>JAAVKF010000029.1:0-71742 GCA_012070555.1 Brugia pahangi | reverse complement strand
AAATGAAAATTTTAATTAAAACACATCGATATATTTGATTAATGACAAGAAATTCAAGCAAATGAAAGATACTTAATTATAATATTAATAATTTATATTTTCACAATTAACAATGAACTCTGACCTTAGCTTTTCTAAACTTTGCATATAAGATGTCAACACTTCTTGTTGATGACTACATTATCAGTAAAGTAATGTGATATTATCAGTTACTCAGGGAGAGATAAAAAATTGAGATATAAACGGTTTAGAAATGATTGATAATGATAAAAGGAAAGTAATCGATCATAGATCAAATGTATTTTAATTAAAATTAGCACAAAATATCGGTGAATGAGAGATAAAATAGTATCAATTATTGTAAATAATTAATAGTACAATTTGAAATTAAAAATATATTTTCATTTTTTGCTTTGATAATAGCAATTAAAGTTATTTTAATAGTTATTTGATTAATTATATTATTAACATAACAAAAATAAATTCTTCTAAAGTATAAACAAACGTTGTTTAATTGAAGAAAAAAATTGATAGTATTGAAAATTAGAATAAAATTGATTTTGTACTGTACTATAATATAATTTATAATTGAAATTGGTGATAATAGCTAATGTAAAATTAGCAAAAATTGTAATTTCTCAAATTTTATTAATTCCGATTAATTAGTACCATTTTCTAAATAAAATGTCAACTATGATTGTGGACTTCATATATCTTAAGTTATCAATAATTTGATTTGAACCAAATTTTAAATTGATAATTTGATCATAAATGAAAAATTTAGTCTTCGAAGACTTTTGTACCTGGATTTACTCATTAATAAGTACATTATACTAAAATATACCTTCGATTGTATTTCAGAACTGTTTCATTTTTTTTTTTCAATTTTAAAATTTCAAATAGTTAAAAAGTGCCGTTTAGAAAATCTGAAAAAAAAATTAGCATAAAATTGATTGTAAAAGGAAAAAGTTATATTGATTAAAATTTATTAAAATTTATATAAGTTTGAAAATGCAATTTCTAATTATTGTTTAATTAAACAGAATTGATTCGGTTGTATCTAACAAAATACTTTTTTAAATTTCTTAATTTTGTTTCATTAATGCATGTGCTAAAAATTTATTTTATTGGTAAGTGAACAATAATTTGATAGCAAAATGATTTTAAATTATTTTTAAATATTTCAAATTTTCTTTTTTTTTTGTTCTTTATTGTTTATTTTCATTTAAATTAAATTTAACTAATAAATTAATCATTTCTGTTCATTTTTAAACAAATTTTTCAGTCTTAGTTAGTGCAATATTAATAGAATTAATTAATTGTAAATCGATGAAACGATCAAAATGCAAATGGATGAAAAAATCAGTAACGACAATTTCAAAGAAAAAATCTGATTCAATAAAACGAAAATGTGTATTTAAAAAAGGTATGAAAAAAAAAATGGTAGCAAAATTAAAGTTAAATCAAAATATAAGAATTCTCAATAACATCAAGATTTTCCTCGAGAATTTGTTATAATTATTTTGATTTTCCTCGAGAATTTGTTATAATTATATATCAAGGCGAGAAAAATACAACAACAAATTTGGAAATGAGAAATGCACTCAAAATGGGTATAAAAAGTGCGCTCAAAATGGATCAGGCAAGATCAGGATCAATGTTTCTTGTTCATCAACAACCGGATATTTTAAATAATACCGGAGAGGATGGATTATTTCCAATTAGAGGTAAATTTTATATTTAAGAAAAAAAGTAAAAAAAAAATTTCAAATTCAACAAATAATAGAAATAAATAAGATTGGTTAATAAATATTTTCTGATGATAATACTGATAATATATACCAGGTAATAAATGAAATTTGCATAACAAAAAGATCAAAATTGTCAAAATAATATTGTATGAGTTGATTCATACAAAGTAACAAGTAATACTTTCTTAAGTTTGCATAAATTTTCTCGAGAATCTCGCTTTAATTGTATTATCATTTGAGTACACAGTGAATTTTAGGCAATGAAATTGTAATTATATACAAAAAAAAAATTGTAATTAAAAAAAAATTAAATTATATATAATTATATATTGTAATTATATACATTTTTTTAATAAAGTTAGATTAATGAGTTCCTAAAAAAAAAATTTTTATTTTCAAAAAATATATTTTCATAACTATTATTATTCTAATATTTGGTTCTCTCTTTTTTGTTTCCTTTAACTTGCAAATTATTATATTTCTTTTGAAACTAAAAAATTTCAATTTCAATTACTTTACACTTTCTAAAATAACACTCTAATTTTTTCAAAAAAAACGAATAGATTATATTTTCTTATATCTAAATAGCAATTAAAAAGTTTCAGTGTAAAAATTTTTCTAGAAAAAAAAAAAAATTCAAAACTCAAAAATCTCTTTATGAATGCTTTTTTGTTCATTAATTAATTTTAATTTTTTTCAATCCTAAATGCTTGTCGTATTTAATAATTTTATTAATTTATAATTAAATACAAATATTTATTCTATTTTAATTAGATGAATGGTTGGATATATCAAATCGAATTGATGATCATCCATCTGCCGAAGAAATGGCATATAATTCAGCTAGTCAAATGGTTTTTATCATTTATATTTCACCATGAAAACTATATGCATTTTAATATTTAACAAAATTATTTTTTATAAACAAAAAAAATTTTTTTTTTTTACTAATTACAAAATTTCACTAATTATTACCAATCTTTAACAATTACAATGGAAATTTAATCTATAAGAAACAAAAAAAAAAATGAAATTCTTTTAAAAATTTTTTTTTTTATTTAGTAATTTTTTATTCATTAGAATACACTAAAATGAATGTATTTTAAAAGTTTGAAGAAAAAAAAATTGAATTTCAATAAATTTCAAATTTAATATTTCAATTTAAATATAATAATTTATTAATATCTACAGGCTAACCGATAAGAAACAAAGAAAAAATGAAATTTTTTAAAATTTTTTATTCATTAGAATACACTAAAATGAATGTATTTTAAAAGTTTGAAGAAAAAAATTGAATTTCAATAAATTTCAAATTTAATATTTCAATTTAAATATAATAATTTATTAATATCTACAGGCTAACCGATAAGAAACAAAGAAAAATGAAATTCTTTTTTAAAATTTTTTATTCATTAGAATACACTAAAATGAATGTATTTTAAAAGTTTGAAGAAAAAAAAATTGAATTTCAATAAATTTCAAATTTAATATTTCAACTTAAATATAATAATTTTGTTAATATCTACAGGCATATTTAATTCGTGAACGACAAAATGATGAAAGTTGTAAATCATCCGTTGCTGCATGTGATGCTTATACATCGATGTGGCCACAAATTGATGGTCTTTGTGAGTAAGTTATTAGTATCAAAGTTAGTTAAATTATAAATACAAATAAAATTTATCAAATAATTTTAATTGAGCAAAAAAATCAGATAGATTAGTTCAAAATATTTCAAATGGTATCAAATATTTCTCATTTTATTAAATAAAATGAGTTTGTCTCAGATTTCAAATATAACTTTTTTGAATTCATAAAAATTTCATCATTAATAAATGCTTAATCTAAATAAATCTTCAAATGATCATTGTAAAATTAATTATGTAAAATTAATTTACATATATTTTTTTTTTTTGTTTTCAAAAAAAGAATTAAACAACTGTTACCTTAAAAATATTCTGTTTAAAAACGAATTAAACAACTGTTATCTTGAAAAATAATCTGTTGTTTGTTAGTTTTTAATTTTAACTTATGGTATAAAATAAAATTGTTGTATTAAATTAAAATTTCTCTGAATAACAATCTAAATGATTAGCAATTTGATAGTAATCCACTGTGATTAGATTATCATATGATCTGCTGAATTATTCATGTTTAAATTTCATCCAAAATTTCAAATTAATTTTTATTTTAGCTTATTTTTTGTAAAATGTTTGGTTGAAGTAGCTGGTATGATTTGTCGTAATTATACTGAAAAAGATATTTTCAAATATGCGCCAGATTTATGTGATAATATATCTGATTTTTGTACTCAAAATCGAGTAAGTGTAAAATAATTCCTGATAAATTCAAATCACCAGACTTCTAGAGTTGAATTTTTAACAATTCAAATCAAACTTTAAAAAAAAAATTAAAGTCTTACTGATACTGCAATACCTGGTATCTTTAATTTCTATTAAATTGACCCTAATACATTCGTTACAAACTTTAAAATTATTAAAATTTTAATATCATGAATTTAGGAAGCAACAATTTCATTCTGCTGGGCATATCTTTATCATCGATATGGAGAAATTTCAATGAATCCGCAGCCACCAAAAACAGGATTTAACAAATTTATAGAAAGTTTCATTTAAATGACTGAAAATTTTATTTTGTTTTAAACAAACTCAGAATATTTCATTCCAAGCTTTCAAATTTTTTAGAGTAAGAAGTAATTATTCCAGAAATTACAAGCAATTTGTGCTATTATTTAATGTTCATAAATTGATTGAATGAATAAAAGCTAACACAGTTGTGCATTTTAAATTTCAATCACAATTTCAGTTTCAAATTATAATTTCAGAGCTAAAATTATTTATGACTCTTTTTTCGTCCTAATACTTTCATAAGAAATTTGAAAACTTTTCTGACAAGCAATTAAAATTAAACATTAAACAGTTAACAAATACTGAGAAAAAGAAAATTAATATCAACAAATTTAGTGAAATGAAGAATTATATTAAAGATTAGTCATCAATTTTTTAAAATTTCTTCACACTCTCTTTTTTTTTTGATTTGTCAATTGTTTAGAGAAAAGTTTAATTAAAAATAATGGTCAAGTGATTTACGATGTATTAAATAATCTTATGGAGTGAGTTAATTGAAGATTAGAAATTAATTTGATAATAGCTAGAAATAAGAAATCAGTTAGCTAATTTCAGGCTATTATGTGGAATACCCAAGTTTTTACTTGTAACTCTTTTAATTCTATTATTGAATTGAATAACATAGACCCTTCTTGAAATAATATAACAAGTTTTTATGATATCCAAAGTCCTTCAATTTCTGCAGATAATGGATTCTTCTTATTGCTTAATATTGCAAGTCGCGCAATAGATTGCCTACCGTATGCTCTAAGAAAAAGAAGGGATGGTACTGTAAACAGACTACCGTATACCTCAAGAAGGAAGAGGTACTGTAGACTACCGTATGCCTCAAAAGAAGGGGTACTGTAGACTACCGTATGCCACTTATGATTAGGATGGAAAAAAAGAGTACTTTTTGTGATAATAATTTTACTCTAAATAAGAACTAATCACAGTCTTCTAAACTTTTTCTGGTTACTTCTTCGATCCACAGTTTATGAAGTTTTTTAGAATTTTTGAAATGATTTCAAGTGCTTTTGAAAAAAAAAAACGAATAAATGAGGTGAAATATCATTTAATAACAAATTACTGTATTACACTTTACAGCTCTAATTGAGTGTATTAATTGAGTATAATATGGCTAACAGCAAATAAACTGGTAACTTTGGATGACTAAACGATTGAACCATGCCTCAAATTGAGCCATATCTCAAACTTATGTTCGAAATTGCCATATCTCAAACTTATGTTCGAAATTCCATCCAATTATTTAGTCATCTTTTTGAAGTGGAAAAATCGAAGTGACAATGTGACAGTTTATTCAAGTTATGCTTGTCAAAAGTAAAAGATTGTACTATTATTATAGTGAAATTATAATCATAATTGTGATATTGCAATATTATTTTGGCTATATAATTATGTGTTATCGTAGCAGTATTATCACCGTAATATAATTATATTACCATTATTACAACATTATACCATATTACTTGCAATATAATTACATAATTACCATTATATTACAACTATATTTCTCATTGTAATATTCACGTGGGATGTGAAGATTTCGCAGCGATTACGTACGGCCGAATTGTTGTTCCGGTTTGGTCGGAATAACTTCAAGATTTAGCTAAATGCGAGGCGTGCAGGCGATGCGTTTGAGTGTTTGCTTTAATTTTGTGGGAGTCTGTTGCATTTCCTTTTTTTAACCGAATTGGTAACGGTTTCATCACTTTAATGAAAATATGATTTATATATTGATTTTATATACAAAAAGATTTTCATATTTGTTAGGGAAAAGTCACATCATAATATATCACTTCTGCATTGAAATCATGCAAAATTTCTGTGATATTTCGCTGAAAAATGTAGCATGTGTGTTTTCAAAATTTAAAAAATGACATAAATTGCAGTTGTAAAAACCAAGGCGATGATGGAAGAATTGACAACATATGGTGCAAGAACGGAAAAGTTGGATTTCAACCGAGTGGTCATTATCAGCACCTTACCAATTAAACTGCAATTTGAATCACAAGAGCAATTTAATCAAACAATTTTTCGCTTGATCAATTTGAAATTTAATCTTGGAAATGACGTCATCGACCGTATTATTCGTTACCCATTGATTGAGAGTATTCCAAATCAGGTTACTCATTTTTCACTTACCAAAAATGAGATTGACAAGAAAAGATCTCTATTAATCCTGGTGAAGAGAGATCGTATATTCTATGACCACAGTTTTTAATGGGTATTTTATGATAGTTATCACAGTGTTTTACAAGCTCGGATGATTTCTTACTTTTTATAGGTATTGATATCATCAAATTAGCGGACATGTATGTACTTTGAACTCTTTTACGTATTATAAGTTATCATGTAACAACAAAACATACGTGGATTTACAAGGCATCAGGCATAAAATCATCATTAACATTCTTCGGTTAAACGAGTTTAGTTGATGATTGGCGTTTTTGAACATCAGTCAGATATAGTCTTCATACGTTTCCAACTTATATGTATTGCGTATGTGTCAGTGTGTATAGTTGTTGATAGCAACTGCGTGAATGGTCTATCCTGGTGAAGAGAGATCGCATATTCTATGACCATAGTTTTAATGGGCATTTTATGTTAGCTCTTGCACTATCGAAATCATTGCTGTATGTTTGTAAAGTGTTTTCACTTTTTTTACATGAATGGAATGCTCAACTGTATGATTAGAAGATTTGTGGCGGGATTTTCTCGAATATATTATGCCTTAGCAGGTCATGATCTTATTGTCGTATTATGATAAGGAGGTCTATGACCGAACAAAAGTCTTTTTTATTTTTGATATATGAACCTATGAGCCACTGAAATTTTCGCACTGTTTTTTTTTTTCTTTCTGCTTTGCTTTCTATCCAATAAGAAATTAGATAACTTACTAGGTTTTTGTGGATGTGTAACTTTACTAAGATTTATTTTATATCAGAATGGTGATAATTGCTGCCGTAGTTGACTTGATTTATTCTATACATTTAAGTACAATTTGTTATATTTTCATTCTTTCTTCTGTATTTAATTTTCCATTTTGGTAGAGACAAATCCACTTTATTGATTAAAGATCGGAAGGATGGGAAAACTCTTTTACAAAAGATTTCATATCTAAGTCTGAGTTGTTGCATTGTTTTCTAAGCCTAAGTTGCTTTCTTTTTGGCATTATTCATTGATTAGTCAAATCTAATGATTAATTTACTCATTTATTTCTTGTATGATTAGAGGCTCTTTAAGACTTTGTTACTCATTGCATAATTCGCTATTACAATTAGAGCATAATTCAATTGCACTGGGTCAGTATTTCTCCACGTTTTCCGATTCTTTCATAAACAATTTTACACTCTATCAGCATGTCGAACATGTCTCTGACGTTACAGTCACATGTTGGAGGCATCTTGATTCCTCGCGTGTACTCTGTTTCTTCCGGGTTACCACTCCACCGTAACCTAATCAATCACTTCAGGAGCTTGGTGTGAAGTGTTTGGTTTCATTCTATTCACGAGTGCATCGAGATCGTGTTATCTCGCAAAAAAATCAGCTTGACCCGCCAACAACGGTTGATGCAATCACTGAACCTCCGAAAGAGTTGAGCGGTGAAGCAGAATTCGAAGCAGTAGCAGCTCCGACAAATTTTGAAATGGCTGATGAACGTAACAGTAATCCGACTGATACTGTTGCTGTTGATGCCGATATCGGAGCTCAGAATGTTGTAAGTACTGATGTACCGATTATTCCAGTAGCTCCTATGGCATCAGAGCAAGATAATGTCGCTGTTGCATGTGGTGACGGCGATGCATCGAGACCAATAGTCGGCAAAGACGGAAAAAACGGTTGGCCTCTTACTTTGCTTGCTGAAGTTAAGAAGCCATTGAGCATTACCGTTCCTAATACGGACCGGATATGTCTTTGTCATTTCTGATCATTCTGTAATTATCACTGCATGTTTTGCAAAGCTGCTAAGGTGAGGGAGTATGTTTATAGAGATTAATGTGTATACACTTGCACTTGCATTGAAGGATATATTCTTAGCCATTGCGAAAGATAATCACAAATGTTTGAATCACTTTTCTGTTTTATAAATTCTGGGAGTAAACATCTGAAGGAAGTGAGCTGTCAAACTTTTTTCTCTTTTTCAGAAAATGATTCCCAAAAGACTGGCACATTAATTAGTAAAAGTGAATGTTTTCGATTTAAAGTATTGAAGGAAATTGACTTACTTTTAAGTTTTAAAACTTGGGATTATGTTTTCTAGCTGGATAAAAGAATTGTTTTTGTTTCTGTTCATTCTGCAATAATCCTTAAATTTTTGATAAATAAAATTTTAATTTCACCCAAAAATGTTTGAATTTCACAAATAAAAAAGGTGAAATAATTTGTTTGGCAAATGTCGTTGACACTTTTCATATTTTTCAGAAAATAAAGAAAGAACAGCTGCAAATGTCACTGATGAAACGGACGTTGAAATTGTTCTTGCTGTAGTGGAAAGTTTAAAAAATATAACAGTGAGAAGTTTGGGTGAAGAAACGGGTCCTGATAAATTAACCAACAAAATGATTATGGCGGAATATTATAAAACACTTCCGGTTGATTGGGATGGTGCTCCAGAATTTCAGTGGAGGCGTAAGTTTCACACTACTTGTAACACAAACGCTACTCCGTATTGTAACTAATGGAGCTTTTCGAAGAATTTCATTGTTTTACTTCGTCCATTTGTTGGTGAATTTTTTTTTTAAAGTTTTTTAGCATAAAGTAATATTAACCTGATTTCTTCACTGTAGATTTATTGTTATACTGGTCGAAGGATGTTGTGATATCTAGAAATCATCTAGAAATTCCCAATCCTTACACCCAGTTTACTTCAATTTTTCATTGGATAAAACTTTTGCAGTATGCAAGGATGAATCAGATAGACGTGTGGTAATTTTTGAAAATGTTTTACCAGCAGATATGCACAATCCTTGGTTTTACACTGCACTTCTTCGCTGTAAACGAGTTATTATGGAATTCCCGCTCTCAGCTGGGAAAATTGATGCAGATTTTAACCATTTATATGGGTAGGTGTTGTTTCTGAGAATTTCACTGCATAATGATTGATTTTAAAAATAAATCTCTTTCAGAAATGCAACAGTATTCTAGTTTTGTTAATATCCTGTGATGTTTATTCCAGACGAATTGAAGCATATTTCCAAAGTGATCATCCTATTGCATACTGTGCTGTAAACAACCTCATTCATATACGAACTGGTGCACATCGGGTGAAAATCTATTTGCCGCAAAGTAAGGTTCTATTTTTTTGTTTTCTGAAAGCAGAGAAAATTTTGTTGCAAACTTCTGTTTTATGTTTATTTATGTTTTTTTTTTCTTTTATTCATGTTTACATCAATGTGGGTCCTGCCTCCCGTCCTCCCCGTTCCCCCTCCCCAATAGTTTTATTTCACTAATTTTCACATTTGTGCCTTTTATTCTCGATGTTATTGCAAGGAAACGGTTAAATCTCTCCAATGTCTGCTGTCTAGATTATAGGGTATATCTACAGTTCCGGTAATGGTACTTCTTTTCCTTCAGTAGAATTGAGATGTTTTTTTTGTTTGTCTAACTTTATGTGAGCTTCATTAAATTTTGTTTGCCCAGCACCATTTCATTTTCATTTTCTCCTTTATAAAGTTTTCTTTCCTACAGAATGTTACAAATTTAGCAAAATGGGTACGAAAATACAAGGAAATACTGGAAAGTCGTTTGGGTCGAATGCGAGAACCGATGGAAAGTATGCGTTATTTGATCGTGAAACCTGTAAATAGCGAAGTAACGGAGAAGCAAATTCGTGAAACTTGTTTTAAAAATTATCCAATCGAGAGTATACGTTTTGAAAGAGATATGTTAGGGTAAGTGTAAAAATTCATACAATTTTGAATTTCAGCTTTTTTTTTTTCAAATTAATGCAGTTTACCTGTAAGGCGGACAAAGTAAGGTAACACTTTGTTGTTTTTACAGAAATTTTAATCAGCTAAGTTGGCAATCTATTTTTATCTTACTTAACAATCTAAGGTGCAACTGAAGCATACAAAATTATATTTAGAAGTTTCAATTCTTCGAACATAAAATTTATAGACAGCGTATGGCAATTTTATTGTTCCCAACTGCTCGGGAAGCTGTAGCGGCTCATTCTAATAATGATTTTATTCATGTCGGTGCACGAAATGTGCCGAGTAATTATATCAAAGTATATTTCCCGAATGGTAAGTTATTCATGATGTGAGACATGGCTGGTTTTATGTAACATAAACGTTTTGATTAGGCTTGACAGTTATATTTATCTTTATTGTTTATCGTTACAAAGGTAACATATTGATATAATAATAGATTTCTGCTTCAATTTGTAGAACTAGAAGTTATTTCTCAAATCATTTATTGCTATCAATTTTATATAACTTCACAACTTAGCATTACTTCATTTCCTGGTATCTTGGAAATGTTTAGTTTCCTTTATGCATTAGAATGACGTGTTTGTAACTGAAATGATCTACTATAATCTTCTTATAATCTCTTTCTTAAATTTTACTCTTCTTAAAAGGTTTTTTTCCTAAAGAAAATTTTTTCCAAATTAAAAAAAAAAAAAAAAGATTTCAGTGGATTTCCATGGTTGGGATCGTCTTATTGTACCAACACCGGAAACCGATATGTATTGTTTATTAACCTATAAAGAATTCATCTCATACACACAATCCAAAAAGATTGAGCAGGAACATGAAAAATTATCGAAAGCATCAGCAACAATGGAAGCAAAGCATATCCGAAATGATACTACAAAAACGGTGCAGGATCGAAAGCGTACATTAGAAACGGATATTATCGAAAGTGGTGGTAGTACTAATACTGAATGTAGTGTTGCACATGGTTGCGAGAGCATTAAGCCGGCTGAGAAAAATGTTGGACTGAGAAATCTGCAGTCGAAACCAACGTTTCCAAAAAAAAATCAATCTTCCGGTGATGCGAAAAGAATAACAGAGGATGATGGTAGTGGGCCATCTCGAAAACGGCGGAGGTTAATTATTAAGATATTAAGAAATTTACGTAATGCAAATGCGTAATTTACTTATCAGACAAAAAAGAATTGGAGATTATTGTATACTGTTAATAGAGGAAATCTTTGTCGGATTTAAGAGAAATTTTGATGTTTTCAGAATTTTGCACATTTTCAGTCCTTGTTAACCACAAGCAGTTGTTTCTTCACTAGTTTTTTGAGAAAAGTTCTTTTCTTTTATAGAGCAGGTAGGTATAGAAGACGACGATACAGTCGATCTGATTCATTTCGATCAATTCCATCGTATTCAATGCCACCAGCTCCACCGCGGTACGGAGGAGGCTACAGAGTAGAACCGTACGGCTTTTTATTTAACGAAAAAAAAAAAACTGCTTTGTATCTTACGTGTCATGCTTCTCTTAATTTTTATGAGAAGTATAAGTACATGTCTTACCTACGGATTCATTCGATCACTTACCTTGGGGAAAAGGGGAAGTAAAGTGCCTTTGTATATCAAAGGTTGCTGTCATCTCTGCTTTTTGACATTGTTGTTTGCTAAGCAGGCAAACTTAAGAGTCAGTGTCATTTTCAGTTGGAGACGTCCACCACAGCCAGCTCCATATCCATACGGCCCTGGTTTTGATTCGTATGGTTACGCAGATGCCAGGCGAAGGAAACCACCGGGCAAATTGCCCGTGATGGACGTTGCCGTACCGGATGTGGCTCCACCTTTGTCACGTCCCACTGTTCCATGTAATGCTGGTTTTTGTGTTTTTCTTTTTTAAGTAGAAGTTATTTTGACTTATTAGCAAAAAATTTTAATCAAAAATCAGAGTGATTCGGAGGTTCAAAGTTCAACTTGGGTCCGTGCAATACAGTATCCGTTTATGATCAGACGCTTCATCATTTCTTAATAGGTAATGATCACTTACAAATTATCCTTATTTAATAATACGGAAAGATGAAATACATAAGTTATTATATGTATATTTTTCTTTATTTTAGTTTATTCATCACTTTTAGTGAGTGGTGCTATGGAACGGAGAAAAGAAATGGATTTGCAAGAGCATATTTTACGTCAACAAAAAGTTATTGAGTAAGTTTTTCAGATTTTCATTTTTGATTATTAATTTCATGTTTACATTTACTTCATCTTTTATTCAAACAGTGCGATACTTATATTCATTCTCTGTTCTTTATTAGGTAGATTTCATAATTTTATGATTTTAGGCACTTCTTAGAATTCCAATTCTAATCTACAAATGTTTTGTTCTTCATCATTTTTTTAAAAGCACTTACAAATCTTATTCCTTTTTTCTCGCGTAGTTCTTCCGATTTTATTTTGTAATTTATCTTGTCCTGATTTTCAGTCATCTTTAAAAAGTTTCACTCATTCCGAAAAGGAATTCGGTTCAAAAAAAAATTACTTTCACTTTTGGTTTTTGCTATCAAGTTCGGAATTATTCATAAGTTATTCAAAATTTGCGAAGGACATTATTAATAGCAGTTTAGTAGTAAGTAAAAATACTGCAAGAATAGCTAAATTTTTAGTGATTGATTGAAAAAATATTTTTTAAGTTTTTAATTACTTGTAGCGATCTTGCGAAAAAGTTATCTTCACAAAACACTGCACCAGATTACATGAGAAGACCAGAAATGAATGATCCGTATGCAATTGTGCAAACACCATCAACATCATCATTATCAGCAGCAGCAGCAGCAGCAGCAGGAAGTGCCACAAATAAGATGCCAGCCTGGGTGACACCGTCGATGTAAGTCCCGAAATCATCCCTTCGCTGAAAGCAGAACTTTGATACGGTAAACCGTTTCGTTTGCACTGCCTAGATGTTTTTTAATTGATTTTTGGGACTTTGGCACTCAATGTTCATATTTCTTTTCCAAAAGAAATAAACAGTGTGAGGCAAAAAAAAAGAAAGAAATTAAATAGAAAAATAGGGAGAAAAAAAAAAGAATTATCACTGTTTATATTAGATGGCTTTTCAGGATTAAGATGTAAGAATCAATTTCAATAATATATACTCTGTAATTATTATCGTTTGAAAAGATAATGATGATTTCTGACTTCTGCTTTAAGTTTTTGGTTTTGGACATAAGATTTTAATAGTTTTATCAGTCGCATAAGCAAAAAAATAGTTTTATCAGTCGCAAAAAAAGTTACTGCATAGTAATTGATATTAGCAACCATTTTCTTTTATAATTCTTTGATTACTTGACAAACATCTTATTCTAATTGGATTTTAATTTGATTTTAAAGTAAGTAAATTCTAGGAAAAGAATTCCGAAATTTAGACTGATGATGTCTGGTAGGCTGTGCAGTTGCTTAATACAAAACTGAAGTAGAATGAAGGAAATACGAATAAAATGGACGAGAAAAAAATGTTAGGTTGATGAAAATCAAAAAAGAGTAAGAAATGACGGAAATGTTTTATGGCTGATATATGCAAATAAGTTTTCTGTTCCCAAAACTTTATTGATGAAATTGAGTTTTTCAACCTTTAGATATACTCAACCACAAGGTGGCAACTCTGCTGAAACATATGAAGCATGGTGATAAAATTTGAGTAATGTTTTTTTTTTTAGATCTTTCGTATCTCCGATTCTTGTTTTCTTGTATTTCATTTAAATTTTATAATTGGATTTAGAATAGTTTTCTTTTTTGCTGTTATTGTTTTAGTTTTTTTGATTTTTGCTACGATCTCATTTTAATTGATACATTTCTCAAGTGACGTTTTTTTTTATGTTAATTCTAAAAATTTTGTTCAAAAAATGAAAATTAGTCAAAAGTTCGTTTGGTACATTGTTTACTGAAAAAAAAAAATTATTCTTCATAGAAGATTACTTTACTTGATGGAGTATTGACAATTAATCTTTATTTTTGAATAAATCCTTCGTAATTTGAATAAGATTATTTGCTGTCTATTGTATATGTTAAGGTTTTTTTTTTTTTTTTCCCTCCTTTTTGTATTACATATTTGAGTGCTTTATAACTGAGTGTAATAGAAGTAAAAACGGGAGAGAGAGAGAGAGAGAGGGAGAGAGAGAGAAGTAATTTGAAATTATCTGTGCAAGGAGTATCATTGTTAAATTTGATATGAAAATTGAAAAACTACGCTGCGTCAGAAAAAGTTTGAAATGTTTATGGACGCGACAGTTTCTGGAAATAAAAATAAGTGAATGAAGTAGGTTACATTCACAAAGATTAGTGATATCATTCATTTTATATACTAAAACAAATGAAATATAATATTATCATAGAAAACAAGTTAAGACGAAATTGTCATAGTTTATTTCTAATAAAAATAATGGAACCGATGATACAAGATCAAATAGATATAAATCATAATGCCAGGGCATAACTTTTGCTCATCATTTTGTTCCAAATTATTATAAAAAAAAATATATATATATATATTTTTAATATCATTGTTTCATGGTTGTTTTATTTGTATTACTACTAAAGGATTAGCTATATTATGTGTCAGTTATTGTTGTACTTTTTGACAGATAAGTGAATTTACGGCAATCAGTGCAAATGCAGCAATATTCCAACTGATTTGCATCATTACTTGCTTGAGGTGTACCATTATGTGTTAATATTGAAGTTAAAAGTTAAATATCTAGTCATTTTGAAGAACGAACTTAATGTTTGATTATATTTTGTTGATTGACACTCGAAAGATTGACGAGAAGAAGCAAGTATTTATTTTCAGGTTTTTTTTTTTTTTTTTGATTAATTTTGAAAAATTAGCAGATGTTGGGAATGGGTAAAGTTTTGAAGCTTATGTGAGTAAGTCAGGAGGTAAATCTTTTGGCCATAGATATGAATCACGGCTACCTTTTCGTTGTACCGAAAGAGTAGAAATATATGCAGCACGTCGAATTTGTTCTTTTAATTTCAATTCAGGTCGTTTCACGAAGAAATATGCAAATGCGCCACAGAAACTGTCACCAGCACCCTACAAGGTGTATTTAATAATTCAAATTGCTGCTGAACACTAATTGTAATATAGACAAATTTCATTTGGAAAGTATATGTTTTGTATAATTCTTACCGTAGTTTCAACAACTTTAACTGTTGGTACTGTTATATGACCTGAGTCACCTTGTTTGGTAGCATATGTGACACCTTTTGCACCAAGCGTTAAAATGACAATTGATGGACCTGCTTGTAGTAATTTTTTGGCACTTTCTTGAGCATCTTCAATAGTTTCAATACGGTGATCTGCGAGATATTCCGTCTGAAACGATACAAAAATTTGAGGAATGTAATTGAAAGAAGTTTAAGATCAAAAATTTTATAAAAGATAGGTGAAGATGAAATATTTGAAAAAATTTTTGGTTTTAATTTCTTTGTGACATTTATACGTAATCCAATATTAAGTATACATTTTAGGTAATTCCATATATATATATATTTCAAAATTATATCATTTGTTATTAGTAATAAATAGGTAGTCGGTCAACGTTTTATTATTAATTGAGATTGTAAACTTATCGTTTCAGGTCTACCTCAATTTCATTTGTGCATAATATATCTGCCAATTTTAAAATACTTTTAGCGAAAGTCACTTCAACTGGTGCATAATTGAGAAATGTTTGCACTGAAAGCATACTCATTTTGTTTTTTTTTTTTTTAATTTTTCAACTTTTCAACCTTTGAAAGATTTTGAAACGTTGAAATTAAAATAATTCTGATATTTTACTATTAGTTATGACTTATACGACGAAATAATTTTTGAAATAACTTTCA
This sequence comes from Brugia pahangi, assembly GCA_012070555.1. Lineage (NCBI taxonomy): Eukaryota > Metazoa > Nematoda > Chromadorea > Rhabditida > Onchocercidae > Brugia > Brugia pahangi. Next base: position 55,539 of record JAAVKF010000029.1, on the reverse strand, counting down.
GTAATTGTTAAAATAGTTCAAAAAAAAAAAAAAAAAAAGAACTCCAAACCATTATGCTTCCTAGCTAATTCAAATATTCTTCGTACAGATTCATAGATTGTTTCATTTTGACAAAGTACCAATTTTGTATTAGCGATAATTTCATCCAATTTATCAATTGGTAATGATAAAGATTCCAAATTTGCACCTGGTGCAATTACTATCGAATTTTCACCTTAAATTTCTTAAATGCTTTCACAGGTAAATTTCTCATGCAGAATTCACTGTAACATTTTGTATGTAATAAGCGAATTTATTATTAAAAAAATATACATAAAAAAAAAAGAAAAAGAACAATAATACAATATTATATACCATCTTTTGTAACAATTACTGTAGCACAGCCAGTTTTTCTGCTCTCACTCATTTCAATATATTTAGTATTTACACCAAAAGTTTTTAAATTTTCCACATTACTTACTCCAAATACATCTTTGCCAACCTTAAAATGCAATTATAAATTGTTAAGATGAATTAACTATCGTAAATCACAGTGATTGAATGATTGGATAATTTGCATAATTTAAATGGATTTAATATATCAATGAATCATTAGCCATTTCTCATTTATATCACTCATTATCATAACGTTTTTTTTTTATTATCATTTCTCATTAGGAAAAAAAAAACCATAAAAAGTTGAAATGGATTACGTTTATTACGCCAAAAGTTTTTAAAGTTTTTATATAGCGCTTCCTCTTTCTGATAAAATGATATAATGAAATAATAATAACAATAATATTACTAATAATATTAATAATAGTAGTAGTAGTAATAATAATAATAATAACAATAATATTACTAATAATATTAATAATAGTAGTAGTAATAATAATAATAATAATAATAGTAATAATAATAATAATGATAATAATAATATTAATAATAATAATAATAATAATAATAGTAGTAGTAATAATAATAATAAATCACTTACTTTTCCAATTATGTATACTGTAGCACCTAACATAGCAGCTTGAGCAGCTTGATTAGCACCTTTTCCACCTGATGATGTCTCAAATGTACCTTTTATCGTTTCACCTGGTCGTGGAAATTGATCCGTATAACTTAAAATTTTTTAATGAATAGTTCATTCTGAGAGAAACGATGATAATGAAATAAGTTTGATGAAAGAAAAATGAAACGAAATAAAATACTGAATTTATGCTAGGAAATAATTTAGTCTTTTACAGGAAATAATTATCGGAAAATGATAAAATCATTCCGGTAAATGCATCCTGCTCAATAATAAGAAATCAATGTAAATTTATGGAAAAGAAAAATGATTACGATTTTATTTATTGAAGATAGCTTAATAGATTAGTTATGATTATTACAGACTAACATCTCAAAATTTTGTACATTTTATATTTCTTATAATTTTTTTTTCTTAAAATTTCAAATTACCTAACTAAATCTTGTGCAATACTTCCGTAAACAACAATATCAATCATTGTGGACAAAGGAAAGTATTCCACAATTTTTCCTGAATGACAAAAACCTGAAAATAAAAACAGTTCACTGTGAATATAATTATTATAGAATATAATTATTCATTAAATCGAATTTTTTCTTTTTTTTTTTTGAATTTTTCAAAATGTTACTATGACAGAAAAAAACGCAAACTGCGTTCGTTAAAATTTGAAATTTTTATACCTTTTAAATCTGAATTTAAATTATCCGGTTCCAATCTTACAGTAAAGAAGAAGCTACAGTATTGTTATGTTTTATTTTTTTAATAAAAAAAAAAAACTGAAATTTAGCAAAAATTGAAACAATGGAAAAATTAAAACTTAGCAAAAATAGAAATTTTAGAAAATTGTGAATTTCAGAATTAATAGAGAAATTTGATTTAAATCATAAAACACTCTTTTATCCTCTTTTTTCTTTCCGCCCTAAATGACAAACATAAATTAGATTAGTAGAAAAATGTAGGAGGAATTTAGAAATGCGACATTTCATGATAACAAACAAATAAAATAATAAATGCATCATTTTATTTACTTTTATATTTATTGAAATTTTCATACTAATTTAGAACAGAAAGGGAAAATATTTTTTTTTTTACAAATTTGATTACTTTGTGTAATATTATTTCTTTCAAAAATTTTTGATAGTTTTAAGAAAGTATAACGAAGTGAATAAACAAATAAATAAGCAAATAAAACAATAAGCTTATTATGATAATATATCTTTATCACTTTGTCAACAACTCTAAATTATTTTAATATAATTCAAATATGCTAATTATTTCTTAATCGATAACTGTTTTATGTTATTGTAATAATTTTACATTTTATTTTTAAACTATCATAAAAACAACAAACAAAAAAAGAGAAAGGAAATTTTTATTTTTTTAAAATATAAAATAAATAATATAAGTTTCTATCCTTTTACCATAAAAGTTAATAATGATAGAATATTATTTACTTAAACTTTATCATTCTTATCAATTTGTTTGATTCTTTCCGTCAATTCTTCCTAACATAATTAACAATAATTCGCTATCGTTTTTTCTTTTCAAATTTTGATTTTTATTAATTTAAAAAAAAAAATAAAACATAAAAATTTTTTCTAACTTATTTATAAAATATATTTCTTTTAAAATGGCTAGTAATTATTGCATTGAAATTTAGTAAATTTAAATTGAGTTGAAGATGTGAAAGGAAAATTTTTGTTATTTACAATTTATCAAACAGGTTTAAATCAATATGAATAACAATCCATTTAAATTAATTAGTAATTAACAATTACTTTCTAAATAAGTTAGATGAGAATAAATTTTATCAAGTAATAAACAATAATAAATAGTCACATAAACCTTACAAATATAAATTTATTATCATTTCGTAAATAAATAAAATTGTGCACTGATAAGTGATAAGAAGGAGAAGAAGGGAAGAATGTATTTGATAAGAAAAAGGAATGAAGAAAATTAATGAAGCATTTCTAGGTTGATATGTTCAAAAAATCAATCAGTAAAACTATTTTGACAAATTTTTCTTTTTTCAATTTCTTCTTCAAAAATATTTTTTTCAAGTTCAGTTTACAATAATCTTTGTACTTTTTAAATAAATTTAATAATTCTTTTTCCATTAATTAATTTATTAACAATTTAGTCATTATATCTTCTTTAGCACATCTATTTGATTTTATTTATTAATTTCATTTTTCTTTTTTTGAAAATAAGAAAATAATAAAATTTCTAATTTTCAAAAATCTTTGTCACATACTAAATTGCTACTTCTCCATGTTTTCTCTTTTTTTTCCTTTATTTTAATTTTTTTTTTTAAATAAAAAATTTGATAAATAACAATTTTTGATATCACTTATACATTTTGTATGTATCTTTTATCTTTAATCTTATATTTCCATTAGCATTAAAAAAATATTTTCAATCTTTTACGTTGCTTAAATTGAAATTAATTATTAGTTTTAGTTAAATTTTAATCAATCCATATAAAAAATTATAAATTACAGATCATTTTAAGGAAGTAAAAAAATAAAATCTAAAAATGAAAGAATAAAATTTTTTAATTAAAACAAGAATGAACAGAAAATGATATGTATTAGAATGATATTATCATAAAATGATTCATCAATTTTATCAATGAATCATTGATTTATTCTTTCCAAATTGTTACATTTTTAATTTATTTGTGATATTCCAAGTCTATCATTGTAATTTATCGTTATATTGTGCTTATATGAATTGGAAAATTGTGATTATATACATGATTCATCAATAATTGATGTTATTAATAATATATAAACAGGTAGAAAGAGAGAGAGAGAGAGAGGAGAGAGAGAGAGAGAGAGGGAGAGAGAGAGAAGTATTGATAATTCTTTCAATTATTTTTAACAGTATGATCATAACGAGTAAATTGTGATTATATACATGAATCATCAATAATTGATATTATTAATAATAATATATAAACAGGTAGAAGAGAAAGAGAGAGAGAGGGAGGGAGAGAGAAAGAATTATTGATAATTGATAATTCTTTCAATTATTTTTAACAGTATGATCATAACGACTAAATTGTGATTATATACATGTATCATCAATAATTGATATTATTAATAATATATAAACGGGTAGAAGAGAAAGAGGGAGAGAGAGAGGGAGGGAGAGAGAGAGAGAGAGGAAGAGAGGGAGAGAGAGAGAGAGAGAGAGAAGTATTGATAATTCTTTCAATTATTTTTAACAGTATGATCATAAAGAGTAAATTGTGATTACATACATAAATCATCAATAATTGATATTATTAATAATATATAAACAGGTAGAAGAGAGAGGGAGGGAGAGAGAGAGAATCTCTCAACGAGTAAAATTCCCATAGAATTTGTTAAATTGTATGCTAATCAAACAAAATTATTGCAATTTATTCAGCTGCAAAATAAAAATATAAAATATAAATAATTCTAATTTTAAAAAAATAGATAAAATTAAAATAACTACATTTAAACAGCAATAATTTTGATCGTTAAGAAAAATTTATTATTTAATAAAATATAAACTTTAAAATTGTAAAGGTAAATTTTTTAAAAAGCAATAATTTTTCAAATTTGAATTATTAAACAACAAATCGATGACTAATAAGTTACATACATAATTTGAATATTAAAAATAATCAAATGATTACTATTAAACTGATAACAAATAAACATTTGATAAGACGAAACAGTTCAACTGTTAATTTTGATAACAAATAAACGATGAAGTGATTAATTTTAAATTTGTTCAACTGTTAATGTTACTATAACAAATAAACGATGATAGTGATTAAATAAGACGAAATGTCCACTTTGTTCAACTGTTAATGTTACTGATAACAAATAAACGATGATAGTGATTAATTTGATAAGACGAAATGTCCACTTTGTTCAACTGTTAATGTTACTGATAACAAATAAACGATGATAGTGATTAATTTGATAAGACGAAATGTCCACTTTGTTCAACTGTTAATGTTACTGATAACAAACGATGATAGTGATTAATTTGATCGAAATGTCCATTTGAACTGTTAATACTATAACAAATAACGATGATTGATTAATTTGATAAGACGAAATGATTTTGTTAATAATGTTACTGATAACAAATAAACGATGATAGTGATTAATTTGATAAACGAAATGTCCATTCAACTGTTAATGTTACTGATAACAAATCAGTGATTAATTTGATAAGACGAAATGTCCATTGTTCAACTAATGTTACTGATAACAAATAAACGATGATAGTGATTAATTTGATAAGACGAAATGACTTTGTTCAAAATGTTACTGATAAATAAACGATGATAGTGATTAATTTGATAAGACAACTTTGTTCAACTGTTTGATTTATGCAAAAATAATAGCCGTAGTGGTGGAATTTGAAATTTAATACATGAAAACCATGACCGAATTGAATCGATGAATTTGGGTCAGCGAAAAATTAATAATTGGATCAAAGATCATTGCTAATACCCAAACAATTGCCGCCGTACAAGCTAAAATTTCCACTTGTAAGAAGAGTCTTCCATGAAGGAATGTTTTACACGATGATTTATCACCCAAACCTGTAAGTAAGTAAGTAAGTGTTAATACATACATTTTAAGTTTTAATCAAATATATAAATAATAATTGTATTAAATAAATTAAAATGAATTTTAAAATTCTATCATCCAATCGAATTACAATAGTAGCGCATAGTTTGCTTGTAAAATTATCCTTATTGAATAATTTATTGTTAGATTTGTTCATCATCTAATTGTAGAAACAATGTTTATTTAATTCGAATTTTAAGTAATACATTTCCGAAATTTCCGAAAAAATCGGTATGAATCTTATTTCCGTTATTTTTCCGAAAAAATCGATATGAATGTTATTTCTGTTATTTTTCCGAAAAAATCGATATGAATGTTATTTCTGTTATTTTTTCGAAAAAATCGATATGAATGTTATTTCTGTTATTTTTCCGAAAAAATCGATATGAATGTTATTTCCGTTATTTTTCCGAAAAAATTGATGTGAATGTTATTTCCGTTATTTTTCCGAAAAAATTGATATGAATGTTATTTCCGTTATTTTTCCGAAAAAATTGATATGAATGTTATTTCCGTTATTTTTCCGGAAAAAATTATACTCGGTATGAATGAAAAAAAAAATTAGTAAGATATAAGTTTACCTAAAATAGTTAGATTTTTTAAATTAGCTGTTGCAATTGCTGCAACAATAAGAATCGGTAATGAACCAATAGTAAATGTCACCATATTTAATGCTAATCTATTCATTATTCGTACATTATTTCTCATTGTTATATCAGTTTCCTGAAATTTTCAGAAATTTTTACGGATACTTCCGGATTAAACATATACGTTTTTTTATTTCCTATTTTTTCATATATTTTTATTTCCAATTTCAATTCTCTATTAGATTTTGCATAAAATAAAATTAACTATTTTATTCTGTATAATCTATAAAAGATAAAAATTTTTTCTTTTCTCATTTTTCACTCAGCTATTTAACAAACAATCAATATTCTGTGAAAATTTTCTTCATTTCAATAACTGAATTGTAAATTATCATTTAAAAATTAGCAAAGGAAAAAAAAATGATAAATAAAAATTTGCTCTTATCAGTATTAATCAAATTAATGAGGATGAAATATATTGATAATATCAGATATTTATATTTTAATTTCCTTTATCTATAAATGATTGATTTGCTCTTATCAGTATTAATCAAATTAATGAGGATGAAATATATTGATAATATCAGATATTTATATTTTAATTTCCTCTATTATATCATCTATAAATGATTGATTTGCTCTTATCAGTATTAATCAAATTAATGAGGATAAAATATATTGATAATATCAGATATTTATATTTTAATTTCCTTTATCTATAAATGATTGATTTGCTCTTATCAGTATTAATCAAATTAATGAGGATAAAATATATTGATAATATAGATATTTATATTTTAATTTCCTTTATTTATAAATGATTGATTTGCTCTTATCAGTATTAATCAAATTAATGAGGATGAAATATATTGATAATATCAGATATTTATATTTTAATTTCCTTTATCTATAAATGATTGATTTGCTCTTATCAGTATTAATCAAATTAATGAGGATGAAATATATTGATAATATCAGATATTTATATTTTAATTTCCTTTATCTATAAATGATTGATTTGCTCTTATCAGTATTAATCAAATTAATGAGGATAAAATATATTGATAATATCAGATATTTATATTTTAATTTCCTTTATCTATAAATGATTGATTTGCTCTTATCAGTATTAATCAAATTAATGAGGATAAAATATATTGATAATATCAGATATTTATATTTTAATTTCCTTTATCTATAAATGATTGATTTTTGCTTTTCTTGCTTCGTTTACATTTAATCTAACCATAAGCTAACTCATTTTTTTGTAAATTAATAATTTTAAAACTCAAATAAATAAATGAAAATAATTGAAAAAATTTGACCAATTGATCAGTTCGATCACGATTGTGAATAAAATAAAGTATAATTAGATAAAATGCAATGACAATAATAAAAAAAGCACAAAGCATAAAAACAATAAATATAGCAATAGGCTGTTGACATCGATCAAATGAGCAATAAATTGGCGCTGTTTGTGGATAAAACAATGTAGCACCATAAAAACCAAGAAAAAACTAAATTTAAATATAAATTTTCTAAAATATTTATTAAAAATTTTTCACTCATTAAATCGGTTAAAATTAATAAATAATTTTTTTTTTTAACAAAAAATTATTTAAATATTTTTTAAACTTTTTTTATTGAATGCAATTTCCCATATATTTTTACTAAATATGATTGATTTATGAATTTTAGGAAATTTTTACAATGATTCGAAATGTATTTAAATTTTTTAAAAATTTAAATTTTTCTATCCAACATTTTTAAAAAGTTGAAACAAAAGGCTAATATTAAAAATTTTTTACAAATATTAATTAAAAATTCCGAAAAAAAAAAAAAAAGATTTTTATTTTAGTAAATATTACCGAAAAAGCAATGGAAATAAGCCATAGAATTGCAATAACAATAAAACATCGTGTAACATTAACCAAATACAAATATTTTAATGGATGAACAATTGCTAAATAAAGTAATGCTGTCATTGCAACATAAGTACCTGTAAAAAAAAATAATCTTATATTTCAATAGAAACTTGAAATTTGAAATTTTTAATCATTTAAAGTAGAGGAAGAAAAAAAGTGAAACAAATGATTGATTTAAAGTTAGCTAAAAATAAAGTCAAAAAATTGATAGAAAGTAAAAAAAAAATGTGAAAAGTTTTTTTTCATATGCTATAATATTTAATCAAATTTTGCACACTAAAAAAGAAAAAAACATGAAAAACTGAAATTTAAAAAAAGAGAAAAAACATGAAAAACTGAAATTTAAAAAAAGAAAAAACATGAAAAACTGAAATTTAAAAAAAGAAAAAACATGAAAAACTGAAATTTAAAAAAACATGAAAAACTGAAATTTAAAAAAACATGAAAAACTGAAATTTAAAAAATGAAAAAAAAAAAAAAAACATGAAAACTGAAATTTAAAAAAACATGAAAAACTGAAATTTAAAAAAAAAACTGAAAAAAAAACATGAAAAACTGAAATTTAAAAAAAAACATGAAAAACTGAAATTTAAAAAAAAAAACATGAAAAACTGAAATTTAAAAAAAAAAACATGAAAAACTGAAATTTAAAAAAAAAAAAATTTAAAAATTACCAGCTAATGTTAAGAATGATATTGATCCAATCAAAATGAATGCAGCAGCAGATGCATATCGAAATATTTCTAATTTCCATGCGATTAAAACAATATATAAAAGAATCAGTGCAAGAATACTGCTTATCGTTCTACTTATCAGAAAGCTATATCGACACAATGAACTAAAAAAAAAAAAAGATTTCAATCGAAATTTTAAAATTTAAAATCGATTAAAATTTAATGTAGTAGATAAAATGAGAAAAAAAATAATTATTTTTATCATACTAAAAGATATAATTACATACTAAAATTTCCGCATATTTCGTCTTCATTTTTTTTTTTTTTTTTTTTTAGTCTTTCTATCATTTTTACAAATTAATCGAATTGTTCTACCGGTTTATAACTTGGTTTAATTAACCTACCGGTTTATAAATTTAGTCTAATTATCTTACCAGCTTACAAATCGTCTAATTATCCTATACCGGTTTATAACTTGGTCTAATTATCCTACTTATAACTTGGTCTAATTATACCTATCTTGGTCATCCTACCGGTTTATAAATTAGTCTAATTTCTTGTTTATCGGTCTAATTATAAATTGGTCTAATTATCCTACCGGTTTATAACTTGGTCTAATTATCCTACCGGTTTATAACTTGGTCTATCCTATTATAATTAGTCTAACCGGTTTATAACTTGGTCTAATTATCCTACCGGTTTATAAATTTCTAATTATCCTATCGGTTTATAACTTGGTCTAATTATCCCGTTTACAAATTAGTCTAATTATTCTATCGATTTATAAATTAGTCTAACTTTATCATTCTTACAAATTTCTATTGTAAAAATCCCCAACATTTTTATTTGGCTTTTATATTCTCAAAAAATATAATGCAAAAAAAAAAAAAAAGAAATTACCCAAGTTTTTTCCTTCGCCATAACTCTATTATCAATATACCATAAATAATATTTATTAAAATAGCAATTGTTGCGAGTATAAGTGGAATTGTAGCAAAAAGATACTTTCGAATATCTTTGGCTTCATGTAATTCCTGAAAAGAAACAGGAAATAATTGTATTATGAACTGAAAAACTGAAATCCTGAAGACTAAAATAAATTTATGAACTGAAATCCTGAAGACTAAAATAAATTTATGAACTGAAATCCTGAAGACTAAAATAAATTTATGAACTGAAATCCTGAAGACTAAAATAAATTTATGAACTGAAATCCTGAAGACTAAAATAAATTTATGAACTGAAATCCTGAAGACTAAAATAAATTTATGAACTGAAATCCTGAAGGCTAAAATAAATTTACTTATTATTTGAAATTATTAATTTGTTAAAACTAATAAAACATTAAAATATATCAGAGATAATTCGAGGAAATGTCTTGAAAGGAAAAAAAAAAGAAACAATTTAAAAACAGAATAAACTTTTTAGAAGAAAATAAAAAAATAAAAATGGTAAATAATTCTATTTCAAAAAAAAAATTTTTTTTTATATTAATTATTTTAAAGATTATAAAAAAAAAAAAAAATAGCTAACCTTTAATAATTTACATGGATTTACATTCATAGGTATATGACATTGAATATATTTAATATCTTTGATACGATATTCAGATGAACAATTTTGAAAAATTTCTGGAACAACTATGGTACTCATATAGAATTCCTGAAATTCATTACTTACTTACTTACTTACTTATTTACTTATTTACTAAAATTATTTAATATTAAAAAAAAAGCAAATGTTATATGATGTAATTTTCTTATCAAAGTAAATACTTTCGTTTGTGAAATGACTAAAGTAATGTTAGCAAAATGTCAACGATAGATTTGCATTGATAGAGAGTGAAATATGACGAAGAATGTTTATCTTTGGTACTATTTTTTTTTTTTTTATTTAAAAAAAGAATTAAATAGAAGAATGAAGGAGGAAATGAAAGTTTAAATTAAAATGTTTTTTTTTTATTAAAAATTTTTAAATTTAACTTTTAGTTTTACTTATATTTAGATTTGAAAATATCTTTACAGTAATGAAATTTATGTAAATTGTTAAATTTTAAATGAATTTAAATGAATTTTTTTACATAAAATCAAAGCGAATAAATTATAATAAATTAAATGAATTATATAATTATTAAAATTGTACGAATCTATTAATATTATTACAATTGTTAATGAAAAAGTTTGTAAAATTGAATGATAGTTCATTTTTATTCGCTTTTTGTTTTATATACAAAAAAAAGTTTATAAAAAAAAGAAAAGATTTTAAGATTGAAATGATGATAAGATTGATATGATATGATAAGATCATTCTCCAATCGTTCTAGGTTATTCATTGTATCATTAAATATACATTTATGATTAAAATATCTTACATCCTTTTTGAATAATTTCATAAAATGTCAACTATGCATGAATATACGATACAATCTGATGATAATCCGGTAGAAATATATGCCGGATTCGGTTAAACATTAATTCCATAAGAGACGAATGATAAAAACTTTTCCACTGGTATACAGTTATCATCTCAATTGCTGTTTATCATTAAATTAATCAAAGTTAAAATTTCAATTCATCCAAAATTTCAATTTCTCTAATCCTTACATTGCTTATAAATTTTCATTTGGATCAGATTTCATGTTTGTAAAATACAAAATTCAGAATTTAATAATAAAAGAGGGTTGATGACTCATTGTTTTTCTATGAGTCATTGTTTAAAGAGAATGACTCACTGTTTTCAATTTTAAAATTTGTTTACTCATATCTTTCTCATCTTTTTTTTTTTTACTTCTACAACATAGATGATTATAATATCGATGAAACAACCATCGATTGTAAGCGGTAATTCATGTTTTTGTTTTCCATAACAAAATTTAAAATTTTTAATTAATTTTAAGGAGTAAAAATAATTTTAGGATTTTTTCATTTATAGAATTGTTTTCATTGTATAAATGATTGATTGGTAATGCTAAATATAGAATATAATTTTAAATATTTAGGATAAACCGGAAAATGTTAATTGTACTAAATATAGAATATAATTTTAAATATTTAGGATAAACCGGAAAATGTTAATTGTGCAAAATATAGAATATAATTTTAAATATTTAGGATAAACCGGAAAATGTTAATTGTGTTAAATCTGTTAATAATGATAAAAGAACAGTAAAATAATATACAGTGAATGTGAAATAATATATGAAAATTTGCAAAAATGAAGATAAATATAAATGAAATGATAAAATGAATTAATGGATTAAGTTAATTAATTAAATCGAATTAATATGATCGGTTAATTAGTAGCAAAAGAATTATGTTACCTTTTTTGATTATAGTAAAATAATAAGATTTATAGAAACACTAATTAAAGGGCGTTTTTAAAAAAAAAAAAAAATTCTAAAAAAAAATTCTAAATTTTATTTTTTAAATTTTAATTCACCACCAAAAGTAAGCTTAATACTAAATAAATTTCAATTATTACTTAAACTGATATTTCAATTAGAAAAGACATTTTGTCCAATATCAAATTATGATTTCATTATAAAAATTTCAATTTCAAATTGAAATTACAATTACTTGTGTACTACGCAAATTAGATTTGAATTAATCAATGCAATAATATTTTAGGTAAAAAAAAGAAATAACAAGAAAAGAGAGCAAAATTTTTTGCGACAAACAGGAAGTGAAATTAAAATTGTCATTCATTGTTGTTGGTGACAATCAATAAAAAAAATGAATGATTTCCATTTGTGAGAGATTTGACAAAAATTTTGCTTTAATTCTAGAAGCTATTATTCTCTTTTCTATTAAAATTAAAAAAAATGATAAAAATTATGAAAAAAAAAAAGAAAAAAATTTAAAAACCAAATTTCATATTTGTGTAAAATCTTTCATCAAAAAATAATTTGAATTAATTCAAGAATAATAATTCATCAATTTACTTATCAATCAATAAAATTTGTTAATGGTAGAATTGAAATCAAAAAAAAAAAAAAAAAAAAGTTGCAAATTTTTAAATCTTTATGTTACTTTGCTACTGTAATCAAAAACAGATCGTTTTTATTTGTTAACTTAAATTTCCTTTTTTTTTTTTTTAATTTTAATAGAAAATTGAAGATAGAAATTTTTTTTTTTCATAAATTTTATAATTCCACTTTTTTCTTCTTGAATGAATCTTTTTTCTTTCATTTCATATGTCTACCTCTGTATGTATTTTTAGTATACTAAATTTATATGTAAATTTTTTAGATGCAATTTAAAACCACAATTAACTCTTGATTTCAAATATAGAATGAACTATTAAATGGCATATATGTAAATGATAAGGGACAAATCAAAATTAGATTAATCTCAAAAATTATTAAACATTCTCAAAGCAACAAAATTATTTCACTCAATAATCTGATAATGATAACGATGTGTTATCATATCATTAAATGGTATTTAAAAGATTTTTTATTTAATAAGGAAGAAATATGTTTAAATATTATGTTGCTAATGTAATTTTGAAGTTTAATAAAAAGCAATTGATGTGATTATTTAGATTTCATTAGACTTCGATGAAATCAAGATAATTCAAAAATAGAATTCATAGATGTTATTATTTTTATAAAATAAATACAGCAAATTCCTATCAATCATTATCATTTATCAAATCCTAACTTTTTAAAGTTAATAGATAAACTCATAAAATACCATCAAATATACCATAAAATAACATTTACAAGCATCTGATGATGGAAATTTTGTAGCTCATTATTTTCTCTTTTTAAAATCCTAGAAATTCTCAATTGGAAAATCAAATACATTAGGAACTAGCTAAGATATTAATTTGCATTTATAGTTTAATTGAAAAATATTAAAGATTATCCAACATTTCTAAGTTGAAATAAAAAATTTCTCAGATTTACTTGACATAAGTATAAAACAAAAGAAAAAAACATAAAATCAAAATAAACAATTTCAATCGTTACTAATTTACAATTCTCATAAAATTGTTGCACTTTTTATTTTTTCTAGTTTCATTCTGTTAATGTTTATTATTTTTGGTATTTTGTTTCTTTGACATTTTTTTCTTTTTTAGTATTTCATAGAATGTTAGCATAACAATTAAATGTATTTCTACATTTTAAAAATTTCAAAATTTTTTATGAGCAATACAAAATTGAATTTTTACAAATACAATTTTTTTCTCTAAAAAGTATTATCATTGATAACTGACAATAGCAATTTTAATCAAATGAAAAATCATAAATTTAAAAATATGCAAAATCAAAAGAAACAGCACTATGAATAAACTAACCATGGATATTAAACGACTGTAGACATAATAAACGGTAGTAAATAAAAATATCTTAAAGTAGAGTATGCCAAAGTGAAACAGTAGTAAAATAAGGGAATTCTAAAAGGTTAGAAAAGAAAGAGACTTTTAATGCTGAGAAGTAAAATTATATTCTAGTTCTCATAAAGCTGAAAATAAAGCACATTATGTGAAGCAGAACAGATGCTTGATAGGAATGCTTTCACTTTTTAAGTCCACAAAATTTAACTTTTATCCTAAACCAAAGCTCAAAATTCATTAGCTATAATAGAACTTTATGCTAATGAGGTACATATGCTACAATGAAATGCATATACATTGGTCATGATAAATGTTCAAATGAATCTTGGATACAATTCAAGGAAATCAATAAAGAATAAATAGCAATAAATCGAGATGTGAAAAAAAAAAAAACGTAATTTCGCTCTCGATTTCTCTTCTTCTTCTGGAATTTCAATATAAAAAAAAATCTTTTAGGAGAGACAATTATAACTGAAAAATTCCTGAAGGAAGAACAAAAGATCAAAAAAAAAAAAGTTCAATTAACCAACAACCATATAATAATGCAAATTTTGTATTCGCAATTCATTACGACAAAATTAATGCGATAAAGAAATAGAAAGAGCTGATAGATAAACAAATAAACATCGTGAATAACTGATAAATGAAATAGCTAATGGTAAAAAATCATCAATTCTATACAATCAGCACTTTTCAATAAAGCTTCCAAAATAAGATTAGTAATAGCAAAATGTTTTGGAATGAAATGTAAATTTTTTAAGATTTTTAAATGAATCATTTTCAATTTTTAAAACTTTTATGCATAAAACAATTATGTGGCATTGATACTTTTGCTTGATAATTCTTTGAGTGCATTCAAAATTTTCACTACTGGGCCAAGTTTCAATCCCAGTAGCGTTACCAAATTATTATGAGCATTATCTGGCAGTAACAACAGAGACTGGCCGTCTATATCCTGATTACGAAAAGTATTCGCACAATCCTCATTACCGGTTACCGATGATACCCAGCTTGCCACTTCATCACACTAAAATAAGAGGAAAATTGCTACTTATTAAATTTCAAAACATACCAATCAATCTCAAACTTAATCTTTTATAATGTATGTCATAAATAAGATTTCATGTTAGCAATATAAAAATGTACCTAAACCATTCATGCCATAATGCTAACATTTGCATAATACCGATAAAACAAAGGATCGAAGATATTGTCTTCCTTCTAGTCTTTTAGCTACTCTAACTTTTAGGAAATAGCAAGTAAGAGTAATGATTAAGAAATTAGCTAGAGAAGAAATTGCACCACAAATAACGCTTATCTAACAAACACAGCAATATAAATTCAATATAAATCAAATTCGTTATTTATCAGTCATAAAAAAAAAAAAAAAAAGTTACTTACAGTCCATGTTTTTGTTGGCCTAGAAAGGAAATCCATCGGTGCATGATCAACCGTTGAAGCTAAAGCAATAGCTGGAGAAACCGATGTCGACGGCACTTTACTGCACTCACCTAACGAATACGAAGTGGACAACCCCCGAGGAGATTTTACAATTTCTGCCTGTTGAGGTGAGACCATTTTTAGCGTTAATGTTGGAGGTGTTCGCTGCTGCAAATCAATGGTACTACCTGAAATTTTAACTATACTCTATTCATTGCCATATTTACATCATATTTTACGTCCACGTGTATTTTCAAAACTAACATTTTTGAAGTGCGATTTCATGTTAGCAAGTTATTCATCACTTTCTTAATGAAAAAAAAAAAGTTTTTTAAACTAAACTTTTTTTTTTTTTTTGAAAAATGTAAAAGAGGCATCTTGCTTTATTCAACTAATCAGGCTATTAATGCTACTATGTACTGTTGTATTTTAAGAATTTTTATTTTGGTCTTATTTCTCTCCATCCTACTCTAATTAGAAATGTAAAACAACAATATCAGTAAAAATTATAAAAAAAAAATTTTTTTTTTTTTAAAATTATAAAATATTATAAAAATGAACTGTAAAAATTATAAATATATAAATAAATTATAAAAAATTTTCAGAAACCTGAAGAAGATGGCTCTGAAACTATACTGAGATTATGCACTGTTACTGTAGGACTGATATCTTTATTAATGGGTGATGTATCCGTTGAACGAATAAATGGTAGTCGTGGTGATGCATTGAATGAGCGCCCAACTGTAAAAAAAAAAAACAACAGTAAAACAATCATTCAAACCAAACTTCTCATCAAAAGATTGGAGTTGTTCAAAAAAAAGAACAGTGATGATGTGAAGAGAGTAATCTATATATCTTTTCGTTGCTAAGAAAAACAATTAACCTTCAAAAAAAAAAAAAAGAAAAAAATAGATTTTAATTTTTAGGTAAAGCTGACTCACTTATTAATGTATTATAAGTGCAGAATTTAGAATTTAAAGTATTAACAGGAAGAAATAAAAACGCTAATTATACTATCTTCGACACAATTTGCTCTAGGAAATGAAGAAAGATCAAGATCAAACCTTGCTCTTCACTAATTGTTGGATTCTTCTTCCATAATTTACGACATTTTTTCGAGCAATACTGCGGATGATTTTCCAGACGTTTAAGACGCAGCAAACCGTTGCAGTAGTTACATCTTTCAGTGTCAAGCTCTTCATCCGAAAAACTCACTAACAAACTGCCAGTAGCTGTATCAGCACTACTTTTTGATGAAGAATTCAACGACTGATCTGCAGTTGCTGGACTTTCTAAAAAATCTTGTACCACTTAAATTTTCAATTCAAACTAAATTTAAAGCACACTTCAAGAATTGATTAAACCAATTAATATTCTATAGCGTATCATCAAAACTATTAAATCATTAGTAATGATAGTTCGCAAAAATCCAGTTTAATAATACTCAGCTATTGCCCTATTTGTTGATATGCTTAGATCATTTCATGTCAGCATACTTATTTATTAGATAGCTAATTATTATTGGCAGATTAACGAATAATTTATAAAACTTATTGCTTGATGGTCTAGAGTAAAAACTAAAACACATTTCAATAAAAAACAGAAATACCTTCACACTTTTTAGTTACAACTTTTGGTGAGATATCCACAGCATCCTCAATAATGAATCTTTCCATTACCGGTTCACTCACTTCAATTTTTTCCAGTTTTTGCTTATCTACCGATGAAGATGGTGGTCGTCCTTTTGGCTTTGTCAAACAGCCCTTTGTTGGCGGTGGTAGTGGAGGCGGCAGCAGAGTTTCTTTGCTTTCTTTGGTTGGCTTATAAACTGATTTTTGCATAATATCAGAAAGACGACCATGAGATGGTCCAAAATCCATTTGTAGTAATCGATCCAGCTGTAAAGTAGCTAATCTGATAAATTCTTGTTTCGCTTCATCAGTCACTTCCATTGTAATATCGTTGCACATCCGGCAACGTTCTGTCCTTCACAATCAACCGCTGTCGCTTGAAAACGTTACTGCATGCTAATCCATTGCGATTTTCAAATTTAACAGCAATACGAAAAAAAAAAAAAAAACAAAGAAATAAGCAAACCTCGTTTGTTTTACGTTTACGAGTTTTCTTTTCTGTTTTTTCACTAGACGCTTCAGATTTTGTTGGAGATGTTCTGCAAAAATCAAAAGAAACTTTTAACACTCGACACCAATATAAAAACTTAACATAGTGATCATGATCTGCCTTTGGATAATAAAAACCATTGCCATCACTTTTATCTCGATTCTAACAGAATGAGAAAGATCTAAGATCATGCAACAACAACTGACATACTATAAGTATGAATGATTTCAAATATTCTTACTTTGCGCGTCCTTTTTTAACCTCCACTTTTTCAGTGCTTATTTCTAATGTTGGTTCTGTATCTTTCTCACCGACTAATTTCTTTGATGCTGCAAAAATAACCTGTTGGATTTTAATTTCTATACTTAAAGTATGATTAACACTAAACCAAACGATTTAAAGTCATTTGCATAAAATACTTCTAAGACATCAGAATTATCAATTCAGTGACTGTTCCTTTCTTACTTTCATCATAAGTATACAATAATACTTGTTTGGGCCATTGTACTACTCACATATGTTTGATCTCTATTAGTTTCTATTATTACAAACATACATGTGCTCCATTTACATTCTTTGGACACCTTTCTCCCATTCTTATCTTCTATTTCGGATAAAAGCCAATCACTTAAACGGCAAGGTGGATCACATGGAAAAGGCTCATCTGATTCCTGAAAATACAGAATTTTTCTCAATTATCGAAATTCCAATAAAATAAACTACTTTCCTGAACGACCGATTCGTGTTACCTCAATTTCAAATCCCTCGATTAAATGAACAATTTTGCCTTTTCGTCCCATTCTTTGATAATATCTTTCGGCTTCTTTCGTGAACATCATATGAATATCGAGAGCATCTTTCGATTCTCCTAAAATTTAACGACTAGTCCAATCATAAAATTAGGTAAATAATGACAAATAAATTGGGCGTAAAGTAATCATATGACAACTTTGACACAATTTTAACAGTATTACTTAAGTATTACTTAAGGTCTAGAAAATGCTTCATATTACCTAATTATAACAGTTCTTTATTCTTCTGGTGTGGTGTCTGCTTGATTTTGAAAATCAGAAGCAATGGAGGAAGATAAGCTCTGATCCTCTTCATGTCTGTGAGATACTTAAATTCAATGTGCTAACAAAATTCAACCTTTTTCACTTCACATGGGCACTAGCAATAATTAACATCTTCTGAATACAAATGATTCATTTATATCTAATCTAATTTGAGAATTGAAAAAAAAAAAGAAAGACAAAAAAAGAGTACCCTGAACAAGAAGCGGTGGAGGCTCATTTTCGATCCCAGGATCAACATAACCACTGTCATCATCCGCAACTGTTTTGTGAGAATCATGAGAAGCTGAGTCTACAAATCGTCCTCTAACTACAATAAACGATTCTGACAAAAACATGACCATAAAATTTTAAAAAGACGAAAACCAGAGTAGTATGAATCATGAACCACAGAAATTACACAAAGACAAACATTTGCTCGAAAATTTAAGAAAAACCTTGGGCTGCTGACTGGGAAACAGGAAAGTGAGTAGTTTGCTGATGTTGTTGAAATACCGGTATCATCTGCGTTGGTACGGGTGGATTTGCGATCAGTTGTTGATGTATGATTTGTCCATTTGGTGCCATGAATGGTACTGCTGCATGTCCCCCAAAAGAACTTAGCTGAGGCATTGGAGCAGACATTACCATCATTGGAACTGGAGCACCAACTGGTACCAAATTTGTAGGAGCTATTGGTTGAGGTGTCGCGACTAAAATAAACCTAACAGTACCAGACTTTAATACTTGATTTCTTCTTAATTGCCATCATTTCACCTATTTCCATCAAGCTGTATGTAAGCTGCAAGAATTTAGCTAGGTTCCATTTAACTTTATAAACGTAGAATAGCATAGAAACACAAACACAGAAATTAAATTGCGAAGCAGACAAGACCTTCCGAATATGTGTTAACCAGGAAAACAAGTAATCAGTATATTTTAAATTAATATATATATATAAAAAAAAGAACCAACTTTTCACTGCGCCAGTTTTTCGTCCATTTCCCGAATGTTTAGTACCACCTCTAACATTCTTTGATGAAGTTTCACTGCTTTTGACAGATGTTGTTGATGGCTTATTCGGAACTGAAACCATCTCAATCAGTGGATGACTTTCTGAAATTATGTCCATATTCAGAAATTTACAAATAGATTTTAACCAAGTAACACATTCTACGAGAAACAAGATTCCGAGTATACCTTGTAAAAGCTGTATAGAATTATCACGCATTTTCCTAACGAAGAGTTGGCCAGAAAACATTCTCAAGGAAATACCTCGAAATTCATTATTTAAATTTCGAGAAAAAATACTGAACATAATTTCAGTAAAAACTATCTGAATAAAATCCAAATCTCGCGTTTTTACCTATTTTAAGCTTGAATCATAAAACTGATTGATCAAAGATTAAAACCTCTGTCAGCAGTTGGCGAAGCATTACTGTCTTCTTGTTCTTCGGCTGCAGATTCCTTGCCGACGTTGCTTGATGTCTGCTTATTTTTCGATTCGACTGTAGCTGAAGCAACAAGTTTTTGAGTGGGTGAACTAGCAGGAGAAGGTTGCTGTTGTTGTTGGTTTTGTGACTGACTTGGTGCCACCGCTTGTCCAATACAAGCTGGAATTGTTTGTTGTTGAGGTATCGCAGTAGAAGTGCGCTGTTGAGGGGTAACCAACTCTGAATTTCGACCATTAATTCAAATTTAAATCCGAAGATGAGACGAAAAAATCGAAACCTTGGGAGAATAAAAAAAAGAACACCTGACGACAGTGCACAGAAAACTAAAGAATAAAAAATAAAAATGAAGTGAACTCACGATGAACATATGTATATGCTCCGGATGGCATTTGGAAGACAATACCTGATGAACCTGGTGGTGTACGGAGTTGGATTCCTATAAATTAATTCTGAATAAATGCTGGGACTGCTATAAAGACTAACTAACTATCAGCTATCAGATTCTTTATTACATATCTCAAATGTTAGACATACACTACAAATTGGCATTTGGCAATTTAAAAGTCAAAGACGAAGAAAATCAGTTCATTATAAATCAAACAACATATCAAAACGAATAACGAAATTCATCTACAAGGATGTATACCTTGAGGAAACATTGATGGTTGCATTTGCTGCACTGATGCGGTTCCCAATTGTTGCGGAGATTGTTGCTGTTGACCTGATCGTTTTAGGCATCCATCATTTCCTTGTCCAACAGTGGATGATGTTGTAGTAGTTGTTGTCGTTACTGCAGTTGATGGCATATGTGTACTGGTCGCTACTACGGCAACTAAAAAAATTTTTTTTCTTAAATCGCTCTTCCGCACATTGATAAACATAGAATTTTTGCCAGTGAATTTCGAAATCTCACCCATAACAGAGTATTTTCTTACATATAAATATATGAGAGAACTAATCAAAATTATAATACTTATATTTTACCTTTCTTCAGTATCTAAGTAGTACAAATAAAAATAATGCCTAAAAAAAAATAAAAACAAAAACAAAAAAAAAAATAATTACCAACAGTTATGATATTCCTATCAAAATTATACAAATTTTCAGCATAATCACCGCCCTATCCAGATTTATCTACTTATCTACCGCTCCAACTTTCTTAGTGAAGCAACTAAAACTCTGAATATGTAAAATTCTCAAGTCATTTATTGCGCCAAATAATAGTAAGTCAAACAACTTACAAACTAGATGATCTCACATTCAAATTTGATATGTAGAAAATCATATAAGACTATACCTGGTCCTGGTAATGCTGGCTTTGGTGCCAGACTTCGTGCAAGCTGTCCCAACGTTGCGCTATTAGTCACAAAACCTGGTTGCACATATTGCTGCTGTGAAGGCATCTGTAAAAGCAGAATAGATAAGTTATTGGTAAAATTTTGGTATTTAATTTGTGCACACAACATGAAACTTCCAGAAATCTTCAAAATTTATCTGGTAAATGATTGCAGCAACGCTACCGTTAAAGATTCATTCTGTCATTTAAGACTATGTTTCAAAAGCTCAGATTTTGAATTACGGTCTAGGAATATAAACTTACAAATCAAGATTTTAATATCCTCAAAAAAAAAAAAAAAAAAAAAAAAAGAAAAGTGCACCAAGAAAAGTATTTGGATGATAAACAACAAGAACAAAGTATTAGAATTGGAAAAGAAGCAGAATAATCTTAACACAAGAATTAAGACACACAGAAACGATGTTAACATTGACAAAAAAAAATACAGAAAGAAAGGGTTTAACGGAGTAAGTTAAAATCTGTCAGAAAACATCAATATTTAATAAAAATTCAAGTAAAATCAAGAAAAAAAACTCATACCAACGCATGCATTTGTCTATATCCGACAGTTACTTGGCAGAAATTGGACAAAGGTCGCATCCGAACGTAAATATAACATCATACTTCCACTTTTATCTTTAATTTTATTTAACACCACTCCTTCAGCACTTTTTTATTGCTGAGAGGCAAAAAAAAAAGTGTATCATTTACAAAAAGTAATGGTGTATGATGTATCATTTATGTTGTGTAAATCGAAACTTCAAACCAAACAATAAAAACTACACAAAAACTGAATCAAAAAAAAAAGCGTGCAAGAAGTGATGATGGAAGCGAAACAAAAATGGGAAAAACCAAATCCATGCCGGGTGCATATGACGACACTGTTGCTGTGAATAGAACTGCTGGGCAGCAGCTACTACATTTGTCGAATTTTGAACCGACTGTGCTTGTTGCTGTTGTATTACTTTGAAAAAATCCTGTGCCGAAGTGGTAATGGTGGTAGTGCATGATGTTGTTGGTGCAGAAATCTGTTGTTGTTGCTGCTGTTGCTGTTGTTGCTGCTGCAAATGAAGTGAGAACTAAATTAATAAAAAAGAAAAACAAAAACACAGGAAAGAAGATGAAGAGAAGAGGAGTAGTGAAGAAGAATTTCAAATTGTAAACGGTAAACGTTAGGACTAACTTTGCGGAAAACTAAATATAAAAAGAATGGAAATCATAAAAAGAAACACTAGAATAACAAAAGCTCTGTGGAAATTGAAAGGAAACGAAGGTATATGGTGCACAGATATTAAAAATAAGAGACATATTCCAATTTTGATCATTGGAAAATGGCTAGTTCAGAATTACCGGTCTAACAGCTGCAATTTGTTGATTTGTACCGAAATATTGTGTTGCCGACATCATATAGCATTGGCCATTATGGTGAACAAGCATGAACTGTCCAGGCTGAATATTACGTAATCTTTGCTAATAAACAACTAAACCCCCGATTTGCACTTCCAGTTCCTTATGACAAGATAATTAAGAATGTTATACTAATCCCAGCTGTTGAAGTTCTATGCCTTTTTAGTTAGTAAAATTAGTGTCAGACCAAATAAACTAATAGAACCTTAACATTAGCATAATATTAGTTGTACCTTAAGCGGCACTACTTGAAAATAGAAAATATTCCAAAAATTGCGGATTGGATATGGAAATAGAAAATAGTCAAAAAAGCTACCAGTGGATTGAATTTAATTGAAATCAAACTTTTAAAAACTGTTTACGCAATTTGACAAGAAAATTACCGACGCAGAAGTTAGCATTAACGGTGCTTGCGGAACCATTTGAGTAGCAGAAGATGAACTGACGACTGCGGTCGAAGTTCTAAAAAAGAGAATCTAAACTAAGAATATGAAGCGGACCTTGCAGTACAAACTCAATCAAATTTATTTATTAAATTTAAGCTAAATCTAAAAACAGTTAGTATTATCAAAGCACCACTGTCCTGATTAACTGGTAATAGCACTATATTTTCTTCAACTACTCTGATAAAAATCTTTATTCGTCGGTGCAAATCAAAAAAGTTCCGCAGTATATGGTGAAATAACTAAATATGAAATGAGAACGTTAGTTAGAAACCCGTACTGTACCACTAGGATTCAAATCACGTGGATATGCAAAGCAGTAATGGGACTATGCAATGAATATAATAAGTAAATCATTTTAAAATTTTCTACGATAAATTTTTCCTTTCAAATTTATACCATGATTAGTTCACCATGAAGCTACATCAATTTTCACTAATAAAACTGCTGCAACTCCATATTGTAAACTTAAAACCAAAGCTGAAGTCTTACTTTGTCTTATCAGTGGAGTCCTTTTTACTACGAGATGTTGGTTTACGGCGACTTTTTGGAGCTGGTTGTGGTGTTGATGATGTTGAAGAAGCCGTCTCGGCATTGCTACTACTTGCTGATATTGTTGTTGCTGTTGCAGCTGCTGCACTACCTTCAGCGCTAACATTAGCTGCATTTTTGGTATCCGATATTACGCTCTTACTCGATGATGACACAGATATGTTAGAAGAGGCTGAAGCATAAATAAATTTGAATTATCCCCTAATTGTTTACAAATGTTAATCATTACAAAGATATACAAGACTACACTGCATCTAAATTCCTGCTTATAACTAAAACTTGGACTGAATGAAATACTACGAATGATTAATTAAAAGCAAAAAGAAAACAATTTTAAAAAAAGTGATATTTAATGGAATATTTTTTATGTTAAATTAAAAAACTTCCACTATATCAAAATTGAAATCAGGAACTAAAATTTAAACGCTATACTTAAATTCATTAGCAATTTATTACTGTAATTTATTACAGAGAAAGTTCCGGTTAACATAGGATAAAGACGAATTAGCAATTACAATTTGTATGAAATGAACCACAACCTGAAGTAACCTGCATTGAATCGGAAACTGAAGAGGATGATGATGAAGGTGTGACAACAGTTGTTGCTTTTGTAAAAGAATCATTGCTGTTAGATGCTGATGCAATAGTATTATTATTATTATTATTATTATTAGTAGTAGTAGTAGTAGTAGCAGTAGTACATGTTGTCACAGTTGATAGTGAAATGTCCGTAGTCGAGGTGATATCACATGTAGTTTGCTTTGTAAGTACTGGTGGTGGATCATTGTCACTCATATCATTAAAACTATGAATTAACAAATTGTAGCAAATAGATAGAATCCTTATAAGCAGTAGAAATGCAAAATGAAAAATCCTTAATATATCAACATATTTTTCAGTCGTGAAAAAATACTGAACTGCTGGATAATAACAATTAATAATTATGCGTAGCCACAAATTCCTTCAAAATATAAATTACTATGTTAAAGGATGAAAATAAAATTTTCATTTAGTTTTTTAAATGACTTGAAAATCTGTAATTCACAAATGTTTCATATTAAATAAATCATAAACATTGGTACTTACAGATAAATTAAACATGATATACGAATTTCAAAATCGTAACGCATATATATATACAAGCTAACTTAAAATTCGAATAAAAATGCAATCGGAAACATAACCGATACCATGGATTCCTCTGAGACTTACTGACATTCCCCCGAGATTTACCGATAAGACAAATCTGGTTGCTATCGAAGCTCCATTTCGACCCACTTATCTCTGAATTCTTCGTGCAAAACAAAATTCGGATGCGTAGGTGACCATTTTCATTCATCCTGCTAATAATATTCGCAATGGTGGGTAGATGCTTGGTAATTAGATTTTTTTTTTTACTTACCCGCGGGGAAAGGCAGATAAATGAGTGGGTGCGAAAGTACTTGCCCGCGGAGAAAAGCAGGTAAGTGACTGGGTAAGAAAATACTTACCCGCGGAGAAAAGCAGATGAGTGAGTGACTGAGAGAATATTTATCCGAGGGGAAAAGCAGATAAATGAATGACTGAGTGAGAAACAAGGGAATCGTATCCTCAAGTAAGTCTCGAAAATCTATTCGAGACTTACTTGAGGATACGTGAGGATCTTAGTTGAGCAGTATTTCTATTTGTATAAAAAAGTGATATTTTGAGGAATATTAGAATCTAGAACTTAGTTTAAGAGATAATAAGTGTATGTGGAAAATAGACGTAGATGCAAGGATGCATTAGAATCAAAATTTACGTGAAAAAGTGTCGACACTTATAAAGAATTATATTAGATCTTTGTGTAAGTAGACCTTAAAGTTCACGTGGACAGTCAAAATTTTAATTAGTATATTTACATTAAAACAGAAAAAGGCATTTAAAATATGATAAATTAGTAATCGTTTCGAAATGCTCCAATTGTCGTATACGAAAAACTTGTAAATTTCTCATTTTGTTTGCAAGTTTTTGGAAATTTTTGCTGTAGCCAATAGTATTTTAGAAGTGATAGATATGTTAATCGCAATAGTTTTGATTTCAATAATTGAGTTCTCATAATAAATAAAACTGTGAAAAGAATTTTTATTAGTTCTAATTAAATTAAAAAAAAAAAAAACAAATTCTGCCAAATAAACTCACCTGGACATTATATACTAAGATATTGCATAACTTAATCGTGCTTCCAGGTTTCTTTGAATCTTTCAAGACTAGGTAATTTTGGAAGAAAGCACCAGAAGTGATTATTGCTACAGACATCAACCATCAGGAGAGTTCTACCGTGGTCTCTTTGTCACACTGATCAATGGCAGGAGTCAGAGGTAATACTCGAGTTTATACTTTTCCATTATTCTTACTGGTGATAGTAGTACTGTAACAATATAATGCTGCAACCAATACTGTAATAGTAGTAACCCTTGTACTTCTGGAATTACAGTAATAGTATCAGAAATGGGAATAGTAGCAGATTTACATAAAATAGTAATGCTAGTAATAAAGATTCACCGTATTCTCCTTTGATCGTAATAGGTGAAAGGAAGTATTGATTAAGGGAAAATTATTATAGCTAATCGTTTATTTGTTTGATTCATCCTTCAACATCCCTTAATTTAAAAATATCTTTTGTCTTATCGTGCTTTTATCTTTCTTTTTTTTTGTATTAAATAACTTAAAACATTGAAAAGCTCGAAATAACCACAAATGTAGTTATTTATTATGTTATCATTATCATGAAACAGTTCATCCTGTCACTTCTCGATGAAAATATTGTTTTAGCGGTTGTACTCTTAGCGTTATCTGGTGTGGTTGGTCTTACGCTGCTTGTTCTGGGATGTGCATTGCCAATGTTTGGGTAAGGAAGTAAATTTAGAATAATTTTTAATATTACTTATATTACATGTTATTTTTTGTATAAATAAAATCAAATTAATCATAACTTTTAGACTTTTAATTGTAAAAAAATTTGATGGTTTATTGAAAGAAATTTTTGTTTAGTATTTGGTGGCCATTGTTTGTCGTAATTTTCTATGTATTGGCTCCAATACCGTTATCAATAGCTCGGCGATCTCACGTTGACATGACTGGTACTTCAGCATGTATTGAGTTTGCATTGTTCATAACAACCGGCATTGTTGTATCAGCGTTTGCATTACCGATGGTTCTTGCACATGCTGGAGTGGTAAGTTTTTTAGGAATTTATCTGAGATTTTACTGTTGCTATTAATCATCGAAAGCGTATAAAGGATGTACTGGAGATTTAACTTTTACGGAAGGATTCATTCGAAATTAGGACAGTGCCACGTGACATACTTCATGTTATTTTCTTTGTTTTATTTGGAATGGTTTTGTTTTTCAAAAGTTTTGCATGTCTGGTGAATTTTTAGTTGTTGAGAAATGCATGATTTGCATGAATTTTGTCTCTCTTTAATTGAATGAAGTATTTATATGTATTGATTAGTCATAGGAATTATTTTGATAAAAGATGTGTAGCTGATAGATATAACCATCTGAAAATATAATTTGCCCAAAAACTTGCAATTTCTTTCCTTTTCTCTTTGTAAAAAAATTTTTTTAAATCGTCTAAGTTATGTTCTTTGGAGTATCGTAGAAAAAAAATTTTTTTTTTTTTGGAGTCTGTAAATAAGGATTACTTATCGGTGAGACTAGTTTATTTCTCATGTTGTTAAGGACGGTGAGTGCTTTTTTTAAATATTATTTGTCAATAAGCAGTCCACTTAACAATTAACTGGTTGGTAAGTTACTTGTTATTCTCACACTTATAGGTACATCTTCAATTTATATCTAGTGCCTAAACTTTTGATTTTCTTGGATTTAAATCTATTGCAATTAAAAGTTCAAAGGTATTAAATGTATGTGTGTCCTTCTGTAATAGTAAATGTTGTTGTGTGCGTGCTACTTTTTATTAATTTAGATTAAATGGTTGGCATGTTTATGCGCAAATCTTGGTTCTTTGGTGATGTTTTTGACGATTCTTAGTTATTTTTATTTACATCGGGAAGACGATGGTAGTGGATGGAACCAAACACTCTTTTGATTGATACTTTGGAAAATCGTTGTGGAAATGGATTATATTGAGTGAAAAGTGGTAATGCATGTTGTACTTTTCATTTGCAACATTTTTTACTGATAAAATTCGAAAATTTTAGGTTTTCATTTTTTTTTTTAATTCACTGAAGAAGTAATGTGCTGTCAAAAGGGTACTTTTCGTAGCTTGTTTAATGTTTCAATTGTTAGCCTATCTTATGATCAGTCGATTTGATCAATAAATGCATGAGTTTGCTTTTTTCTTCACATGTTTCTCGTTTTAAGGGATTTTGTTGTAACAAGCAAAGTTCAGAAATATCTGTTGACTTAATGTGAACAGTAAAATTTTCGAAATTTATTCTTTGCGTCAGCTTGCCTTTTGATAAGAAAACATGCATATTTCATAGGCTTTCATTGTTCTCAGTGTTTAATTTACGTTGTCTTTAGATGTTTAGTGTGATTAGCAATCATTTTTCGAAGAATGAAATGTCGTAAAGTGCTAATATTTGTATATTGTGTGTTTTTTATCAAAAGAGATTTAGAAGTCAAAATTTCTCTCTTCATTTGGAAATTCAAAATTAGATTTAAGATGAATGAAAATGTGGGAACGAGGCTATTTTGCTTCTATATTTGATCTGTACACTATTTTTCTGAAAATTCAGAATTGTATTAGATCATAATCTGGATCAAAAAAAAAAACCACATTCTTCATTTATTAGTTATTAGTTTAAAGCACTTATATGCATATTGTATTACTTACAGAGTTACATGTCATTATTTCGCATGTGTTTTAGCTGATAATAGTTCTAAAACGTCTCTCACACTTCTTTTTTAAGTATTAAATAACTAACATATTAGTTTTATTGAAAATGAATTATTAGAAAATTTGTTTGTTATTTATTGACTTACTTATTTTCTCAATATGTACTTTCATTCTTTTTATTATTGGGCAACAATTTTTATCGATTACAGATATCTGGTCTGTCGTATTATTTTCGTGTTTCTCGCCAATATTGTTTGTTTTGGTGCAGTTTGGATATATTTCAAAGTGTTCAGCGAAGATGGCTCACAAGATATGTCACTTTGGTGAAATATTTTCCTTTCTTTTTCTACGCTTTCATTATTACGTTCCTGTTGAATTATCTCGATATATTGTTTTTTTGACACTATCATTTTTGAAGCTAGTATTCGCGAACTTCATCATACTTCATACTATGGGGCTTCTGGTATTTTCAAAATGAAAATACCAGATCAGATTTAAAATTTAATGTATTCCACTTAAAAATTTTGGGATGAAGAATATATAATAATGATAATGAAAAAGGATTATACGTAGGTTGAGAGATCCTCAGCTTAATTTAAACATATTAAAACGAAACATATGACAGCGGAAAGGAAAATATTCCAAAACTCTTTGGATTTCAGTGTTTGCTTTTCGATAAGAAATTTAACTACCTGTTCTAGCATCTTTAGCTTTGTTCCTTTCGAAATTCAGTGAATTTTTAGATACATTTAATGTGATCTATAACCACAATAACATTTAAATTATTTTGTGCGCAAGCGCAAGCTTCTTTGTATCACATACATGTGCAAGGTGTTTGCTGTGCAAATATATTTTATTAATTTGCTGTATATTTTCTTATGTTTAATTTTCGCAGCTTTCTTTCACCTTGACAATGTTTGTTTTGTATTTAAAGCTTCAAGAATCCAAAAAATAATGGTGGTATACAACTTTATCTGTATCAGGTAAACACAAAAGCAACCATTTCATTTTGCTGTACATTCTTGAATGTTAGAGCTATAAAGCATGTTATATCCTGAGATATCGCATATGGAAAAGCATGGAAAATACTTATAACAATATAACCGATTTATTTTTGACCGGAGAACACTCTCGATTCCTTAAAGTGTTTAGATTTCAGATCACAAGTTTTAATGGAGCTGAAACCAAGTGTTCGTTTTCCTGAAACGGAATTCGATATGATTGATAATATTACTATCACTGTACAGTATTGCTTGAGTGTAAGTACAGGAATTCATGAAAAATCTAAGCAAATCAAGATTGCAATATCAATTTGATTAAAACATCACTAAAGCTATTATCGTTAATCTAGTCACAAAGGTAAAATGGAATAACTGGGCAGTTTAACAAGATGGCCGTAATTAATGAATTTAGGATACTGACGTGTTCTATTTCTAACATTTCGAGAGAGATTCAGAGATATAAGAATTATTAACTTTAATCCTTAATAGTTCCTATTAAGTATTTGTACAGAATAGGAACATTTGATGGAGAAATATTTCATTGATCTTCGGGTCGCAAAAGTGTAAATTTCGCGATACATTCCATTATCCAAATTGGCGTAATAAGGCTGATAAATTTTTGCTTCGTAACCCGTTGTGGAATAGACTGGCCTGGCATATACACTACGAATAAACCAAACAGCTAAAATATTGAAATTATAGAAAAACCTATAAAAACAAATTCCTGAAAGTTATTTTCTAGTATGTGATCATACATAAGAAAATTTACCGCAACCTTGGTTTCTTGGATTAAAAAAGATAATTAATTTATAAAAATTCAGTAGATTCAAATTCCCATAGTTTTGCCAACAGTGATGCGCCTTCTTACCTCATTCAAATTATTTCCTGCTCTTTTCGCATGATATGGCCTTAAGCCACTCTCGATATATTCCTCTATTTTGGGTTCTCTTCCAAGTATTACACCTCCAGCTAATCGAACTAGTTTCTTGACTTCATTTTCTCGATATGGTAAGTATTTATGCTTGCAAAAATAAAAGTGACATCCTCGAAAAAGCTCTGGCTCCTGAAAATACATAACTTCGAAAATGTTCGTAAAATTCATATAGAAACTAAAAATTCTTCCAATATTTCTATTTCACTAATAAATTTGATCTATATCTCCCATCCCAATGTGATTAAATGATTACATGATCCCAAAGTGAAAATTTTTTGAGACTTCCAATGATTCCACAAAGCATTGCTGAATTATCTTTAGTTCACTAACTGATAAGTGAACGAAATTCACTTAATAGTTGACCATTTTTACAAAATTCTTTAAGTCATCCCTGATGGATTCACTGCACAAAATCGTCAGTTAGACTTAACATATCAAAACAAAAGTCGCAAATTTGCATAACAGCGCAGAACTGTAGGACAAAGAGGAATAAGACAAAAAATAAGAACAAATTTCATTTCTCTTATCTTTTTTCCTTTTCTGAAATTAACAAAAATGATTGCTGTTTAAGAAAATCATTAGAAGCAAGTCACTGAGAACTAATTCCATTTCATCTGCTGATAAACAGAGAAGGAAAAAATTATCAGTGACAGAAACGTCTGGAAATCTGTTCTGTACTGCATATTTTAAACAAATAATAATATCGAAGACAGGAATAAATTGAAGACTGATGTTGTATCACTGTCAAAAATTAACTACACAGGCAAACAAACCATTCTAGCATAATTTATTCTGGCTGTAGAACATGAATTTTTAGCAAGCAGTTGACCATTACGAATAATTGTTGAAATTTCATACAACTCTTCATCTACGATGTCATTTGCTTCCAAACATGCATTCAACCATTCACTGGTTAAAATATATTGTCCACGCAGCATAGCTTCCAAAATTTCAACTATAAAAACTATTAATTTTCTCACTTTCTACTTTTAATTCTCACGAGTTTATCATTCTGGTTGCCCTGAAGCTCTGAAACTGCAAAAATTTTTAAATAGACCTTACCATTGATTTCTGTTGCTCGGTTTTTCCCTGCTTGAACAACAAAATGTGTGGCATTTTCTAAATTCATAGTATTTTGTAACAGATCACTGAATGAAAGTTTGCCACGTTCAATGTTTAAATTCGGTAATGTTGTCGATAGGAAGACAGAATATTTTTTGGATTTTCGAGAAGGATATACTGCAAAGAACATATTGCATTATTAAAAATCATTGTTTTAAATGCATTATTTCCTAAACGTGAAAATTTACGAGTAAATTTTTACTTATTATTTCAAATACCAGATCAAATTTGTCTCGATTGGTGCCGTAAAAAAAAAAAAATACTTTCCTTTCTAATTCATAACAAATTTATCCAGACATTGAAGTCTCAGTAAATTATATCAAGAGAACATGTCTTCGTTATTGATCTACTCTAAAACTATACACTTCATCATGGCCATTTTTTGAACGGGCTAAGTTAATCGTACCCATTTGAATCGGATGGGAAATTCTGTCAAAAACTGCTCGCATTTCATCATCTTTAATCAAATCCATTGGTGTTTCATCCTATAATCCAGAATTCATTCCTCTATTTTCTAAAATTTTCAATATTTACAATATATATATATACTGAAGACAACTAGTAAAAATCAAAAAGAATTAGCTGGGTTAAACCATTTAATGGTTTAGAACAATTAAAATAAGCTTACTTTTAAGTTACGCGCTCGTCTATTTGCTCCCTTTGATAACAAGTATTCTACAACATCAACAGCCTGCCAACGCACAGCTGCGTGAAGAGCTGTTTCGCATAACTCTCCACCTACGTTAATTTTGATTAATTAAAATTTTCGAAGTTAATTATGCCTTCATATTGACATTTAGTGAACTATCACATAAAAAGGAACTACTCGATCATCTAATTCAGCACACCTTCCAGTTAAAATATGATCGAAATTTTTTAAACCAATTATGCTAACAATCTCTCAAACGAGATTATTTATTATGCCGCTAATGTCAGATTACTTCGTTTCAACAAATTTGACAAAATGATCAAAAATAATTTCAACTTTCAGCATAATTTACTGAAGTTATTTTAAATTCCAAAAATCATACTCTACCATGCGCATCGATGAGAGCACCATTTTCAATCAAAATTTTGCAAATTTCAGTGTAATTATGAGCTGCAGCATGATAAAGCGCCGTGAAACCAAGATTGTCACTTTCATTAGCATCTTCTCCATTCTATAATTTAAAAAAAAAAATGAAATATGACATCGTTATTATCTCTCAGCAGAAGAAAGTCATACATTTCTTCATTATAATCCTCATATCATTTCTATTTATCATGTTACAATAAAGAATAACCACCTTTAAAGCTTCCAAAAGCTTTTTTTTTGATCCGCGTATAGTTGCATTCACTAGATTATATTCATATCGTTGAACTGGTGATTTATGAGAATTTTGTGCTATTGTTGTTTTTAATGGGATTGTACTTAGATTTTTAGCGCCCCAATTTTTCAATCCAAGTTCGGAATCAGTTGACTGAAAATTTCCTTTGAATGAGAAATATTCAAGTGTCAGAATAGATGCAGCATATTGTAACACTGAAATTCACTGAGGAAATTACTCTTCCGAATCATTATAGCTTTCAATGGTAAAACTCACTTATGATTAATTTACAGTCAAACATTAATAGAGATATTATTTTCAAAAACATACCGTCCTTTTCTTTGCTACAGCTCTACCAAAAGTATTTCGGGGTGGTTCCTTGAAGAATTGAAATTTCTCTGGTTCATCATAAACACGTAATTGCTGAGTCATTATAACATCATTTTGGATAGAAGTTCTAGCAATAACAGTATCATTTAGTTTCGTGGATGGTGTAACATCGCCTGATAGCGAAACAAGGTCCAAAACATTACCACTCGAAACAGGAGATGTTCTAAGAACCGGTAAATTAATTCAATTCTTCACCAAAAATCTTTATTGAAAAACAAAATGGTTTTTTATTATTGCTGAAAATCAAAGTAAATTCAATCCAGAAAAATCGAAATTAGCAAAATATGACGTTGAACCTATATTTCAGAAAAAACCAAACAATGCAAAGACTTACTCTGACGGTAATCCATTACGTTGCTCATTTATGTTCGTATGATTAACATCGTCTTCGATTTTAACACATTCCTGCGTAGAACAAAACTCTTCCACAGTTCTTCGCTGTTTATCTGTTTCAACTAGACTAAGCATAACTTGTCGATCATACTGGGAAATGGTAAACTAAAAATATTATCCAATATTGCTGCCTCTTTCAACTGAGTGTATATCAGAAATTAAAATATCGATATATTGATATCATTAAACAACATAACTTTGAACATGATGACGCCAAGAATAATGTTCAATGCTTTAAGATTGCAACATAATTGAAGATCTGATATGAAACAATTTAAAATATAGAAAATAATTTAAAATATAAGCATGTTACTACCACCTTATTTCTGTCAAATATCATTGCAAATAAAATTTACCAGTATTTCTTATCAAAGAAATAATTTTACATCTATTTATTTTTTTCATGCTTTAAAATAAACTGCACAGAAGGAGAACTAACGTCAGATAGAGTTTCTTTCAGAGATAAAAGATTTTGGAAAAGCTGATCAGCAAAAGTGGCGGACTTCATATGCTGTAATCCAACGGGTAGTAAACACTGTGGACATAATGGGAAAGACTTTCCATCGCAAATTGTGTTGACACATGTCCTGAAAAATGCATGGATAACTGTTTTACTCACATGTATTCATCAAGACAAAATTTAAACACTTCACACACTTCTATATTCCGAATAACTCACACCTAGATTTTGTGGTGTTTTTTTTGGGTGGCGTTTTTTTTTTCGTGGCCTCAGGAAAATATCTCCCCACCTTTCGTTGGATTTCAAAAGTATCAAAATTAGCATCACCAGAAATCATTATGTGGACAGTGTGAGACCTGGCATATTTTTATTAAAAACTGGTGACAATGGAATGTCAGTTATCATTTGACAGCGAGTGAAAATTTGAGGGTTATTAGGTAGCATTAAATATATTTGCCGCTTTGATTTTAAGTTGTGGAAAAGTCACTTTTATTCAGCGCTTCCAATAATCTATCTACAAGTCGAACATACATTTTCTAAATAGTATATTAAACGATAAAAAGTTGGGAATCATTGATATCTCGGAAATTTTATGAAAAAAATTTTCCTTGAATTTCTAGTTTTAAAACACTTTGTCCTAGAGCAAAATTTCCAGATTATTGTAAAGCTAAACAAGAAATTTACCAGCAAAAAACATGCTTGCATGATGATCCAATAAACTGTAACTTATCCGATAGCTGATGACTGAAATTTGCAAAATTTAACAATAATTCAACAAATTCGTATAATAATTTGATGAATTTACAATCATTCGTTGAACTAGATATTCTATAGCAATAATCTACTAAATTTCAAAAATTCAACTGACAATTACTCACTTATACATTTTAAATTAAATATAATTATTTTGAAGAAAAAAAAGAAAGAAAAAACAAATTTCAATTTCTAGAAAATTAGTGAGAAATTAAAATAAACAAGAAATTTATGCATCATTTGATTGATTATAGTAAATACCATTGATCACAGCATATACTTTTCAGAAATTCTTCTGCATGATTCAATGTTGAAGCGAACATTACTTTACAACCTGAACCGTTCGAAGTAATAAATGTAATAGTTGATGTAGTCTAGAAATTGTAATGGAATCACTAATCCGGTTAGATCAGAAGTATTCCTGAAATTCCCGTACAGGAACTTCCGGCATACACGTATCCGTCTGATCAATCAAATACATCGACAGCTAAATAACCATAATTCTCACAATCAACGGTCTAACTTTTCAATTCATTTTTAAATTTAAATTTCTTCCCTGAGCCACTGTGCAACTTTTTGCATCCCAAAGCAAGTATAAGTAACTGCGTAAGTCATTGTTGTTTTTCATTTCTGATTTATCAACATTTGGATTATATGTTTGTGGATTTGATATAATATTGTTTAAATATTAAAATACTTTATATATAATATTGTTTAAACATTGAAATACTCACTTACTTGATTATTTATTTAGTTAAATTTAGTTAAAATTAAACATTTAGTTAAATTAGTTAGATCAAAATAGAAAATTTTCAATTCAAAAATTGCAATCAAAATTTTATTTTATAATAAAAATATTTTTTCATTTGTTTAATTAACTCATTAATTTAAAAGTTTTTGTCTTTTTTTTTAAAACTTAATATGCATTTGTTATCCAATATATTTGTAGTTTTAATGTAAACATAGTCAATGAATAGAATAAAATTTGTAATTTAAAAAATTAACATACTATGAATACTTTGTTACTTACTTATTTACTTACCTATAGTTTAATCATTAAATTTTATTCATAGAGAATTAATGCATATTTTTGTATTAACTTATTTCTATTCTATGAAAGTTTAATTAGAAAACAACTACTTTAATTTACCCAAGTGAACGAGTTAGGGAAGAATGGTTTTGAAATTTACCCATTTGATTTACCCGTACGATTTCAATTCATCAATTAAGCAGTAAGTGAACTAGAATGAATCCTTTCTTATTTTAATGATTTTTAAAAATTTTCTCTAATATTCAACAAATAATTCACTGTAATAATTTGTGTAAGGTAGATGATTGTGTTCTTTAGTAGAATAAAGTTTGAATTTTATTTTATTTTATTGTCAAAGAATTTCAGTTCAATTATCTATTGATAATTTAGGAAATTTTTCGAATTATGTTTGTGATAAGAAATAAGAATTGTTATTTATCAATTCCTTCATGCTCTGATAATATATATCTAAAATGCAATATATCTCATTTAGTAATTCAATAAATTTAATAAAACTTTATCGTAAATTACTTTTTAAATTATTCGTTGCAAAGTTGAATAAGAAAGATTAGCAAAACGAAATTAAATAATTTCATTTCAAATTTTCAAATATCATAGTTGCAAAATTAAAACATAAAAAATTAAAACTATTTGCCAAAAAAAAAAACAGCTTAAGAAATATTTTTATTTTAAAAGAATTTAGATGTGTGAATTTTGTCTTTCTAATCCTTGAAATTTTGAAATAGTTTTTTTTTTTTTTGTCAACAAAGAATTCTATTAATGTTTATCATAATGTTTTCTATCGCTTTCAATCATTTTACAGCAGCTTTATCTCATACTTTTTCTGGCGCACTTGTCGCACTAATTAATGATGTTTCCATTGATGAAAGCGGTTTATTGCCAAGTTGATTTTTATGTCTAATTCGGCATATATCAACCATTCGTCTACCATATAGCTGAAAAAAAAAATATTGTGATTTTAGTCTAAAAAAAAATTTTGAGTTAACTTTTTATTATTTCACTGATAATAAACACTCAGTTGTAAAAGTTTATGAAAAATGCTTAGAATTAATTCGAATTACTTTTTGAGGAAAAAAAATTTTTTTTGAAGTTTTTAGAAATTTTTGTTAACGAATTTATTTTAACAGTAAAAAAAAAAAACAAAAAACAAAGTAAGACTAATTTTAGGAATGTGATGTGATTAGCATTTTTCTCGAGAGAAAATTCTCGAGAGAATCAATAACTATCAATAGTTAATGGACAGATTGATAATTGCTAATTAGGGAATCACTAAGAATTTTATTATATTAAAAGCTTATCATTGATAATTAAAATTTAACATACACTGATATTATCATAAAATTCGATACTCAAATAACAGAGCATTCCAATCAATAGCATTCCTAATGAAATAAGTAAAAATTGTGTGATATTTGTAAAACGGATCAGGATAAGTCCTAAACCAAAACCGGTTGATTCCCAGAATCGATAATTAGCAAATGCAGCTTCAAGATGACTAGATGATAGTGCTATCCATAATCCTATAATTAAAATTATTATTTATCAATTTTTCATTTTTAATTTTTTTTTTTCTCGATTCCTTTCATTTTCTTTCCTTTTCTTCTTCACTTTTCTCTTTTTTGTCATTGTTTTTTTTTTTCGTTCTTTAAGATTTAAATTTAAAAAAAAAAAGTTTTAATTATTTATTAATTAAAGAAATAAAAATTCCAACCACTAATCTGAGTATTCCAGACACCATCAGCCATGCCTAAAACACCAACAATAGCATAGAATAATGATGTATCACCAGGATTTAAAGGCCAAATCTAAAATTAATAATAAAGTTAAAGTTTGAAGATGAAAATTAAATTGAATAGATTAATATTAAACCGGATTTTTGTTACCGGATTATATTGTTACCGGATCAGATATTTATTCATTTTAAATTAAACAATTATCATTATCATTTTCTTCAGCAATCAAAAAATGATAATGATATGAAATTGAAAAATAAAATGAAAAAAAAAATGATTTTAAAAGTTGGGAAAGTTATACTTTTTGATAATTTCATATTTTTTTCATCAAATTAAAATTTGATAAATGAAACTTATCAGAAGTGTTAATGATACAAGCATACTGATAACAGCACCAAAAACAAATAAAGGCATTCGTCCAAATAATTTCATTAATGGCCCAAAAACTAGGCTACAAACAGCATCTGCTACACCAAATCCTGTCATTACGAATCCAATTTGGCCAATACCAAGGCCACAACCAATGTAAGCCTTTTAAAAAGTAATTGTTAATTAATTAATTTGATTATTTGACAAAAAATTTTCATCTGTCAACAAAAGAACTAAAGAAAAAATCTCTATTAATTAACTTTATTATCTATCATGAAACTATCATCTTTCAATAAAACAATAATTTAAATGTACTAATTAATTTTATTATCTGACAAGGAAATTTCATCTGTCAATAAAGCAATTAATTAGTTTTTATTATCTGACAAGGAAATTTCATCTGTCAATAAAACAATTAGCTAATTTTATTATTTGACAAGGAAATTTTATCTGTCAATAAAACAATTAATTAGTTTATTAACTTTATTATCTATATGAAACTAGCATGAAACTATCATCTTTCAATAAAACAATAATTTAAAAAAAAATGTACTAATTAATTTTTTTATCTGACAAGGAAATTTCATCTATCAATAAAACAATTAATTAATTTTTATTATCTGACAAGGAAATTTCATTTGTCAATAAAACAATTAATTAATTTTTATTATTTGACAAGGAAATTTCATTTGTCAATAAAACAAGACCTATAATTTCTAAAAAAAAAAAAAAAGAAATAAATAAAAATAAAAAAATTAGAAATATAACTAAAAATTACTTTTGTATAGAGGCCTACAACAAATGCTTGTTCAACACCGCTAAAAAGTGTCAAAGGTACAAGTAGCAGTGATTTAGGATAAGTAAGATTCCGAAATATTGCTTTACAAATATCTGTTGAAAAGAATGGTGCATTTAATCTGTAATTCAATAATTTTATCATTTAAAAATTTTTAAAGTAATTTTATTTATACCTTTTTTTTTTTTTTTTTAGAAGAAATCTTTTTAAATTTTCAAAAAAGTTAAACGAAAAATTTTGTTTTTGTTGTTTTGAAATACTATTAATCGTTCTATTATAAAAATGTTAATTAAATTATTATTTAATCACAAAATTTCCAATTACATTTTTATTTATTTATTTATTTTTTGGTAATTTATCACAATTTGTATTAATGAGCATAGTTTAGACTAAAAGAAAAATAATGGAAAGTTTTATGATAAAAAATTTTAATTTAAATTTAATTAATTGATAAGTAAATATTAGAAAATCATTGAACTTTTTCCAGCATTTTCTTTTATCAAATATTTTTTGTTTCACTGATAAATTTTATTATCTGCTAGTAATTCTTTATACTTTTTGAACAATCAATCATTTTACAAAAAATTTTTATAAAATATTTGTAAACGCAATTATTTTTATAAAAAAAAAAAAAATATTTCACAGACTTTTGAGTTTATTCGAAATAATATTATAAATATTTTGTTGATATTAACTTTAACATTGGTTTTATTTATTCTAATTAATTAATTTATTAGTATTTGAAATAATTTAATTTAACATTTCCAAATATGCGAGTACTTTTCATTTTTTCGATTTAATTTAATATTTTCGGTTAAATTATGCTTAACATTTCCGGAAATATTACATCGTTCCGTTTGACAAGAAAAACGGAAAAAGAAGTGAAATATTTCAAACCTGGAAATTTCATCTTTTCTTAGTGAATTTAAAAAAAGTAGCACAATCATAAGTGCAACAATTGTGCAACAAAAATAAATGCCACAAAGTGACAAATAAACATTTTGCGCCGGGCGCTGTAAATTTTCAATTGCTTGCTTACTTAGGTATGATATATTATCACGAAATAAATGACCACAACTGAAATTTGCATATTTTAAATATTAATTTTATTCATTAATTGAATAATTTTTTTTTTGTAAGCAAAAAAAATTTTAATTTAAAAAGAAAAAGAGATAAATTTACATTTAAAAAATGACTAATCAAAAAATAAATAAATAAATATTAATAAAACTAATATACAAAAATTTAAAGCTATGCTATATGCCATCAAAAAGTTACAGAAAATAAAACAAAAAAAAAAAATGTTAAATTTGAAGAAATAAAAGAATGAAAAAAATTTGATACCATTTTTGCACCTGATCTTCTAATTGATAATAACCGGTTGAAGCGGTAAGAATAACGGATGAAATAAGATTACCAATTACCTGGCCTAAATGTAGTACCATAAAGAAGTAACCAAAAAACCTGAAATATTTTAATAAAAATTATAATTATAATGCCTGTATCATTTTAATTATATAATAATTGATTTCCAATATTTTAATACAAAATTATGATTACAATGCTTTGCTATTTTATGTATTTAATAATTGATTTCCAATATTTTAATACAAAAATTATAATTATAATGCCTGTATCATTTTAATTATATAATAATTGATTTCCAGTATTTTAATACAAAATTATAATTATAATGCTTTGCCATTTTATTTATTTAATAATTGATTTCCAATATTTTAATACAAAATTATAATTATAATGCCTGTATCATTTTAATTATATAATAATTGATTTCCAGTATTTTAATACAAAATTATAATTACAATGCTTTGCCATTTTATTTATTTAATAATTGATTTCCAATACTTTAATACAAAATTATAATTATAATGCCTGTATCATTTTAATTATATAATAATTGATTTCCAATATTTTAATACAAAATCATAATTACAATGCTTTGCCATTTTAATTATCTAATAATCAATTTCAAATATTTTAATACAATTTTAATAAAATTATAACTACGATGCTAATTTAATAATTGATTTTCCTATTTCAAAAATAATTTATATTTTATTCCGAGAAATTTGTCTAATATAAGTAATAATAATAATAATAATATGAATACCTAATAATAACGACATTTTGCGCTTCAATATTTAATTGCGCATATTTTGTTCCACATTCTAAAATGTAAACACATTTTGCTGCCCAAAGACAACTTCCGGCACATCCGGCAAGAATAGAAGCTGGAATAAGCGAGTAATATCTATAAAAGATGTTATATAATTATATAAATTTTTTTTTTTAATTTTTAAAGTATTTCTATTTTTTATTTATTATTAAAGAATATTGGATAAAATAAAATATTTAATTGAATACACAAATAATAAAAAAAAAAAACTTAAAAAAAAGCTTTTGATAAGAATGAAATGAAATGATATGATATGATATGATAAACATTGCTATTTTCTTGATATATTTTAATTTTCTTTTATAAAAATTATTTTATGCTAATTTTAATAAAAACTTACTTAGGTAGAAAATTTGAAAGCATATAAATCATAAATATTCCTGATGATGCGATTAATGTACGTTTACATCCAAGACGATTCAAAATGAATGATGGAACAAATAAATATGATAATGATAAGCTGATATAAAAGATTCTAAAAATTTTTAATAAAACTTTAAAAAACCAAAACCAAAACCAAAAAAAAAAAGAATTTCATTTCAAATAATTTTAATGTTTTTAAAAAAAAAAAAAATATTTGATGTTAGATTAATTAATAATGCTATCAGTGTGCTAGTAAAATGCTTTTGTTTGATAAAAAAAAAATATTATAAATTAAATTTAATATAAAATTATAAAAATAAATAGAAACATACGAAAGGCTATCTGTTCCCAAACGACCATTTATTGATGATTGTAAATTTTGTAAACCATGAAAAGCAGTAAAAAGAAATAAAAATGCTAAGCTAACAATCCATAAATTTACTCGAATTTTTCTTTTTGCTTTATCAGAACGATATTTCTCGGAGCCAGACAAAAGCGCACGGCGTCTTTTTCGAATTAATTTTGCAGCAAAACCTTGGCTAAAAATTAATTTATAAATATTTCAAATTCATTTCAAATTTTGAGTTTTATTTTTTTTGCTTATTTTATAAATTTTATAAATTGAAAAATTGAAATATAAATTTTCATTCCTGAGTAAGATAACTCCTGATGGTTCCGTATCATCAACTGATTCAATACTGGTTAAATGATAATCAAAATCTCGTATTCTTGTCCTTCTGCTAATCATACGACGTCTTGAGCCATGAATTGGACAAAATGGATCATAAACATAAACACGTTCAATTTGATTGTCCAATGATTCAGGATCCAGATCCGGATCCGGTTGTTTACTGTTGTACAGTGAATCACCACGAAATAAATAAGCACTAAAGAAATATGAAATTTTCATTCATTTGAAATACACGTTTTGTTAGCGTTTTCTAAATTAGTGAAAAATTTAAAAGATTAAATTTTTAAGATTTAATTTAAGAATAAAATTTTTAGAAATTAACAAATACCATTTAGTGTTAATTTCATTTTCACGAAAAGATGATTGATAGTTGGATGCCGGTTTAGCTACCGATAATGGCGGTGATGATAAACCGGATGATTGCTCATCAATTGTAAAAATTGGTTTTTCCGATGATCTAGTGGTGGTGATTGAGTGTTGATGATGATGTGACAATGATGTCTTCAAAATTGGTGACGATAATTCCGAAACTTTTGATGTTTGATCCACAATAATATTAGTACTTTTAGAATGTCCAATTTTTAATTTATTCATTAATTTGCTACTCATTTTGCGAATTCCAAACCTTTAATAAAGCATTTGCAAAATTTTTCAAATAAAAACATAAAAAATATTTAAATTAATAAAAAAAAAAAGGAAGAAAAAGTTGACAGTTACGATAAATTAGGATTAATCTTTCCATTTAATAATTAAGTTAAAAAACTCAAATAATAACATTCAAAGTTTTTTATTTTTTATTTTCAAAGATTAATTCAAAATGATTGAATTTAACATCTTAAATGCTCTTATGTTATAATCTGAAAAGCGTAGTATAAAGGAAATAAATGAAATAAGTAATTAAGTAAAGAGTAGTATATAGGAAATAAATGAAATAAGTAATTAAGTAAAGAGTAGTATATAGGAAATAAATAAAATAAGTAATTAAGTAAAGAGTAGTATATAGGAAATAAATAAAATAAGTAATTAAGTAAAGAGTAGTATAAAGGAAATAAATGAAATAAGTAATTAAGTAATTAAATGATAGATACTTTCAAGTTCAATTTCAGTATCATAATTATTATCAATAAAAAATAACCTTAAACTTACATAATATTTTTTCTCTCCGATTCTTTACGAACCATTTCATCAAGTATTTCGGAAATTTTCTCCGGCGGTAATTCAGCTGCATCAGCTACCGTTTCAACATCAACCAATTGTTGATTAAACTAAAATTGATGGTAATTTTTTCCTTTTTTTTTTTTAATTTTTCAAACTTACAAATAGTAATTTAAATATTTTGAAAATTAATTATCATTTCATTTTATTTACATTTTTAAATGATAATATGTAGCTAATTATTAATTAATTAATAATGATAATATGTAGCTAATTACTAATTAATTAATTAATAGTGATAATATGTAGCTAATTACTAATTAATTAATTAATAGTGATAATATGTAGCTAATTACTAATTAATTAATTAATAGTGATAGTGTGTAGCTAATTACTAATTAATTAGTTAATAGTGATAATATGTAGCTAATTACTAATTAATTAATTAATTAATAGTGATAGTATGTAGCTAATTGCTAATTAATTAATTAATAGTGATAATATGTAGCTAATTACTAATTAATTAATTAATAGTGATAATATGTAGCTAATTACTAATTAATTAATTAATAGTGATAATATGTAGCTATTACTAATTAATTAATTAATAGTGATAGTAGCTAATTACTAATTAATTAGTTAATAGTGATAATATGTAGCTAATTACTAATTAATTAATTAATTAATAGTGATTATGTAGCTAATGCTAATTAATTATTAATAGTGATAATATGTAGCTAATTACTAATTAATTAATTAATAGTGATAATATGTAGCTAATTACTAATTAATTAATTAATAGTGATAATATGTAGCTAATTACTAATTAATTAATTAATAGTGATAATATGTAGCTAAATACTAATTAATTAATTGATAGTGATAATATGTGGCTAATTATTAATTAATTAATAGTGATAGTATGTAGCTAAGTACTAATTAATTAATTAATAGTGGTAATATGTAGTTAATTACTAATTAACTAATTAATAGTGATAGTATGTAGCTAAATACTAAAA
Source organism: Brugia pahangi (assembly GCA_012070555.1). Lineage (NCBI taxonomy): Eukaryota > Metazoa > Nematoda > Chromadorea > Rhabditida > Onchocercidae > Brugia > Brugia pahangi. The sequence goes on along the minus strand of JAAVKF010000029.1, from coordinate 11,012 downwards.
TTAAATAAGGTTAATATATTAATTTCATTTAAATTTCGATTTCTCTCTATCAATCATTCTAAATCAATAAATTATTGGGTAAATATGCAATTATATTATGATTTAACTTACCTATCAATAATTTGTACTTTTTTTTTCTCAACTATTATTACTAATTACTTTTATGAAATTTAATACATGTAAATGATTAGCATTACTGAATAGTTCAGCTTATATAACAAAATAATTAACTTAATTAATTAATTAATTAATCAATTAATTGATTAAGTAATTACATCATAATTAAAGAAGGATCGTGTTGTAGGCTGTTGAGTTAATGATTTCTCGTGTGGATTATCTTTTACTAAATTCCATATATTACGTTTATCCATATTCTGCATCTGATTGCTCTTTCTATACCTCCTAAAATTCAAATTTTTATCACTGATAAAGCTCAAACTTATCACAAATTTTAATTTTGTTCTATTTCAATTAACTAATTAATCAATCGATAAATTCATTTGAAAAAAAAAGAAAAAGAAGAAAGAAAATCAATAATCATTTATAATTTATTGATAAATTAAATTAATTAATAATAATAATAAAAATATAAATTAATTCAAAATGGAATGTGCAAAATATTATATCAAAATTTGAGCTAACAAACAGAAATATTAATTTATAAATTCGAAAACTGAGCTATTAGTGTGGCAGCAAAGATTGAAAAAGAATGAAATGTCGTTAATAGCTTCTTTCTTCAGCTAATATCGAACAAAGTTCGACAATTTTTCGAGCATTACAACAAAAATTGAGCATTTTCTTTCTTTTTTTTTTTTTAAAAAAAAAAATTTAACAATGCTAAGCATTTTGTGTAAACAAATTTATTTACTTCAATTTTAGACTAAAATTTAAGAAAAAAAAAAACATTAAATTTTATTTTGATTTAAATAATATATATATTAAAGCAAAAAAAAAGAAAATGAAAAAGAATGAAAGTAGTTAGAATAAATAAAAATAAATAAATAAATAAACAACTATTACAACACTTTAGTTAATCATACAATAATTATTATTTCTATTTATTTATGTTTATCTCAAATATCAATTATTAGGTTTTCTACCCATTGTTTTGGGTTATATCTTCCTATAAAATACTACCCAACTCGGAGGGTAAGAAATAAAATTTTCCTTTGTATAATAGAAATGAATTTTTTGTTTTCTATAAATAAATAAACAACTATTACAAGACTTTAGTTAATCATACAAGAATTATTATTTCTATTTATGTTGTGTCTCAAATACCTATTACTAGATTTTCTACCCATTGTTTTGGGTTTTATCTTCCCATAAAATACTACCCAATTCGAAGGGTAAGAAATAAAATTTTCCTTGTATAATAGAAATGAATTTTTGTTTTCTATAAATAAATTTTCGGAAGCTAAACAAAAGTTAAAATGCAACAAATTTTTTACTTCTGGAATTACATATCTTTAAAATAAACATTGAAAATTGATATCATTGATATCAATTTCTCAGAGATTATTTTACATTTCTTTGATTAACTGTGGAATTTCTTTTTTTTTTTTTTATTTTTCTCTCAGCCAATAATTTTATTTTCTTAGTTATATTTTCTTAGGTAAATAAATTTTTTAGTTGATTAAAGGATTTTTTATTTTTTTTTTTTTTTTTGTTTGTTTATTTTCATCAAAAGTTTTTTATTCTTTTTGAAATAAAATAAAAGCTTTTAAAATTTATTTCACTTCTATGATTACATTATGATCTCTTAGATCAATTCTTTATCATAATTTTATTGCATTTATTGGGTAAATAATTTTTTCTTTGCTAATAAAAGGTTTCTTACTTTTTATTTCTGGAAAATAAAATTAGAAAGAATTATAATAAATAATTTAATAAAATATTTTTTGTGAAATTCTTAGATAATATTTCATCGCTCTTTGATATTTAGATAATTTTTCAAAAATATTTTCGGCAATTCAAAATAATATTAACAATTTAAATATAACAAATTTTGCTATCGCATATTTTTATTTTTATTAGTAATTAATAATATATATCAAATTTTTGATAAATAAGAAGAAAAAGTAATTTAATTACTTATTGATAAGTGCAAAAAAATGCATTTCTTTCTTAATTTTCGTTTCGTAAACATTTGCGAAAATTTTTTAGGAAAAATTTTATGAATATTTAATTTCAATATTTAAAGTAATATTTGATCATTTTTTTTTGTTAATTAATTGCTGTACGTAATGCATGATTACAGTACAATGATTATCAAATGCAAAAGCGCAATGATTCATAAGTCATTTCCGCCCATAAATGATAAATGATTAAATTTTACAAAAAAAAATTTGAAAAAAAAAAAAACTTCATAAACTGAACAAATTAATTCATAGCGAATAATAAATCAAAATGTAATAAAATCATTTACAATATTATTGTGATGAGAAAATAATTTGATTACTTTTAATCATTTTTATAAAAAGATACAATTTTTTGATCAGCAAAATAAAGCGCTATTATTTCTTAATTTATTTATTTTTATTTATTTATTTTTTTGCATGAATAAGAAAACATTATTCATACATATGTGAAAAGTGTCATCTAATTTTGTTAGCACTAAAAATGTCAACGACTAGATTATAGGATCTGATGTCGTTGACAAACACCTTTGGTTTGTGTCAATTATTGATCAAAAAAGGTCGATTATTGATCAAAAAAGGTCGATTATTGATCAAAAAAGGTCAATTATTGATCAAAAAAGATCAATTATTGATCAAAAAAGTAAATTTGTTGACAAACACCTCTGATTTGTGTCAATTATTGATCAAAAAAGGTCGATTATTGATCAAAAAAGATCAATTATTGATCAAAAAAGTAAATTTGTTGACAAACACCTCTGATTTGTGTCAATTATTGATCAAAAAAGGTCGATTATTGATCAAAAAAGTAAATTTGTTGACAAACACCTCTGATTTGTGTCAATTATTGATCAAAAAAGGTCGATTATTGATCAAAAAAGGTCAATTATTGATCAAAAAAGTAAATTTGTTGACAAACACCTCTGATTTTTGTCAATTATTGATCAAAAAAGGTCGATTATTGATCAAAAAAGGTCAATTATTGATCAAAAAAGTAAATTTGTTGACAAACACCTCTGATTTTTGTCAATTATTGATCAAAAAAGGTCGATTATTGATCAAAAAAGGTCAATTATTGATCAAAAAAGGTCAATTATTGATCAAAAAAGTAAATTAGTTGATCAAAACCTCTGATTTGTGTCAATTATTGATCAAAAAAGTAAATTTGTTGACAAACACCTCTGATTTGTGTCAATTATTGATCAAAAAATTGTTGTTAGGAATGAAAAGTGAACTAAAATTGTGTAAATAATTAAACAAACTAAAAAATGAATTATTAACCAAAGGTAAAATATGATTTATTAATTGCAGAATATTAAAATTTGTACGATTACAAAAATAATTTGTGTTTATATCAAAAAAAAAAAACAAAACAAAACAAATAATTTAAGAGTGTAAACAATTTGTTATGTAAAATTTATCAACAAATTCTTTTAAAGTTTTAAAAATGAAATTATTGAATATTCCAAGAAATATCATTTTGAAATTAATAGCTTCTTCTTATAATTATTTATTGAATATTTTCAACAGACAAATGCTAATTTTCAAATTTTTGAATTCTTTATAAACAAGAAAATTAAAAATTCATTCATTTATTATTTTGTAAAAAATAAAATATTGAAATTTTAATATATTTGTTGTAAATTTAAATAATATTTAATTTTAACTTTCCAATAATTCATATTTCGATCAGAGTAAAACGAATATCATTGAGAAAACAAAATTAAATATCTGTCAACTGATAAAGTACAAAATCATTGATTAATCACTGACAAATTAACATTATAAGCATTTTCCTGAAACTAAAAATCCGATTATTCTACCGGATTTCACTGTTTTCATTATTCTATCCGAAAAGAAACTAATGAAGCATTCCGTATATTTCAAAATATCATTTCACGAATAATAAATCAGAAATTTTTATCTTATTTCGGTAAGATTAATAATTGATAATTGCTTCCGGTTACTAACTGTTCATTGCTATCTATCCGGTGATTCTTCTCCGTTTAATCGGACTGATTGGGATTTTAAAAACGGAATGATTAATAGTGATGAATAAGAGAGAAAAAATTACATTATACTTACTAAACAGTTTCTTCAACAATCAATAAATTTCACATTTGGTTGCTTCTTTACCGCGGATATCCATTGGACCGGAATGGTTGCAGCACGTGAAGTAGGGTCACGTAAGAAGTTAATAGGTTATCACGCATCGAATACGTCCTTACATCTTGTCATTAAGAAAGTACGCTAAATGATAAAATAAAAGTAATACTTTATCTGTCATTAATATTGCTCCATTTATCCTATTCCAATAAAATATATTTAAAAGAAATCATAGATGTCAAGGTTAAAGGTTAGGGTTAAAGGTTGAGGTTAAAGGTTAGGACTAAAGGTTGAGGTTAAAGGTAAGCTACTGATGTGAAAAATAATTCCTGAAATATCAAGAATATTGAAATTGGAAAATTTTAAATCGATAATCTTCCATGGTCATTCTCATGTTATTATTGTTGTAACAAATTTCAATCCATTTATCCGTTAATTTGACCTCTTATTAAACTTTGACCTATCTTTTTGACCTTTTCACTAACTCTGTTAATTAGGCAACGATCATTTCGTTGGGCAAATTTCATATTCCTATCGCAACAGAAATAAATTAACAATTTTATTTGTAACTCAAAATGCTATCAATTTACATATGTGACAATAAATTAATGTGACAAAATTTCATTTACCCGCCAGAATATCATTTCGGGTATTTCATTAAAATTTAGTAAAATTGGGTAATGCTAAAATATTTCAAGAAATTAATATATTGATTTAATAAAATTAATCAAATTTCAAAATCTGAGCACAGTAATAATTTGAAAAATTAAATTTAATAAAATGTATGATTTATTGAAATTTAATGATAAAAGATAATGATAAATGATAAGATAAAATATTAGAAAGGATTAATTTGTATATTACATTCTGTTTAGGACATATAAGGAGAGAGAGAGAGAGGGAGAAAAAAGTAAATTTGTTGACAAACACCACTGTATTTCAATTCTTATTAACATTAAATTTTAATTTGAGATTTGATAAATTGTTCATTCTTTTTTTTTTTTTTGAAAGATATCCTTATCAGACTTTATTGAGTTAGCTGATAAATCAAAATGTTAACTGTCAAGTGATCGTTTTTAACTGACTTCCCTGTTTACCATCAAATTAAATCTTAAACTTTCAAATTTAATAAAATTAACTTAAGAAATGCCAAATGATAATTTGTTTCTTGCTTATCACATCAATTTCGATCTGATTTTAAAGAAAAATTTCAAAGCAGAATATTTAATTTTAAACAAATAAAGTTTTATAAGCGATAATCTGACATATATAATTAATTGACTGATCAATACTATTTTTGTTTTATAAAATAACAAAAAATTAATGATATCTGATCTGCCTGATAAGATCATATTTTAGGAGTTCAATCATTCATCCAGAAATTGATCTTATCATTCTTGTGGGATTATTACTTTTGGGTACAATACAAACAATAATAACAAAATCTATTTTATCATTTTCAAATTATATAGACATTTGTGATATATTGATAAAATTAAATTATTGCAGATCAGAAAGAAATTTCAGTTATTAATTTTATTACTAGTTCAATTTGTAAATTCACAACCAGTGGTCGTTCTCATAATTTAGACAATCTTATCGATAATGGTAGAGTTATCACTGTATGTTACTTTTTGTTTTAATTTTATATTTAAAAAAAAAAAAAAATTTTTTTTTTTTTTACTAACATTTACTTTCCTTTAATGTGTAATAAAATTATATTTCGATAGAATTTGAGTGAGAAAATAGCAAATTATGCTAATCTCTTATTTTTCGAAACATAAATATAAAAAACATAAAACATAGCTAAATATAAATATAAAAATAAAATAATTAGAAAAGTTTAACTTCATTTCTAGTTTATATTCTAAATTTTACTTCAATTTTTTCATTTTCTTTCTTGTGTTTATTTTAATAACATTTACATTCCATTAATTTGGAATAAATAGATTTTAGGATGACAATAAGCAAATATAAATGTTTTTTTTTTTTCGAAATATAAATGTGAAAAACGTAAAATATAACTAAATATAAAACTAAGACAATTAAACAGATTTGTCATTATTTTCATTTTTCATTCTTCTATATTTTCCCTCATTCATCCGTAATTAATCGCAATTGTTGCATACGTGAATTTATACGAATTTATACGTGATCGGAAAGATTAATACAGTTGCAGCAGCGTCGCGTAGTCGGAGGTAACGAGTCCACACCACACGTATGGCCTTGGACCGTACAATTAATTTACGCCGAAACAAAAATTCATCGATGTGGTGCAGCACTTTTGAGCGATGATATTATTATCACTGCAGCACATTGCTTCTCTCGAAGGTTTACTTTTAATTCCTCAATCAAAAAAGTTTATACTAATCTTGGATAAAATTCATACTACAATTGATTTAAACAATCAAAATAAAGATTAGAAATAATTTTACTATATTTATGTTTGCTGAAAAATAATGAATAAAAATATCACTTTAAAATATATAGTAGAATTAATTCAAACAATCGAAATATTAATGATAATTTTAACATGGATTCTCTTCACTGGATTTTAAGTATTGATTTTATATTATTATTATTAGTATAGGATTTTGCTACTTAGATTTTGTATTATTATTATATTTAAGCTTAGCAGCAAAAAAAAGAAATATTTAAATGAAACTTATAATAATTTAGCAAAAATTGATAATTCAATGGAATAAATAATGTAATTTGTAATTTAATGAAATGAAATAATGTTAATGTGTAATATAAATTATACAGTTTTGTGGTTTGGAAATTGGTTCGGAGAAAGCTATCGGATTCGTAATATTTCAATACATCCACTATTTAACGTTTTTATGCCAAGTTCATTTGATGTTGCACAGGTGAAAATATTTCTTCCGAAAATTTTCATTTTGCTAATAAAATCCCACTTAGCAGTTCAAATATATGAAATTCATGTCACCAAAATATTCTGTACCTCTCTCCTAATAATCTAATATTTTTAGGTTACATGGAAAATTAAATTTTAGTGAAAATGTACTACCAATATGTTTACCGATGCTGGAACCATCAACAGCAGATAGTTGCATTGTTACCGGTACTATTGAATAATATTGCTAATTAAATGTAACATAAGAGAACTATAAAAGGTTGATTTAATAAAAATTCACCTTTACCTTTACCAGGTTTCTTGGTATATATATATTTTTTTTCCACAGGATGGGGTTATCAAGAGGAAAGTGGTAGTTTTTCATCAAAATTACGTGAGACACATGTTCCAATCATACCAATCGTTGTTTGCAACAGTATTTTGCACTATTTCGGTCGTGTTGATCCATTATCCATGATTTGTGCCGGTTCCGGTGGTGCTGATGCTTGTCAGGTTTTACTTTTATCTTTTGTTTTCTTGTTTTTTTTTTTTTTTTTTTAATTTAAAAGAATTATCTCAAAGTGAAAATGATAAATGAGAATACTAAAATAGCATTTCCTAACTAATCCGATCATCAATCGTTTTAGGGTGATTCAGGTGGTCCGTTAATGTGTTACAGTCGTATACGTCAACGATGGGAATTACAGGAGTGGTCAGTTGGGGTCACGGATGTGGTCGAAACAATATTCCTGGAGTGTATGCTAAAATTAGGGCTGTCACTAGTTGGGTGAATTCACAGATGAAATTACTTCAACTCAATGATAATGATATTCTATAGCTAACCTTTTCTTTTCTTTTTTTTTTCCTTTGCCCATATTTATTGATCATTACAGAAATTGCTTGTCATTTTGAAATTAATTCGTATTTTCTCGAAATGAATATCCCTGAAAAATAAAAATTGTTCATATATATATTCGTACAATATACTACTTGATATTTCTATTATTTGATTAGTTAAATTAAGATATATTAAACATTGTTAATTTATTGATTAAAAAAATATGAAATACTATTCTGAAATTATTTTCTTTTAGCAACAATATGTGAAATTGATACTTTTTTGTTTTTTTTTTTTTTTTTTTTTTTTTGGACAACTGTATTGCATTTACATATTTGTATGTATGTTTCTACATAATGATTTTGTTTTATTGCAAAAAGAAGAAAAAGAAAAAACAGTCAAATAATTTTTTACTTTGAATATTTTATTTATTTATTTTTTTTTGTTTAAGAACTAATTCACAATTAAAAAATTAAAAAGCAATTAGAATTTTTTCAAAAAAAGGAAAAACATGGGATAACGACGAATAATATGGTGTTTTTGTTTTAGAATTAATCAATTTAAAAAAAAAAATGAAATTAGAAAATCCACTAATTATTAGATTTTTGAAAATTGATCGTTTTCATTTGATCATATTGCGTTTAAATTATTCCTCAATTAAACACTCTTCTTCGAGAAGAAAGATTTTGTGGAATTCTTTAACGAAATATTAATGTGAAAAAATAAGCATTATTAAAATAAAAAGGTACCTATCTATCACTGTACTGAAGAAACCTAGCAGTTACCATGCTGCTGGTACCACAGGACAACTCAACCAACATCGACGGTACCTCAGAAACTGCGATAAAATGATGAAATGGACGAATTCTTTCGTACTTTTTTGTTAAAACCACGAGAGAAATCCAATACCATGAAAATTCAATACCATGCTAATGCCGGTACCACAGGTCAACTTAGCTACCGCTGATGGTACCTCAAAAATTACCATGAAATGATGAAATGGACGAACCCCCTTGTACTCATAGGTTTCAATTTTCTGAGTCACGTCGAGAAGATTTAATCTAAATTCCTACGAATTTAATACCACGTCGGTACCACAAGACAATTTAACCACCACCATTGGTACCTCAGAAACTGCGATGAAATGATGAAATGGACGAACCCCTTTGTACTCATAGGGTTTTATTGAACTCGCAACTTTTGTCCTTCCGGAAAGAAAGTCTAAATTACACCGTAAAGGTTTAATATCTTATAAGCAGGTTCTTCTGAGAGATTCAAGTCCTCGGAATATACATATTACTAACTCTTCTTTACTACTACCTTACCTTTCCCTTCATTACCTAATATTTCTAAACCATTCACGTAATTATAACGTGACCTTAAACACGATTACGCTTAACATTAATACCTAATATTTCTAAACCATTCACGTAATTATAACGTGACCTTAAACACGATTACGCTTAACATTAATACCTAATATTTCTAAACCATTCACGTAATTATAACGTGACCTTAAACACTACTAAGCTTGACATTAATATATGCATTAATATTTGCAATATTTTATTCGACATATTAAAAAATAATTATCTGTAATTTTATTTGATATTTTTCATGAAAACGTTGTTTCTTCAATTTTTCATCTCGAATTTGTCATAGTTAATAATTTTAAACATCAAAATATTTCCTGTCATTTTTAATTTAAAGTTTTTTTTTTTGTGTGTGATGCTTTGAAATAAACTCAAATGTTTTTATGTATTTCATAGTTTACTATTCGCCTACTAAAACATATATATAAATTAATTTCTATTTGACAATTTTTACTTCACATTGGCTAATATATATGAGGAATATTAAAAATAAAACTTACATTAATTAATCGTTCAACTTTTCAGTAAACTTAATATGATCGCAAAGAGTAGTTAAAAGAAACAATAATGGAAGTTTGGAAAAATACTGCGGCAAAAATGGCAAAATTTGGTATCGAACGAATAACTGTTTTGAGGTAATTTTGACATTTTTTTAATATACAAAACGTTTGGCATTTAGACTGAATGAATTATTAATATTGCATATTTGCGAATGTCTTCGCAATTTTTTCTCTTCTCGCAATATTTTATAAAATTGATAATTTTTAGAAATGTTTTTTGGAATATTTCTTTATCAAAATACATTTCATCTTCATGCTGTTCTTCTTTATAAATAATCAAATTCTAAGCAATTATGAAAATTTTTACTAGAAATTAGTTAGCATAAATTTACTTAGTATTATTCCTACTGTTTTCTTTAGAAATATTGCTTAATTTCTTTTCAAAAATTTTTGGAGACGTGATCTTATGAAATTGTCTTGAAGAAAATCAAGTATTCTTCCTTTATAAAAAAAAAAAAAAAAAAAGGCAGAGATAATTTATTTATATAATTTATTTATATTGTGGAAGTAAAGTTAAGTACAGAAAGATGTCTGCTTAAGACAAATCGGTAATGTTTTTTTTTTTTAAATTAACGATTGAATGAATTATTTTAAATATTTGTCTAAAATAGCTTTCATAATAATTGTTTCATAAATTTTTTTTCTTTTTACTCCGATATGTCCGATCGTTGTATTTTATAAGCTTTGAATCAAAGAAAATATAAGCAAACGTATTTGTTTAGATTTTTTGACAAACTTTTCTAATATTAGTTTATCTTCACTTTAATTTAATTGAGTAATTAAATTCATGTTTAAAAGTTTGCTATTTATGTTGTACATATAGAAAAAGATACAAAAAAATTTTGTCACAAAGCTATGTCATCTACTAAACCAGTTGTATTCTTTCCAGCAATCATCTTTGATCTTTTGTAAAAATAATTGTAAAAATTTTCATACATTGTGTTCTTTTTTCTTTATTTTTCGGAATTTTCTCTAAAACTTCAACGCAAAAGTTACATTTGTTTGCTTTTCTTTTATTTATAATTCTGAATAAAGTTACTGCCATATATAAGTTAACTAAGAATTTATGTTACTTTTACAAATCTATCACAGAAAGCTTTACAATGAAGTTTTTCTAAAAATTTTTAACAAATGTTGTGG
>JAAVKF010000028.1:0-22622 GCA_012070555.1 Brugia pahangi | reverse complement strand
GTTATACTCAGATTATAATTCTGTTATACTCAGATTATAATTCTGTCATATCTCAGATTATAATTCTGTTATACTCAGATATAATTATGTTATACTCAATTATACTCAGATTAATAATTCTGTTATAATCAGATTATTATTCGTTATGCTCAGATTATAATTCTGTTATACTCAGATTATAATTTTTATACTCAGTATAATTCTGTTATACTCAGATTATAATTCTGTTTACTCAGATTATAATTTGTTATGCTCAGATTATACTCAGATTATAATTCTGTTATACTCAGATTTAATTGTTATACTCAGATTATAATTCTGTATGCTCATACTCAGATTATAATTTGTTATGCTCATACTCAGATTATAATTCTGTTATACTCATTATTCTCAGATTATAATTCTGTTATACTCAGATTATAATTTGTTATACTCAGATTATACTCAGATTATAATTCTGTTATACTCAGATTATAATTCAGTTATGCTCATACTCAGATTATAATTCTGTCATACTCAGATTATAATTTCTGTTATACTCAGATTATAAATCTGTTATACTCAGATTATAATTATGTTATACTCAATTATACTCAGATTATAATTCTGTTATACTCAGATATAATTCTGTTATGCTCAGATTATACTCAGATCATAATTCTGTAATACTTCAGATTATAATTCGTTATACTCAGATTATAATTCTGTTATGCTCATATACTCAGATTATAATTCTGTTATACTTCATTATACTCAGATTATAATTCTGTTATACTCAGATTATATTCTGTTATACTCAGATCTAATTCTGTTATACTCAATTATCTCAGATTATATTCTGTTATACTCAGATTATAATTCTGTTACTCAGATTATAATTTGTTATACTCAGATTATAATTCTGTCATACTCAGATTATAATTCTGTTATACTCAGATTATAATTATGTTATACTCAGATTATACTCCAGATTATAATTCTGTATATCAGATTATAATTCTGTTATGCTCAGAATTATACTCCAGATTATTCTGTATACTCAGATTATAATAGTTATACTCAGATTATAATTCTGTTATGCTCATACTCAGATTATAATTCTGTTATACTCAATTCTACTCAGATTATAATTCTGTTATACTCAGATTATAATTCTGTTATACTCAGATTATAATTCTGTTATCTCATTATACTCAGATTATAATTCTGTTTATAATTAGAATTATATTCTGTTATACTCAGATTATAATTCTGTTATACTCAGAGATTATAATTCTGTCATACTCAGATTATAATCTGTTATACTCAGATTATAATATGTTATAGTCAATTATACTCAGATTATAATTCTGTTATACTCAGATTATAATTCTGTTATGCTCAGATTATTACTCAGATTATAATTCTGTAATACTCAGATTATAAATATGTGTATACTCAGATTATAATTCTGTTATGCTCATACTCAGATTATAATTCTGTTATAAACTCAATTATACTCAGATTATAATTTTGTTATACTCAGATTATATTTTGTTATATCTCAGATTATACTCAGATTATAATTCTGTTATACTCAGATTATAATTCAGTTATGCTCATACTAGATTATAATTCTGTTATACTCAGATTATAATTCTGTTATACTCAGATTATAATTGTTATACTCAGATTATAATTATGTTATACTCAATTATACTCAGATTATAATTCTGTTATACTCAGACTGTTATTCTGTTATGCTCAGATTATATTTGTTCTACTCAGATTATAATTCTTAATACTCAGATTATATTCTGTTATGCTCATACTCAGATATAATAATGTTATACTCAATTATACTCAGATTATAATTCTGTTATACTCAGATTATAAATATGTTATACTCAGATTATAATTCTGTTGCTCATACTCAGATTATAATTCTGTTATGCTCAGATTATAATTTTGTTATACTCAGATATACTCAGATTATAATTCTGTTATACTCAGATTATAATTCAGTTATGTTCATAATCAGATTAAATTCTGTTATACTCAGATTATAATTAGAGCTCAATAATCAGTTATATTCTGTTATACTCAGATTATGATCTGTTATACTCAGATTATAATTCTGTTATTCAATTATAGTCAGATATAATTTGTTAACTCAGATTATAATTCTGTTATACTCAGATTATAATTCTGTTATACTCAGATTATATATTAATGTTATACTCAATTAACTCAGATTATAATTCTGTCATACTCAGATTATAATTCTTTATACTCAGATTATAATTCTGTTCTACTCAGATTATAATTCTCTTATACTCAGATTATGATTCTGTTATACTCAGATTATAATTCAGTTATGCTCATACTCAGATTATAATTCTGTTATACTCAGATTATAATTCTGTTATACTCAGACTGTTATTCTGTTATGCTCAGATTATATTTCTGTCTACTCAGATTATATTCTGTAATACTCAGATTATAATTCTGTTATGCTCATGCTCAGATTTAATTCTGTTTATACTCAATTATACTTAGATTATAATTCTGTTATACTCAGATTATAATTCTGTTATGCTCAGATTATACTCAAATTATAAATTCTGTTTATACTCAGATTATAATTCAGTTATGCTCATAATCAGATTATATTCTGTTATACTCAGATTATTGTTCTGTTTATACTCAGATTATAATTCTGTTATACTCAGATTATAATTCTGTTATACTCAGATTATAATTCTGTTATACTCAGATTATACTCAGATTATAATTCTGTTATACTCAGATTATAATTCAGTTATGCTCATACTCAGATTATAATTCTGTAATACTCAGATTATAATTTTGTTATACTCAGATTATAATCTGTTATACAGATTATAATTCTGTTATACTCAGATTATACTCAATTTAATTCTGTTATACTCAGATTATATTCAGTTATGCTCAACTCAGATTATAATTCTGTTATACTCAGATTATTATTCTGTTATACTCAGATTATAATTCTGTTACTCAATTATACTCAGATTTATAATTCTGTTTATTAGATTATAATTCTGTTATACTCAGATTATAATTCTGTTATACTCAGATTATAATTCTGTTATACTCAGATTATAATTCTGTTATACTCAGATTATAATTATGTTATACTCAATTATACTCAGATTATAATTCTGTTATACTCAGATTTATTCTGTTATGCTCAGATTATAATTCTATCTACTCAGATTATAATTCTGTTATACTTAGATTATAATTCTGTTATACTCAGATTATAATTCTGTTATACTCAGATTATAATTCTGTTATGCTCAGATTATACTCAGATTATAATTCTGTTATACTCAGATTATAATTATTTATACTCAGATTATAATTCTGTATGCTCATACTCAGATTATATTCTGTTATGCTCATACTCAGATTATAATTCTGTTATACTCAATTATACTCAGATTATAATTGTGTTATACTCAGATTATAATTTGTTTACTCAGATTATACTCAGATTATAATTCTGTTATACTCAGATTATAATTAGTATGCTCATACTCAGATTATAATTCTGTTATACTCAGATTATAATTCTGTTATACTCAGATTATAATCCGTTATACTCAGATTATAATTATGTTATACTCAATTATACTCAGATTATAATTCTGTTATACTCAGATTATAATTCTGTTATGCTCAGATTATACTCAGATTATAATTCTGTAATACTCAGATTATAAATATGTTATACTCAGATTATAATTCTGTTATGCTCATACTCAGATTATAATTCTGTTATACTCAATTATACTCAGATTATAATTGTGTTATACTCAGATTATGATTCTGTTATACTCAGATTATAATTCTGTTATTCAATTATACTCAGATTATAATTCTGTTATAATCAGATTATAATTCTGTTATACTCAGATTATAATTATGTTATACTCAATATACTCAGATTATAATTCTGTCATACTCAGATTATAATTCTGTTATACTCAGATTATAATTCTGTTCTATACCAGATTATGATTTCTTATACTCAGATTATATTCTGTTATACTCAGATTATAATTCAGTTATGCTCATACTCTCAGATTATAATTCTGTTATACTCAGATTATAATTCTGTTATACTCAGACTGTTATTCTGTTATGCTCAGATTATATTTCTGTTCTACTCAGATTATAATCTGTAATACTCAGATTATATTCTGTTATGCTCATGCTCAGATTATAATTCTGTTTATACTCAAATTATACTTATATTATAATTCTGTTATACTCAGATTATAATTCTGTTATGCTCAGATTATACTCAATTATAATTCTGTTATACTCAGATTATAATTCAGTTTATGCTCATATCAGATTATAATTCTTTATACTCAGATTGTTGTTCTGTTATGCTCAGATTATAATTCTGTTATACTCAGATTATGATTCTGTTATACTCAGATTATATTCTGTTATGCTCAGATTATACTCAGATTATAATTCTGTTATACTCAGATTATAATTCAGTTATGCTCATACTCAGATTATATTTCTGTAATACTCAGATTATAATTTTGTTATACTCAGATTATAATTCTGTTATATTCAGATTATAATTCTGTTATGCTCAGATTATACTCAGATTATAATTCTGTTATACTCAGATTATAATTCAGTTATGCTCAAATCAGTTATATTCTGTTATACTCAGATTATTAATTCTGTTATACTCAGATTATAATTCTGTTATACTCAATTATACTCAGATTATAATTCTGTTAAATTAGATTATAATTCTGTTATACTCAGATTATAATTCTGTTATACTCAGATTATAATTCTGTTATACTCAGATTATAATTCTGTTATACTCAGATTATAATTATGTTATACTCAATTATACTCAGATTATAATTCTGTTATACTCAGACTGTTATTCTGTTATGCTCAGATTATAATTCTATTCTACTCAGATTATAATTCTGTTATACTCAGATTGCAATTCTGTTATACTCAGATTATAATTCTGTTATACTCAGATTATAATTCTGTTATGCTCAGATTATACTCAGATTATAATTCTGTAATACTCAGATTATAAATATGTTATACTCAGATTATAATTCTGTTATGCTCATACTCAGATTATAATTCTGTTATGCTCATACTCAGATTATAATTCTGTTATACTCAATTATACTCAGATTATAATTGTGTTATACTCAGATTATAATTTTGTTATACTCAGATTATACTCAGATTATAATTCTGTTATACTCAGATTATAATTCAGTTATGCTCATACTCAGATTATAATTCTATCATACTCAGATTATAATTCTGTTATACTCAGATTATAATTCTGTTATACTCAGATTATATTCTGTTATACTCATTATACTCAGATTATAATTCTGTTATACTCAGATTATAATTCTGTTTGCTCAGATTATACTCAGATTATAATTCTGTTATACTCAGATTATAATATGTTATACTCAGATTATAATTCTGTTGCTCATACTCAGATTATAATTCTGTTATACTCAATTATACTCAGATTATAATTCTGTTATACTCAGATTATAATTCTGTTATACTCAGATTATAATTCTGTTATACTCAATTATACTCAGATTATAATTCTGTTTATAATTAGATTATAATTCTGTTATACTCAGATTATAATTCTGTTATACTCAGATTATAATTCTGTCATACTCAGATTATAATCTGTTATACTCAGATTATAATTTGTTATACTCAATTATACTCAGATTATAATTCTGTTATACTCAGATTATAATTCTGTTATGCTCATTATACTCAGATTCATAATTCTGTAATACTCAGATTATAAATGTTATACTCAGATTATAATTCTGTTATGCTCATAGATTATAATTCTGTTATACTCATTATACTCAGATTATAATTGTGTTATACTCAGATTATGATTCTGTTATACTCAGATTATAATTCTGTTATACTCAATTATACTCAGATTATATTCTGTTATAATTAGATTATAATTCTGTTATACTCAGATTATAATTCTGTTATACTCAGATTATAATTCTGTTATACTCAGATTATAATTCTGTTATACTCAGATTATAATTATGTTATACTCATTATATCAGATTATAATCTGTTATACTCAGATTATAATTCTGTTATGCTCAGATTATACTCAGATCATAATTCTGTAATACTCAGATTATAAATATGTTATACTCAGATTATAATTCTGTTATGCTCATACTCAGATTATAATTCTGTTATACTCAATTATACTCAGATTATAATTCTGTTATACTCAGATTATAATTTTGTTATACTCAGATTATACTCAGATTATAATTCTGTTATACTCAGATTAATTTCAGTAATGCTCATACTCAGATTATAATTCTATCATACTCAGATTATAATTCTGTTATACTCAGATTATAAATTCTGTTATACTCAGATTATAATTATGTATACTCAATTATACTCAGATTATAATTCTGTTATACTCAGATTATTATTCTGTTATACTCAGATTATATATTTTGTTATACTCAGATTATAATTCTGTTATACTCAGATTATAATTCTGTTATGCTCATGCTCAATTATAATTCTGTTATACTCATTATATCAGATTATAATTCTGTTATACTCAGATTATAATTAGTTATACTCAATTATACTCAGATTATAATTCTGTTATACTCAGATTATAATTCTGTTATACTCAGATTATAATTCAGTTATGCTCATACTCAGATTATAATTCTGTTATACTCAGATTATAATTTTGTTATACTCAGATTATACTCAGATTATAATTCTGTTATGTTCATAATCAGATTATAATTCTGTTATACTCAGATTATAATTCAGTTATGCTCATAATCAGTTTATAATTCTGTTATACTCAGATTATGATTCTGTTATACTCAGATTATAATTCTGTTATACTCAATTATAGTCAGATTATAATTCTGTTATACTCAGATTATAATTCTGTCATACTCAGATTATAATTCTGTTATACTCAGATTATAATTCTGTTATACTCAATTATACTCAGATTATAATCAGATTATACTCAGATTATAATCTGATTATACTCAATTATATTATACTCAGATTATAATTCTGTTATAAATATGTTATACTCAGATTATAATTCAGTTATTATACTCAGATTATAATTCTGTTATACTCAGATTATAATTTTGTTATACTCAGATTATACTCAGATTATAATTCTGTTATGTTCATAATCAGTTATATATGTTATGTTCATAATGTTCATGTTCATAGTTATACTCAGATTATAATTCTGTTATACTCAGATTATACTCAGATTATAATTCTGTTATGTTCATAATCAGTTATATATGTTATGTTCATAATCAGATTATAATTCTGTTATACTCAGATTATAATTCTGTTATACTCAGATTATAATTCTGTTATACTCAATTATACTCAGATTATAATCAGATTATAATTCAGTTATTATACTCAGATTATACTCAATTATATTATACTCAGATTATATTCAGTTTAAATTCTGTTATACTCAGATTATAATTCAGTTATGCTCATACTCAGATTATAATTCTGTTATACTCAGATTATAATTTTGTTATACTCAGATTATACTCAGATTATAATTCAGTTATGTTCATAATCAGATTATAATTCTGTTATACTCAGATTATAATTCAGTTATGCTCATAATCAGATTATAATTCTGTTATACTCAGATTATAATTCTGTTATACTCAGATTATAATTCTGTTATACTCAATTATAGTCAGATTATAATTCTGTTATACTCAGATTATAATTCTGTTATACTCAGATTATAATTCTGTTATACTCAGATTATAATTATGTTATACTCAATTATACTCAGATTATAATTCTGTTATACTCAGATTATAATTCTGTTATACTCAGATTATAATTCTGTTATACTCAGATTATAATTCTGTTATACTCAGATTATAATTCTGTTATACTCAGATTATAATTCAGTTATGCTCATACTCAGATTATAATTCTGTTATACTCAGATTATAATTCTGTTATACTCAGACTGTTATTCTGTTATGCTCAGATTATATTTCTGTTCTACTCAGATTATAATTCTGTAATACTCAGATTATAATTCTGTTATGCTCATGCTCAGATTATAATTCTGTTATACTCAATTATACTTATATTATAATTCTGTTATACTCAGATTATAATTCTGTTATGCTCAGATTATACTCAGATTATAATTCTGTTATACTCAGATTATAATTCAGTTATGCTCATAATCAGATTATAATTCTGTTATACTCAGATTATAATTCTGTTATGCTCAGATTATAATTCTGTTCTACTCAGATTATAATTCTGTTATACTCAGATTATAATTCTGTTATGCTCAGATTATACTCAGATTATAATTCTGTTATACTCAGATTATAATTCAGTTATGCTCATACTCAGATTATATTTCTGTAATACTCAGATTATAATTCTGTTATACTCAGATTATAATTCTGTTATACTCAGATTATAATTCTGTTATACTCAGATTATACTCAAATTATAATTCTGT
Source organism: Brugia pahangi (assembly GCA_012070555.1). Lineage (NCBI taxonomy): Eukaryota > Metazoa > Nematoda > Chromadorea > Rhabditida > Onchocercidae > Brugia > Brugia pahangi. The sequence goes on along the minus strand of JAAVKF010000028.1, from coordinate 13,999 downwards.
TATACTCAGATTATAATTCAGTTATGCTCATAATCAGATTATAATTCTGTTATACTCAGATTATTGTTCTGTTATACTCAGATTATAATTCTGTTATACTCAATTATACTCAGATTATAATTCTGTTATAATCAGATTATAATTCTGTTATACTCAGATTATAATTCTGTTATACTCAGATTATAATTCTGTCATACTCAGATTATAATTCTGTTATACTCAGATTATAATTATGTTATACTCATTATACTCAGATTATAATTCTGTTATACTCAGATTATATTCTGTTATGCTCAGATTATAATTCTATTCTACTCAGATTATAATTCTGTTATACTCAGATTATAATTCTGTTATACTCAGATTATAATTCTGTTATACTCAGATTATAATTCTGTTATGCTCAGATTATACTCAGATTATAATTCTGTTATACTCAGATTATAATTCTGTTATACTCAGATTATAATTCTGTTATGCTCATACTCAGATTATAATTCTGTTATGCTCATACTCAGATTATAATTCTGTTATACTCAATTATACTCAGATTATAATTCTGTTATACTCAGATTATAATTTTGTTATACTCAGATTATACTCAGATTATAATTCTGTTATACTCAGATTATAATTCAGTTATGCTCATACTCAGATTATAATTCTATCATACTCAGATTATAATTCTGTTATACTCAGATTATAAATCTGTTATACTCAGATTATAATTATGTTATACTCAATTATACTCAGATTATAATTCTGTTATACTCAGATTATAATTCTGTTATGCTCAGATTATACTCAGATCATAATTCTGTAATACTCAGATTATAAATATGTTATACTCAGATTATAATTCTGTTATGCTCATACTCAGATTATAATTCTGTTATACTCAATTATACTCAGATTATAATTCTGTTATACTCAGATTATAATTCTGTTATACTCAGATTATAATTCTGTTATACTCAATTATACTCAGATTATAATTCTGTTATACTCAGATTATAATTCTGTTATACTCAGATTATAATTCTGTTATACTCAGATTATAATTCTGTTATACTCAGATTATAATTCTGTTATACTCAGATTATAATTATGTTATACTCAATTATACTCAGATTATAATTCTGTTATACTCAGATTATAATTCTGTTATGCTCAGATTATACTCAGATCATAATTCTCTGTATACTCAGATTATAATTATGTTATACTCAGATTATAATTCTGTTATGCTCATACTCAGATTATAATTCTGTTATACTCAATTATACTCAGATTATAATTCTGTTATACTCAGATTATAATTCTGTTATACTCAGATTATAATTCTGTTATACTCAATTATACTCAGATTATAATTCTGTTATACTCAGATTATAATTCTGTTATACTCAGATTATAATTCTGTTATACTCAGATTATAATTCTGTTATACTCAGATTATAATTCTGTTATACTCAGATTATAATTATGTTATACTCAATTATACTCAGATTATAATTCTGTTATACTCAGATTATAATTCTGTTATGCTCAGATTATACTCAGATTATAATTCTGTTATACTCAGATTATAAATATGTTATACTCAGATTATAATTCTGTTATGCTCATACTCAGATTATAATTCTGTTATACTCAATTATACTCAGATTATAATTCTGTTATACTCAGATTATAATTTTGTTATACTCAGATTATACTCAGATTATAATTCTGTTATACTCAGATTATAATTCAGTTATGCTCATACTCAGATTATAATTCTGTCATACTCAGATTATAATTCTGTTATACTCAGATTATAAATCTGTTATACTCAGATTATAATTATGTTATACTCAATTATACTCAGATTATAATTCTGTTATACTCAGACTGTTATTCTGTTATGCTCAGATTATATATTTGTTCTACTCAGATTATAATTCTGTTATACTCAGATTATAATTCTGTTATGCTCATGCTCAGATTATAATTCTGTTATACTCAATTATACTCAGATTATAATTCTGTTATACTCAGATTATAATTATGTTATACTCAATTATACTCAGATTATAATTCTGTTATACTCAGATTATAAATCTGTTATACTCAGATTATAATTCAGTTATGCTCATACTCAGATTATAATTCTGTTATACTCAGATTATAATTTTGTTATACTCAGATTATACTCAGATTATAATTCTGTTATGTTCATAATCAGATTATAATTCTGTTATACTCAGATTATAATTCAGTTATGCTCATAATCAGATTATAATTCTGTTATACTCAGATTATGATTCTGTTATACTCAGATTATAATTCTGTTATACTCAATTATACTCAGATTATAATTCTGTTATACTCAGATTATAATTCTGTTATACTCAGATTATAATTCTGTTATACTCAGATTATAATTCTGTTATACTCAATTATACTCAGATTATAATCAGTTATACTCAGATTATAATCAGATTATACTCAATTATATACTCAGATTATAATTCTGTTATAAATATGTTATACTCATTTATAATTCAGTTATTATACTCAGATTATAATTCTGTTATACTCAGATTATAATTTGTTATACTCAGATTATATCAGATTATATTCTGTTATGTTCATAATCAGTTATATATGTTATGTTCATAATGTTCATGTTCATAGTTATACTCAGATTATAATTCTGTTATACTCAGATTATACTCAGATTATAATTCTGTTATGTTCATAATCAGTTATATATGTTATGTTCATACTCAGATTATAATTCTGTTATACTCAGATTATAATTCTGTTATACTCAGATTATAATTCTGTTATACTCAATTATACTCAGATTATAATCAGATTATAATTCAGTTATTATACTCAGATTATACTCAATTATATTATACTCAGATTATAATTCTGTTATAAATATGTTATACTCAGATTATAATTCAGTTATGCTCATACTCAGATTATAATTCTGTTATACTCAGATTATAATTTTGTTATACTCAGATTATACTCAGATTATAATTCAGTTATGTTCATAATCAGATTATAATTCTGTTATACTCAGATTATAATTCAGTTATGCTCATAATCAGATTATAATTCTGTTATACTCAGATTATAATTCTGTTATACTCAGATTATAATTCTGTTATACTCAATTATACTCAGATTATAATTCTGTTATACTCAGATTATAATTCTGTTATACTCAGATTATAATTCTGTTATACTCAGATTATAATTATGTTATACTCAATTATACTCAGATTATAATTCTGTCATACTCAGATTATAATTCTGTTATACTCAGATTATAATTCTGTTATACTCAGATTATAATTCTGTTATACTCAGATTATATTCTGTTATACTCAGATTATAATTCAGTTATGCTCATACTCAGATTATAATTCTGTTATACTCAGATTATAATTCTGTTATACGCAGACTGTTATTCTGTTATGCTCAGATTATATTTCTGTTCTACTCAGATTATAATTCTGTAATACTCAGATTATAATTCTGTTATGCTCATACTCAGATTATAATTCTGTTATACTCAATTATACTTATATTATAATTCTGTTATACTCAGATTATAATTCTGTTATACTCAGATTATACTCAGATTATAATTCTGTTATACTCAGATTATAATTCAGTTATGCTCATAATCAGATTATAATTCTGTTATACTCAGATTATTGTTCTGTTATACTCAGATTATAATTCTGTTCTACTCAGATTATAATTCTGTTATACTCAGATTATAATTCTGTTATACTCAGATTTACTCAGATTATAATTCTGTTATACTCAGATTATAATTCAGTTATGCTCATACTCAGATTATAATTCTGTAATACTCAGATTATAATTCTGTTATACTCAGATTATAATTCTGTTATACTCAGATTATAATTCTGTTATGCTCAGATTATACTCAGATTATAATTCTGTTATACTCAGATTATAATTCAGTTATGCTCATACTCAGATTATAATTCTGTTATACTCAGATTATTATTCTGTTATACTCAGATTATAATTCTGTTATACTCAGATTATAATTCTGTTATACTCAGATTATAATTCTGTTATACTCAGATTATAATTCTGTTATATTCAATTATACTCAGATTATAATTTTGTTATACTCAGATTATAATTCTGTTATACTCAGATTATAATTCTGTTATACTCAGATTATAATTCTGTTATACTCAGATTATAATTCTGTTATACTCAGATTATAATTCAGTTATGCTCATAATCAGATTATAATTCTGTTATACTCAGATTATAATTCGTTATGCTCATAATCAGATTATAATTCTGTTATACTCAGATTATAATTCTGTTATACTCAGATTATAATTCTGTTATACTCAGATTATAATTCTGTTATACTCAGATTATAATTCTGTTATACTCAGATTATACTCAGATTATAATTCAGATATGTTCATAATCAGATTATAATTCTGTTATACTCAGATTATAATTCTGTTATACTCAGATTATAATTCTGTTATACTCAATTATACTCAGATTATAATTCTGTTATACTCAGATTATAATTCTGTTATACTCAGATTATAATTCTGTTATACTCAGATTATTAATTCTGTCATACTCAGATTATAATTCTGTTATACTCAGATTATAATTCTGTTCTACTCAGATTATGATTCTCTTATACTCAGATTATGATTCTGTTATACTCAGATTATAATTCAGTTATGCTCATACTCAGATTATAATTCTGTTATACTCAGATTATAATTCTGTTATACGCAGACTGTTATTCTGTTATACTCAGATTATATTTCTGTTCTACTCAGATTATAATTCTGTAATACTCAGATTATAATTCTGTTATACTCATGCTAAGATTATAATTCTGTTATACTCAATTATACTTAGATTGTAATTCTGTTATACTCAGATTATAATTCTGTTATGCTCAGATTATACTGAAATTATAATTCTGTTATACTCAGATTATAAATATGTTATACTCAGATTATAATTCAGTTATGCTCATACTCAGATTATAATTCTGTTATACTCAGATTATAATTCTGTTATACTCAGATTATAATTCTGTTATACTCAGATTATAATTCTGTTATACTCAGATTATAATTCTGTTATACTCATTATACTCAGATTATAATTCTGTTATACTCAGATTATAATTCTGTTATACTCAGATTATAATTCTGTTATACTCAGATTATAATTCTGTTATACTCAGATTATGATTCTGTTATACTCAGATTATAATTCTGTTATACTCAGATTATAATTCTGTTATACTCAATTATACTCAGATTATATTCTGTTATACTCAGATTATAATTCTGTTATACTCAGATTATAATTCTGTTATACTCAGATTATAATTCTGTTATACTCAGATTATAATTCTGTTATACTCAGATTATAATTCTGTTATACTCAGATTATAATTCTGTTCTACTCAGATTATAATTCTCTTATACTCAGATTATAATTCTGTTATACTCAGATTATAATTCAGTTATGCTCATACTCAGATTATAATTCTGTTATACTCAGATTATAATTCTGTTATACTCAGACTGTTATTCTGTTATGCTCAGATTATATTTCTGTTCTACTCAGATTATAATTCTGTTATACTCAGATTATAATTCTGTTATGCTCAGATTATACTCAGATTATAATTCTGTTATACTCAGATTATAAATATGTTATACTCAGATTATAATTCAGTTATGCTCATACTCAGATTATAATTCTGTAATACTCAGATTATAATTCTGTTATACTCAGATTATAAATCTGTTATACTCAGATTATAATTCTGTTATGCTCAGATTATAATTTTGTTATACTCAGATTATATTCAGATTATAATTCTGTTATACTCAGATTATAATTCAGTTATGCTCATAATCAGATTAAAATTCTGTTATACTCAGATTATAATTCTGTTATACTCAGACTGTTGTTCTGTTATGCTCAGATTATAATTCTGTTCTACTCAGATTATAATTCTGTTATACTCAGATTATAATTCTGTTATGCTCAGATTATACTCAGATTATAATTCTGTTATACTCAGATTATAATTCAGTTATGCTCATACTCAGATTATAATTCTGTTATACTCAGATTATAATTTTGTTATACTCAGATTATAAATCTGTTATATTCAGATTATAATTCTGTTATACTCAGATTATAATTTTGTTATACTCAGATTATACTCAGATTATAATTCTGTTATACTCAGATTATAATTCTGTTATACTCAGATTATACTGAAATTATAATTCTGTTATACTCAGATTATAAATATGTTATACTCAGATTATAATTCAGTTATGCTCATACTCAGATTATAATTCTGTTATACTCAGATTATAATTCTGTTATACTCAGATTATAATTCTGTTATACTCAGATTATATTCTGTTTATACTCAATTATACTCAGATTATAATTCTGTTATATTAGATTATAATTCTGTTATCAGATTATATTCTGTTATACTCAGATTATAATTCTGTTATACTCAGATTATAATTCTGTTATACTCAGATTATAATTATGTTATACTCATTATACTCAGATTATAATTCTGTTATACTCAGACTGTTATTCTGTTATGCTCAGATTATATATTCTATTCTACTCAGATTATGATTCTGTTATACTCAGATTATAATTCTGTTATACTCAGATTATAATTCTGTTATACTCAGATTATAATTCTGTTATGCTCAGATTATACTCAGATTATAATTCTGTTATACTCAGATTTATATGTTATACTCAGATTATAATTCTGTTTGCTCATACTCAGATTATAATTCTGTTATACTCATTATACTCAGATTATAATTCTGTTATACTCAGATTATAATTTTGTTATACTCAGATTATACTCAGATTATAATTCTGTTATACTCAGATTATAATTATGTTATACTCATATTATACTCAGATTATAATTCTGTTATACTCAGATTATAATTCTGTTATACTCAGATTTAATTCTGTTATACTCAGATTATAATTCTGTTATACTCAGATTATAATTCTGTTATACTCAGATTATAATTCAGTTATACTCAAACTCAGATTATATTCTGTATACTCAGATTATAATCTGTTATACTCAGATTATAATTCTGTTATACTCAGATTATAATTCTGTATGCTCATGCTCAGATTATAATTCTGTTATACTCAATTATACTCAGATTATAATTCTGTTATACTCAGATTATAATTCTGTTATACTCAGATTATAATTATGTTATACTCATTTATACTCAGATTATAATTCTGTTATACTCAGAACTGTTATTCTGTTATGCTCAGATTATATTTCTGTTCTACTCAGATTATATTCTGTTACTCAGATTATAATTGTTATGCTCATACTCAGATTATAATTCTGTTATACTCAATTATACTCAGATTATAATTCTGTTATACTCAGATTATAATTCTGTTATACTCAGACTGTTATTCTGTTATACTCAGATTATATATCTGTTCTACTCAGATTATAATTCTGTTATACTCAGATTATAATTCTGTTATGCTCATGCTCAGATTATAATTCTGTTATACTCAATTATACTCAGATTATAATTCTGTTATACTCAGATTATAATTCTGTTATACTCAGATTATAATTATGTTATACTCAATTATACTCAGATTATAATTCTGTTATACTCAGATTATAAATATGTTATACTCAGATTATAATTCAGTTATGCTCATACTCAGATTATAATTCTGTTATACTCAGATTATAATTCTGTTATACTCAGATTATAATTTTGTTATACTCAGATTATACTCAGATTATAATTCTGTTATACTCAGATTATAATTCAGTTATGTTCATAATCAGATTATAATTCTGTTATACTCAGATTATAATTCTGTTATGCTCATAATCAGATTATAATACTGTTATACTCAATTATACTCAGATTATAATTCTGTTATACTCAGATTATAATTCTGTTATACTCAGATTATAATTCTGTTATACTCAGATTATAATTATGTTATACTCAGATTATAATTCAGTTATGCTCATACTCAGATTATAATTCTGTTATACTCAGATTATAATTATGTTATACTCAATTATACTCAGATTATAATTCTGTTATACTCAGATTATAAATCTGTTATACTCAGATTATAATTCTGTTATACTCAGATTATAATTCTGTTATACTCAGATTATAATTCAGTTATGCTCATAATCAGATTATAATTCTGTTATACTCAGATTATAATTCTGTTATACTCAGACTGTTGTTCTGTTATACTCAGATTATAATTCTGTTCTACTCAGATTATAATTCTGTTATACTCAGATTATAATTCAGTTATGCTCATAATCAGATTATAATTCTGTTATACTCAGATTATATTTCAGTTATGCTCATAATCAGATTATAATTCTGTTATACTCAGATTATGATTCTGTTATACTCAGTTTATAATTCTGTTATACTCAATTATACTCAGATTATAATTCTGTTATACTTAGATTATAATTCTGTTATACTCAGATTATAATTCTGTTATACTCAGATTATAATTCTGTTATACTCAGATTATAATTCTGTTATACTCAGATTATAATTATGTTATACTCATTATACTCAGATTATAATTCTGTTATACTCAGATTATAATTTTGTTATACTCAGATTATACTCAGATTATAATTCTGTTATACTCAGATTATAATCGTTTCATACTCAGATTATAATTCTGTTATACTCAGATTATAATTCTGTTATACTCAGATTATAATTCTGTTATACTCAGATTATAATTCAATTATACTCAGATTATAATTCTGTTATACTCAGATTATAATTCTGTTATGCTCAGATTATACTCAGATTATAATTCTGTTATACTCAGATTATAAATCTGTTATACTCAGATTATAATTCTGTTATGCTCATACTCAGATTATAATTCTGTTATACTCAATTATACTCAGATTATAATTCTGTTATACTCAGATTATGATTCTGTTATACTCAGATTATAATTCTGTTATACTCAATTATACTCAGATTATAATTCTGTTATAATTAGATTATAATTCTGTTATACTCAGATTATAATTCTGTTATACTCAGATTATAATTCTGTTATACTCAGATTATAATTCTGTTATACTCAGATTATAATTATGTTATAGTCAATTATACTCAGATTATAATTCTGTTATACTCAGATTATAATTCTGTTATGCTCAGATTATACTCAGATCATAATTCTGTTATACTCAGATTATAAATATGTTATACTCAGATTATAATTCTGTTATGCTCATACTCAGATTATAATTCTGTTATACTCAGTTATACTCAGATTATAATTGTGTTATACTCAGATTATAATTTTGTTATACTCAGATTATACTCAGATTATAATTCTGTTATACTCAGATTATAATTCAGTTATGCTCATACTCAGATTATAATTCTGTTATACTCAGATTATAATTCTGTTATACTCAGATTATAATTCTGTTATACTCAGATTATAATTCTGTTATACTCAATTATACTCAGATTATAATTCTGTTATACTCAGATTATATTCTGTTATACTCAGATTATATATTCTGTTATACTCAGATTATAATTCTGTTATACTCAGATTATAATTCTGTTATGCTCATACTCAGATTATAATTCTGTTATACTCAATTATACTCAGATTATAATTCTGTTATACTCAGATTATAATTATGTTATACTCAGATTATACTAGATTATTAATTCAGTTATGTCATACTCAGATTATAATTCTGTTATACTCAGATTATAATTCAGTTATGCTCATATCAGATTATAATTCTGTTATACTCAGATTATAATTCTGTTATACTCAGATTATAATTCTGTTATACTATTATACTCAGATTATAATTCTGTTATACTCAGATTATAATTCTGTTATACTCAGATTATAATTCTGTTATACTCAGATTATAATTCTGTTATACTCAGATTATAATTCTGTTATACTCAGACTATAATTCAGTTATGCTCATACTCAGATTATAATTCTGTTATACTCAGATTATAATTCTGTTATACTCAGATTGTTATTCTGTTATGCTCAGATTATTTCTGTTATACTCAGATTATAATTCTGTTATACTCAGATTATAATTCTGTTATGCTCATGCTCAGATTATAATTCTGTTATACTCAATTATACTTATATTGTAATTCTGTTATACTCAGATTATAATTCTGTTATGCTCAGATTATACTCAAATTATAATTCTGTTATACTCAGATTATAATTCAGTTATGCTCATACTCAGATTATAATTCTGTTATACTCAGACTGTTGTTCTGTTATGCTCAGATTATAATTCTGTTCTACTCAGATTATAATTCTGTTATACTCAGATTATAATTCTGTTATGCTCAGATTATACTCAGATTATAATTCTGTTATACTCAGATTATAATTCAGTTATGCTCATACTCAGATTATATTTCTGTAATACTCAGATTATAATTTTGTTATACTCAGATTATAAATCTGTTATACTCAGATTATAATTCTGTTATACTCAGATTATAATTTTGTTATGCTCAGATTATACTCAGATTATAATTCTGTTATACTCAGATTATAATTCAGTTATACTCAGATTATAATTATGTTATACTCAATTATACTCAGATTATAATTTTGTTATACTCAGATTATAAATCTGTTATACTCAGATTATAATTCTGTTATACTCAGATTATAATTTTGTTATACTCAGATTATAATTCTGTTATACTCAGATTATAATTCAGTTATGCTCATAATCAGATTATAATTCTGTTATACTCAGATTATAATTCAGTTATGCTCGTAATCAGATTATAATTCTGTTATACTCAGATTATGATTCTGTTATACTCAGATTATAAATCTGTTATACTCAGATTATAATTCTGTTATGCTCAGATTATAATTTTGTTATACTCAGATTATACTCAGATTATAATTCAGATATGTTCATAATCAGATTATAATTCTGTTATACTCAGATTATGATTCTGTTATACTCAGATTATAATTCTGTTATACTCAATTATACTCAGATTATAATTCTGTTATACTCAGATTATAATTCTGTTATACTCAGATTATAATTCTGTTATACTCAGATTTTAATTCTGTCATACTCAGATTATAATTCTGTTATACTCAGATTATAATTCTGTTCTACTCAGATTATGATTCTCTTATACTCAGATTATGATTCTGTTATACTCAGACTATAATTCAGTTATGCTCATACTCAGATTATAATTCTGTTATACTCAGGTTATAATTCTGTTATACGCAGACTGTTATTCTGTTATGCTCAGATTATATTTCTGTTCTACTCAGATTATAATTCTGTAATACTCAGATTATAATTCTGTTATGCTCATGCTAAGATTATAATTCTGTTATACTCAATTATACTTAGATTGTAATTCTGTTATACTCAGATTATAATTCTGTTATGCTCAGATTATACTGAAATTATAATTCTGTTATACTCAGATTATAAATATGTTATACTCAGATTATAATTCAGTTATGCTCATACTCAGATTATAATTCTGTAATACTCAGATTATAATTGTAGTGGAAGCAAAAAAATGTTTTTGGAAACAAACCTTTATGATTTGGTTAAATTGTTATTCGGGGGAGAAGTTTGATGTCAGGGAGATGTGTTGGATGCCAGCTAAATATTTGGGCAACAATTGAATAAACTGATTCGGAGGATTGGATGATTTTTAAAACTGATCTAATTGACAATAGTATGGTTATAAAATCTACATTGATGTTAGACAATGATCCAAACAAAGGAGAGGAGGTGCTTGCATGGGCACCAGTTGCTAATAAAGAGCTTATTAGATAACCGCATGATTATGATAGCTAACAAAGAACAATGTAGATATCCTCATGATTGTAAGGATTGCTAACAAAGAACGATGTAAATTGTTTCAATATGTAGAAGCATAAATTTGGAAACAAAGAGTCCGAAGTATAAGCATTATTTGCGGAAATTACGTAGATATCTTTACTACAATTTGCAACTCATATTTTTAGATCGCGATATTAAAATCCGCGACACTCCCGACCGAAGGAGCTAAATGCTTTAGTTCGTTGGACAGCTTTGGTTGATTGCTTCGCCTTATAGCGCTTCTAGTTCGTAGAGCAATTGGTTCTTGTTCATTGACATTTTGCACTGATTTGTTAAACATTGTTGGTTGAGGGTCAATTTCCTCACCTTTGACTTCCAGTGGGTATAACATATTCACCGGTCTGTTGAGTATTTTCCTTTCGGTAATTCTATTGAGACACTTCTCACTTCTCCATCCTTTCCTGTTTTGATTTCTCTTATTCTGGCTAGTTTCCACATGCCACGGGGAATTTCTGGTTCATTTAGTAACACAATCTCTCCCTCGTGGGAGTTCTTTTTACTACATCTCTCGGAGAAGAGTGTTCCCTTTGTGCTCTTTCTTTAAGAGTATTTAAATATTCCTCTTTCCATATTTCCCAGAAGGCATCGAGGCCTTTAGTGTATTTGACCAGTATTGAATGAGTTTTCTCTCGAATCCAATTTATGAGGGATAAAATCATCCATTTCATTTTGTTTTTAGCAGGCATGATTAGATGCGCATTCGGTAGTATAAAGTCAATTGGACGCAATATGATACAATCATCAAAATTTACGTAAGTTAGTGGTCGAGTATTCAAAATACTTTCCACTTCCGCTACTAGCGTAATCAATTCCCGTTCCCATAATAACTTTCTGCCGATGGCTCTTTTCATTGCCCTTTTTGTTAACCCAATAAGTCGCTCATATACTCCTCCGTTCCAAGGCGCCTTTGGTATTATATTTTTCCAGATCATTTTCCTTTCCGCTAGGAATTCATTTAATTGTTGTTTCACAATGATTTTAAAAATTAACTGGAATTGACCAGCGTTGTCGCTTAAGATTAATTCTGGAAAGCCTCGTCTTGCTGTAAATCTTCTGAAAACATGTAAAAAGCTTTCGGCTGAAAGAGTTTCTACTACTTCTAGATGTACAGCTCTTGTTGTGAAACATGTGAATAGTGCTACCCATCTTTTTGTTAGCCCATTATCACTCCTGATATTCACAGGACCTAAATAGTCTAGTCCTACTCGCGCAAAGTCTTGATCTTGTGGTCCGAGATGCTGGAAGATCAGCCATAGTTGGTAATTTGAATGGTTTAGTTGTCCAGCGTCTGCACTTCATGCACTTATTCAAGATTCGTTTGACTTCCGTTCTACCTTTTGGGATCCATATCGTCGATCTCAGATTTGAGAGTGTATGAGCAATTCCAGCATGATACAGTTGTTCATGTCGTTGCTGAATAAAGAGTTCAGTTATGGTGTTGTGTCTCGGGAGATATATTGGGTGTAAGTTACTCTCTTTCATTTCAGAGTTAACTACGCGGCTTTTGTATCTCCATAGTTCGTTATCAGAGAACAAATTCCATTTGATTATTTCATCTTTGGTAACTCCTTCTGACTGTGCTTGTTTGAATAGCACAATTTCTGACAACTCGTAATCCTGTGTTGTCAATATATTCTTTCTTTCGTTGCCATCTTTAGCAAGGAATTTCCCTTTTCATTGTTAATCTTATGAATTTCAGAACCCAACCAGTTGTTCTTATTAATCTTGACCATTTGCTAAAACGACTAGCATCTAAGATTCCGAAATGTTTGTTTATGATAATTGGTTCTGTGATGTGGGCCACAATTTCTTCATCCTGGTAATCCTCATTGTAATTGTATTTCCACTGTGGCCATTTTGATTCGTTTTCTGTTAACCACTTTGGTCCTTTCCACCAAAGATCATATCCTTAGTTTATTCGGAGAGACTTTGTAGCTATAT
>JAAVKF010000027.1:270000-338025 GCA_012070555.1 Brugia pahangi | reverse complement strand
AATTTATTTCAAAATATTGCTATTTTTTGAGTTACAACTTAATAAAAATAAAAATGATAGTTTAGAACCAATTTTCTTGTAATATAAGAAAACTATAACAAATTTTAAAATTTTTAAAAAAATTCAAAATTTAAATTTGAAATTAAATTTAATTTAAATTCTTAAATTTAATTAAGACCATTATTAATTGAAAGTTTTATTAATTTTGCTGATGAATTTTTGCGCAAAACTTAATTATAAAAGCATATTTTAATATTTAAACTATAAATGACCACACCATATTTTTCCCGCACTGCTGCAATGCATATAACATAATGAATTATCTTCAAAATATTGCTATTTTTAGCAGTTTTGGCACTTAATAAAAATAAAAAATGATAGTTTAGAACCAATTTTCTTGTTAAATATAAGAAAACTATACAAATTTTTAAAATTTTTAAAAAATTAAAATTTAAATTTGAAATTAAATTTAATTTAAATTTTAAATTGAATTAAAACCATTATTAATTGAAAGTTTTATTAATTTTGCTGATGAATTTTTGCGCAAAACTTAATTACAAAGGCGTATTTTTAATATTTAAACTATAAAATGACTAACCATATATGACCCGCCCCGGTGCAATGCATATAACATAATGAATTATCTTCAAAATATTGCTATTTTTAGCAGTTTTGGCACTTAATAAAAATAAAAAATGATAGTTTAGAACCAATTTTCCTGTTAAATATAAGAAAACTATAACAATTTTAAAATTTTTAAAAAATTCAAAATTTAAATTTGAAATTAAATTTAATTTAATTCTTAAATTGAATTAAAACCATTATTAGTTGAAAGTTTTATTAATTTTGCTGATGAATTTTTGCGCAAAACTTAATTACAAAGCGTATTTTAATATTTAAACTATAAAATGACTAACCATATATGACCCGCCCCGGTGCAATGCATATAACATAATGAATTATCTTCAAAATATTGCTATTTTTAGCAGTTTTGGCACTTAATAAAAATAAAAAATGATAGTTTAGAACCAATTTTCTTGTTAAATATAAGAAAACTATCACAAATTTTAAAATTTTTAAAAATTCAAAATTTAAATTTGAAATTAAATTTAATTTAAATTCTTAAATTGAAATAAGACCATTATTAATTGAAAGTTTTATTAATTTTGCTGATGAATTTTTGCGCAAAACTTAATTATAAAAGCATATTTTAATATTTAAACCATAAAATGACCACACCATATTTTTCCCGCACTGCTGCAATGCATACAACATAATGAATTAACTTCAAAATATTGCTATTTTTAGCAGTTTTGGCACTTAATAAAAATAAAAAATGATAGTTTAGAACCAATTTTCCTGTTAAATATAAGAAAACTATCACAAATTTTAAAATTTTTAAAAAATTCAAAATTTAAATTTGAAATTAAATTTAATTTTAATTTTTAAATTGAATTAAAACCATTATTAATTGAAAGTTTTATTAATTTTGCTGATGAATTTTTGCGCAAAACTTAATTATAAAAGCATATTTTAATATTTAAACTATAAAATGACTAACCATATATTTCCCGCACTGCTGCAATGCATATAACATAATGAATTATCTTCAAAATATTGCTATTTTTAGCAGTTTTGGCACTTAATAAAAATAAAAAATGATAGTTTAGAACCAATTTTCTTGTTAAATGTAAGAAAACTATCACAAATTTTAAAATTTTTAAAAAATTAAAAATTTAAATTTGAAATTAAATTTAATTTAAATTCTTAAATTGAAATAAGACCATTATTAATTGAAAGTTATTAATTTTGCTGATGAATTTTTGCGCAAACTTAATTATAAAAGCATATTTTAATATTTAAACCATAAAATGACCAACCATATTTCCCGCCCCGCTGCAATGCATATAACATAATGAATTAACTTCAAAATATTGCTATTTTTAGCAGTTTTGGCACTTAATAAAAATAAAATGATAGTTTAGAACCAATTTTCCTGTTAAATATAAGAAAACTATCACAAATTTTAAAATTTTTAAAAATTCAAAATTTAAATTTGAAATTAAATTTATTTTAATTTTTAAATTGAATTAAAACCATTATTAATTGAAAGTTTTATTAATTTTGCTGATGAATTTTTGCGCAAAACTTAATTATAAAAGCATATTTTAATATTTAAACTATAAAATGACCAACCATATATTTCCCGCACTGCTGCAATGCATATAACATAATGAATTAACTTCAAAATATTGCTATTTTTAGCAGTTTTGGCACTTAATAAAAATAAAAAATGATAGTTTAGAACCAATTTTCTTGTTAAATATAAGAAAACTATCACAAATTTTAAAATTTTTAAAATTCAAAATTAAAATTTGAAATTAAATTTAATTTAAATCTTAAATTGAATTAAAACCATTATTAATTGAAAGTTTTATTAATTTTGCTGATGAATTTTTGCGCAAAACTTAATTATAAAAGCATATTTTAATATTTAAACCATAAAATGACCACACCATATTTTCCCGCACTGCTGCAATGCATATAACATAATGAATTATCTTCAAAATATTGCTATTTTTAGCAGTTTTGGCACTTAATAAAAATAAAAATGATAGTTTAGAACCAATTTTCCTGTTAAATATAAGAAAACTATCACAAATTTTAAAATTTTTAAAAAATTCAAAATTTAAATTTGAAATTAAATTTAATTTTAATTTTTAAATTGAATTAAAACCATTATTAATTGAAAGTTTTATTAATTTTGCTGATGAATTTTTGCGCAAAACTTAATTACAAAAGCGTATTTTAATATTTAAACTATAAAATGACTAACCATATATGACCGATCAGCACCCGGTGCAATGCATATAACATAATGAATTATCTTCAAAATATTGCTATTTTTAGCAGTTTTGGCACTTAATAAAAATAAAAATGATAGTTTAGAACCAATTTTCTTGTTAAATGTAAGAAAACTATTACAATTTTTAAAAGAATTCAAAATTTAAATTTGAAATTAAATTTAATTTAAATTCTTAAATTGAAATAAGACCATTATTAATTGAAAGTTTTATTAATTTTGCTGATGAATTTTTGCGCAAAACTTAATTATAAAAGCATATTTTAATATTTAAACTATAAAATGACTAACCATATATGGCCCGCCCCGGTGCAATGCATATAACATAATGAATTAACTTCAAAATATTGCTATTTTTAGCAGTTTTGGCACTTAATAAAAATAAAAATGATAGTTTAGAACCAATTTTCCTGTTAAATATAAGAAAACTATCACAAATTTTAAAATTTTTAAAAAATTCAAAATTTAAATTTGAAATTAAATTTAATTTTAATTTTTAAATTGAATTAAAACCATTATTAATTGAAAGTTTTATTAATTTTGCTGATGAATTTTTGCGCAAAACTTAATTACAAAGGCATATTTTAATATTTAAACTATAAAATGACTAGCCATATATGACCCGCCCCGGTGCAATGCATATAACATAATGAATTATCTTCAAAATATTGCTATTTTTAGCAGTTTTGGCACTTAATAAAAATAAAAAATGATAGTTTAGAACCAATTTTCTTGTTAAATGTAAGAAAACTATTACAATTTTTAAAATTTTTAAAAAATTCAAAATTTAAATTTGAAATTAAATTTAATTTTAATTTTTAAATTGAATTAAAATTATTATTAATTTATTAATTTTGCTGATGAATTTTTGCGCAAAACTTAATTATAAAAGCATATTTTAATATTTAAACCATAAAATGACCACACCATATTTTTCCCGCACTGCTGCAATGCATACAACATAATGAATTAACTTCAAAATATTGCTATTTTTAGCAGTTTTGGCACTTAATAAAAATAAAAAATGATAGTTTAGAACCAATTTTCCTGTTAAATATAAGAAAACTATCACAAATTTTAAAATTTTTAAAAAATTCAAAATTTAAATTTGAAATTAAATTTAATTTTAATTTTTAAATTGAATTAAAACCATTATTAATTGAAAGTTTTATTAATTTTGCTGATGAATTTTTGCGCAAAACTTAATTACAAAAGCATATTTTAATATTTAAACTATAAAATGACCACACCATATTTTTCCCGCACTGCTGCAATGCATATAACATAATGAATTAACTTCAAAATATTGCTATTTTTAGCAGTTTTGGCACTTAATAAAAATAAAAATTGATAGTTTAGAACCAATTTTCTTGTTAAATGTAAGAAAACTATTACAAATTTTAAAATTTTTAAAAAATTCAAAATTTAAATTTGAAATTAAATTTAATTTAAAATTCTTAAATTGAAATAAGACCATTATTAATTGAAAGTTTTATTAATTTTGCTGATGAATTTTTGCGCAAAACTTAATTATAAAAGCATATTTTAATATTTAAACTATAAAATGACCAACCATATATGACCCGCCCCGGTGCAATGCATATAACATAATAATGAATTATCTTCAAAATATTGCTATTTTTAGCAGTTTTGGCACTTAATAAAAATAAAAAATGATAGTTTAGAACCAATTTTCCTGTTAAATATAAGAAAACTATCACAAATTTTAAAATTTTTAAAAAATTCAAAATTTAAATTTGAAATTAAATTTAATTTTAATTTTTAAATTGAATTAAAACCATTATTAATTGAAAGTTTTATTAATTTTGCTGATGAATTTTTGCGCAAAACTTAATTACAAAAGCGTATTTTAATATTTAAACTATAAAATGACTAACCATATATTTCCGCCCCGGTGCAATGCATATAACATAATGAATTATCTTCAAAATATTGCTATTTTTAGCAGTTTTGGCACTTAATAAAAATAAAAATGATAGTTTAGAACCAATTTTCTTGTTAAATGTAAGAAAACTATACAAATTTTAAAATTTTTAAAAATTCAAAATTTAAATTTGAAATAAATTTAATTTAAATTTTTAAATTGAATTAAAACCATTATTAATTGAAAGTTTTATTAATTTTGCTGATGAATTTTTGCGCAAAACTTAATTATAAAAGCATATTTTAATATTTAAACTATAAAATGACTAACCATATATGGCCCGTCCCGGTGCAATGCATATAACATAATGAATTATCTTCAAAATATTGCTATTTTTAGCAGTTTTGGCACTTAATAAAAATAAAAATGATAGTTTAGAACCAATTTTCCTGTTAAATATAAGAAAACTATTACAATTTTTAAAATTAAAAATTTAAATTTGAAATTAAATTTAATTTTAATTTTTAAATTGAAATAAGACCATTATTAATTGAAAGTTTTATTAATTTTGCTGATGAATTTTTGCGCAAAACTTAATTATAAAAGCATATTTTAATATTTAAACTATAAAATGACTAACCATATATGGCCCGCCCCGGTGCAATGCATATAACATAATGAATGAATTAACTTCAAAATATTACTATTTTTAGCAGTTTTGGCACTTGATAAAAATAAAAAATGATAGTTTAGAACCAATTTTCTTGTTAAATGTAAGAAAACTATTACAAATTTTAAAATTTTTAAAAATTCAAAATTTAAATTTGAAATTAAATTTAATTTTAATTTTTAAATTGAATTAAGACCATTATTAATTGAAAGTTTTATTAATTTTGCTGATGAATTTTGCGCAAAACTTAATTATAAAAGCATATTTTAATATTTAAACCATAAAATGACCACACCATATTTTCAGTCACTGCTGCAATGTATATAACATAATGAATTAACTTCAAAATATTGCTATATTTAGCAGTTTTGGCACTTAATAAAAAAAAAAAATGATAATTTAGAACCAATTTTCTTGTTAAATATAAGAAAACTATCACAAATTTTAAAATTTTTAAAAAATTCAAAATTTAAACTTGAAATTAAATTTAATTTTAATTTTTAAATTGAATTAAAATTATTATTAATTGAAAGTTTTATTAATTTTGCTGATGAATTCTTGCGCAAAACTTAATTATAAAAGCATATTTTAATATTTAAACTATAAAATGACCAACCATATATGGCCCGCCCCGGTGCAATGCATATAACATAATGAATTAACTTCAAAATATTACTATTTTTAGCAGTTTTGGCACTTAATAAAAATAAAAAATGATAGTTTAGAACCAATTTTCCTGTTAAATATAAGAAAACTATCACAAATTTTAAAATTTTTAAAAAATTCAAAACTAAAATTTGAAATTAATTTTAATTTTAAATTCTAAATTGAATTAAAAATATTATTAATTGAAAGTTTTATTAATTTTGCTGATGAATTTTTGCGCAAAACTTAATTATAAAAGCATATTTTAATATTTAAACCATAAAATGACCACACCATATTTTCAGTCACTGCTGCAATGTATATAACATAATGAATTAACTTCAAAATATTGCTATATTTAGCAGTTTTGGCACTTAATTAAAACTAAAATTGATAATTTAGAACCAATTTTCTTGTTAAATATAAGAAAACTATCACAAATTTTAAAATTTTTAAAAAATTCAAAATTTAAATTTCAAATAAAATTTAATTTTAACTCTTTAATTGAATTAAAACCATGATTAATTGAAAGTTTTATTAATTTTGCTTATGAATTTTTGCGCAAAACTTAATTACAAAAACGTGTTTTAATATTTAAACTATGAATTGATAACAAAATTTCTAGAATAAGAAAATTTTTCAAAGGATCTCTCGTTTTTTTTTTTTTTTTTAATAGCTTTATTAAATATTTTTCTAGTTGAACAAAGGAATCAATAATTTATATGATATATAATTTGAAACAGTTTTACATTTCCAGTGTTCAATTGAGATAAGTTATTATGGATATTTTTTTGTAAATTATTTGAAGGTTCGCGAGATTATTTCGAATTAGATTCTAATTTGTAAAAATTTTTTTGTTTATTCTTTGATACATAGATTTATTTATTGGGATTTTACATTTGCTTCTTCGTAAATAAATGTAATTTTTCTTGATTAATTAATCTTTCAAACGATAAAAAACTTGACGCATTTTCATTATTATTATTCTATGGTAGCAAAAGCTTAATGTTTCCAACGAAGCGTTTAATATTAAAAAAAAACGTGCTGTATTTTACTGTTCAAATCAGTAAATAAGTTTAATTCCACTTTACAATTCCACTTTTTTTCTTTCATTTTCATTTTTTCACTCTTCATTTTTCAGTTCATCGTTTTCCTTTGTTAAATTTTCAGCAGCACGAATTATTGCAGCAGTAATTTCACTTCCAAAATCCAAATTCTCAAACAAAGTTGAGTTTTGATATCTTATATCTTCCTCATTGATTCGAAAATGCTGAGCCGTCCTTTTTAGCTCCTAAAATTGACAAAAATTTGACTTAAAAAACAATCTTAACATTATTTAATAGTTTTGAAACTCCACAAAACAATGAAAAATTCTCGAAAGAAGAAGCAAACCTGCATTACTTCTTCACAATGTTCACATATTTTTTTGAAAGTATCTCCTTCTCTTTCATTATTTTCTAACTGTTTAATTTCTCGGCCATGCAAGCAATCCAATAATACGCTCAAGCTTTTAAGTTTTTTTCTGTATACTCATGCAGTATTTTCATTTTACGCCATTTTTTGCATTTCATCCAAACCCTTTGACCATTTCTCATTCAATTTCTGAAATCCGATTTATAGACAATATGATGATGAATGTACTATTGTAAATAAAACGATATTAAACATTCAAATTTACTTCCTGAAGATTTTTTATATAACGCAGCATTTTTAACAAGAAGGCACAGTTTTGATTTTCTACAGATTTTGTTTTGATAAACTCTGTCACAAAATATAAGAAATTCTGTCCATTTGTTTTTGGAAATTCTAGAATAACAAAATTTATACAAAACTTTAAATAAGATTAACCTGCATTAAACTTGAGAAACAATTCTTGTTATCAGAAAACTGAAATTCTTGTATTATTCTTGCAAACCAATAAGCTTTGATTTCGCACTCGTAAACAACATCTCAAATCTGTTTTTTCCTCCACCACTTTTTCCATTATCACTTCTAACTAAAGATTATTGATTCCTTTGTTCAACTAGAAAAATATTTAATAAAGCTATTAAAAAAAAAACGAGAGATCCTTTGAAAGAAGCCAAACTGTGGAAGAAAAACAATGGAAAATAAAAAAGGAGAATATGTGCTAAAATATCACAAAACAGAAGGGCATAATCATGGGTTTGCTACTGCCCAACTATTATTTTTGTAGAATGTAACAGAAAGTTCTTTGAAAATATAAGTTATGTATAGAGGAAAAATTTCTATCGTTGTATTGATAAGTGTAAAAAAGAGATCAATAAAAATTTCAGATCAAAAATTTTACTTAAGTATTGTGGTTAACATTACTCTTATCTCTACTGACAGAAATCAATGAGAATAAGCCTATCTCTCTGTATGCTTTATAGATTCCAGCAAATTAACAATACATTTATGATAGAATATATCAAGGTTATCCACCATTATGTAGATATCTTTGTCTTTTCTAATTCTATTAACTACTCTTGCTAAATCTTGTTTTAAATCTTTAATGTTTGACCCAATACTCAACTCTCTCAGTACAGAGTTAATGTCTTTTCTATCGACCAAACCCTTTTGTAGTGGTCAAGCAATATGAAAAGCATAGCAAGAGATTTTACTGAATAGCTTTTCTAGTGTGTTTAAAGAAAATAGCTCTTTTGTTTATATTCTTGAAATAACATTTCTTTTAATTTAATTTCAAAAAATTTAATTTGAAAATAAGTTTAATTCCAATTTACAATTCCACTTTTTTTCTTTAAAAATTTTATCGAAGATTTTTTTTTTTTAAATCTTAAACTTAAAAGAAATTTTTTTGATGCTACTTTTTACGATTATCATTCTAAATTGGCTCTTTCTGAGATTTACAATTGAGAATTAAAACTTAACAAAAATTAAAAAACATAATTAAAACTTAAAATTAAAATTGAAAATTAAAATTTCAGTTAATTGTCCATCGAAATAAAAAAAAAAAAGTTTCCTCCCTTGTAATTCAATTTTTCTATTATAATTTAATTTTATTAAATAAGCAAAAAACACTGCAATTAATTTAAACTAGAAAAAAAAATAAAATGAAGATTTAGTCAAAATTTAAATTAATATTTGAATGTGAGAAAAAAAAACTAAAATATGTATGATTTTTGAAAAGTAAATCAAACAAGTATGTATTAACTGAATTAATTGAAAATTAAATAAAAATTATATTATTAAATTCTTTTACATTTAAATCTCTCAAACAAATTATTGAAGTATTTTTTTTTTTAATAATTAAATCTCATTTAAATTTTAGTGTTAAAAGGCTTCTATTATTTGTCCGTAAAAAAAAAAAAACAATTTGTCAACAATTTGAAAAAAAAACCTACAATTTGTAAAAGTTTTTGTATATTAAACAAGGAAATAAATTCTAGTATTATGAAATTAAATTCTAATTAAGTTTATTAAAAAATAGCAATTAAAAAAAAAAATTCATTTAGAATTTAATTGATTATTTTATATGCATTGCATGGTTTCTGGTCATATGCGATGTGGTCACTTGACAGCTCAAATTAAAAAAAAAAAAAAAAAATTGAATAATTGACTATAGAACAATAATTTAGTAGCGAAAATAATAAAATTTTTAATTAGTTATGATTTTAATTTTTTTTTTTTTTTTTGATATTGAAATTAATTTTTATTTCAAATTTAAATACGGATATTTATGAAAATCCTACAGTTTTGTAAAAGTTTTTGCAATTTAAACTGGGAGATAAATTTTTTTTTTCAAGTTTTGAGCAATAACTGAAGTGAAAAATGCAAAACCTCCTCAACATTCTTGTTATTTAATAATGGCGGTATGGCTATGATCCTTCCTTTCCTCATAAGTGGTCTTATACTTTAAATCAGAGCAATATTAGGCCAAGGATTATCGCCACATGAATAGACCTGAAATTGCCTGGACCCATTATATTTGTTTACAGAAAGCAAAAAAAAAAAAAGAAATAGAAAATAACTGCACAAAATGGTATTCTATTGAAATTAAAAAAAAGGATTTAAATTTGGAGTATCGTAGTGTTCGAATCTACCTATTACTTTTTTATCTTTAAATATTATGCTTAATTTATTGTATTAGAAATATGCTTATATTCAACGATTTATTCCTTGATTCCTAGGTTAAAAAAATTTTTCACATTCAAATAATAAATTATCATATATATTATTTATCATATCCATTATTTATGTTTATCTTTTCTTTGAAAGTTATTTTATTGATACAGATTAATGATTTATATTCAGATTAATTTGCAGCTAAATACTAATTATTATTATTAGTTTAAAAACTTTACGCAACTCTCAGTTTTACATTTTTTATGTCATATTTAGTATCGATGTTGCTAAGCAGCAAATGGATAAAATTTATTATAAATGGTTGTAAATTTTAGCTAATTAATAATAGCAGATGGTTAAATTTATCTTTATAACTTTATTTTAAGAAATAAAGTAAACAAAAAAATTTTTAAATTCCATTATTTTTCTTTCTGTTTGGTTAAAGTAACATCGATTGTTATCAACAAATAGAATTATTTATTTCTTTAATCATTATGATAGGAAAAATAATGACAATAATAATAAAAGAAAAAGCAATCAAAAAAGAAGTTGAAAAAAAAAAAAAAGCAATAAAATATGCAACGATTAAGTTATTTTATTTATTCTTTCAAATAAGCTATGCTAATTAATTTCACATTTATTTTTAGCAAAAAAAAAATGAGAGGAAAGAAGGTAGAATAAAAAAGTTAAATGAATAGTTTGAGGAGTAAATGAAATGTAATATGTAAATGTAGAGGATTGAAATTCATTCTCGAATTTATTAATTTAAAAAAAGAAAAAAAAAAAGAAAAATAAAACTATAATAAATCATATTCATTTTCATTACTTTTAAACAAGAAAATAGATGCATGGAACAATTAATGAATTAATTTGCTAAGTATTAGTTTATATTATATTTGAAAAAAAAAAAATATTACAAATTTTTCATCGAATGTTAAATGAGTTTAAATTTATAAAATTATCTGCCAATTTTGATAAACAATGTAATATTAGCAAACATATAACCTATAGAAGTGACAAATTCCTCTTAGCATATAATCATAGTATTAGTTAGCAAAAGTTAGAAAATAGAATTTTAATAAGAAAAATTTAATTATACGAATTATAAATAAAATAAAGCTGTTAACTTTCTAAATTCTAAGAATCTTTGAAAGATCAACTTTTTAAATTTTTAAAAAAAAAATAAATCACAAACTGCTTACTTTTTAATTAAATTACAAATGCGATAGGCAAAGATTATATGTGTGAGAGAGAGAGAAGGAAAAGAAATTGTATGTTTTAAAAAGTTCAAATGAATGAATTTAAAATTGGATACTAATTAAAATGAAAAAAAAAAAAGAGAAGGAATAATTGTGTGAAAAAATAAGAAATGAAATGAATTTGATGAATGATCGATGCTTTTTAGATCAATTGAAAATTCAATAACGATCAATATTTGACGATAATGAAGCAAGCATGTATCAAACCAGGTATATAACCAAGTAATGTTAGCAGGATATTAATAACCAAGTCGGTACCGCAACCTTTCTCGAAAAATACACCAACAGGCTAAAAAAAAAAAAATTATTTAATTTAAAAACAAAAAAAAAAAATTTAAACATTTTAAATAAATCAACAAAAATTTAAATCATTATCATGAATTTAATCATTAATTTAGTAGACGAAAAAAAAAAATGTTTTGCTATCATAAAAATAAAAAAAAATCCTTTATAGAAACTAAAAAAAAGAAAAATTAAAAAGCACCAATGGAATGAATTATTAGTATTGAATTTTAAATTAATTTGTCATTTTTTTTTTTTGGATTATAAAACTTTATAAATTAAATTCACAAAATTCTTATATGTACATAAAAAATTTTTATTATTTTATTTCAATCTTTCAAACATTTTAGCAATCAGTTCAATTAGCACATATTTAATTGCTAGATAATATAAGTGCCGCAATTGGTATTAATTTTAAAATTAATTGTGTCAATTTTTACTGTATTTTTATTTTTAAAAAATTATTATAATAATGGTTTTTGTAGTGATTAATTCTAAAACCTGAATTTATTTAAAATTCATTTAAAAAAAATTGGAAATTGAGAAAAGCTATTATATGATGTCATCATATTCAAAAAAAAAGAAATTAATAAATAATAATAAAAGAATAAGAATGTAAAAGTGGTTTTTTTTTTTTTTTTATCGGAGAAACAACTACGATGTTTAATTTAATAAATGAAAAAATTTTTTGAATAATTAAATCATTTTATTGATAATTTTTTTAAAGTTTTATCTTTTTGATAATTTAGGCATAATAATTTGAAGGAATAAATTATATAGTAAAAATAGAAGCGAAATATATAAATTATAAAAAAATTAAATTATTTATTTGAAAAAGGTAAAAAAAAAAAAAGGAAACTTACGGGTATAATTACGGAACAACATATCTTCGGGCAATCACTACAGGTCAATGGCATTTTTTCGTTATTAATCGATGGTAGATTGTGATAAATAAAAGATTAAAAAAATTGCCGATCACAATTATTACGACTTTTAATCAATCTGTAAATTTGTGATAAATAAAAATAAAGAAATAAAAATGCAAAAAAAAAAAAAGCAAGTTAACAACTTTTAATTGTTATTGATAAAAATAATGATAATTTAATATAATTTTACAATAATTAAATGACAATTTTAAATATTTAAAAGTAACATATGATCATAATATTTATCAAAAAGTAAATAAATGTAAATAATGATTTATATCAATTAATCTTATCAACTTATTCATTTCAAAGAAAACAAAAAAAAAAAAAAAAAAAAACGGGAGAGAAATCAGAAAAATTAATAGCAATAAAAAAATAATTTTATAAACATTTGATAAATTATCAGATTCACCAATTTGAGATAATTGAAAGCGGAAGTAAAACAATGGAAAATCGGATATTAATTTTTGATCAGGAAAACAGGTTTTTTTTTTTTTTCAATTTTATGCTTGCTTGTTTTTTATTTGAATAATTAATCATACGGTGAAAATGGATTTTCTTTCTGTTTTTTCGAATTATGTAATTTACAACAAAAAATTATACTTATTATTAAAAATTACTGAAAATTATACTTATTATTAAAAATTACTAAAATTTATACAAATCAACTATCATTAATGTCAAAGGTCAGAGGGATAGTTAATTTTGAATGGAATAAGTAATGAAAAAAAAAAATTTTAAATTTGCATTAAAAAAAAAAACTAAAAATGATTAAAGAATATTTCTTTTTCTTTTCGCATAATAAAAAATTAATTTGTATAATAAATAATATTAAAAAATTAAAAAAGAAAAACAACAAAAAGAGTTACACTGAGCAAATGTTTTTTTTTTTTTTTTTTTTTATTTTTTCTTTGTTAAAAATAAATTTATATTTAAAATTTAATGCAAAATTATTTTTTTCATAATTACTAAGATAAAAATTTTTCTTTTTTTTAACAGGAAAAAATCATTATAAAGTCCTATTATCAATCATAGATGATGGATCAGTAAGCCGGATTTTGCATATGTCCAGTTAAGCATAAACCGGATTTGTTTGTTCTCAGTCAAATTTTCCGGATTTGTTTTGTTCTCAATCAAATTTTTATATCACTGTTATTGTTTATAAATTTTAATTAACAAAAATTATTTCTTTGTTTACTAATCAAATAATCCTGTGTACAAGTTAGAATAATTATTAGGCAGATAGGTACAATTATGATTATTCGGCAATTGCGTACAATTATGATTATTCGGCAATTGCGTACAATTATGATTATTCGGCAATTAACAATGATAAAAAACTTGACTGATCTATCGGTATAACAAAAAAAAAAAGAAAATTCTTCAAGTAAAAATTTTACAATTATGATCTAAATTAATTTTTTTTTTTTTTTTTGCTGCAAAATTTTCTGGACATATATAAAAAAATTTATATCAAAAATACATGGAAAAATTTATATAAACTTTAAATTTATATAAATGTAAAATTTATGAGAAATTAATGCAACGAATACAATTAATTAGTAATTAATTATTAATTAAATGATTGTAGATGAATAGAAATTTGATCAATAATATATTGGAATATTGAAATATTGAAATTGATGAAAAATTCTTCAAAGAATTAAGATTTTTGTTCTGTAAATTTTAAAAAGTTTTATCAAATGGTACGGCAAAAATAATCGTAAAAATTAGATACGAGAAAAATCATATTTTTATTGTTTATTTATCATGAAAAATCATTGATTTTGCTTATCATTTTTTGGATGATAAGAAATTAATTTAGTCAGGGAATAGTGATCAAATGATAAGGAATACTAATATTTTTGTGCAATTCAGTAACAATTATACTTTTATAGCATTAAAAATAAATAAATCTATTAAAACTTATGAATTTTGCTTATGAAAACTTATGAATTTTGCTTATAAAAAATTATGAATGTTTTTTTAAAAAATAAATGCAAAATTTTTTTTTTTTTATTTTTTAAATATTTTAATCTAATAGGAAGAAGAATAATTGAATATTATTTATCATTTTCATATTGATAATTTATTTGCAGAGAGAAAATTTCATTACATCGTAATGATAATAATAAAAGAAAATGATTGTCATTGAATAAAATATTTTGATATCGATAATAGAAGAAGAAGAAGTAATTGAATATTATTTATAATAATAATAATAAATAACATACTTTGATAAATTTAAAAATTAAAAAAAGAGAGAGAAAATTTCATTTACATATTATAATAATGATAATAATAATGATGATGATGATGATGATGATGATGATAATGATAATAATGACAATAATAATAATAATAAATTAATAATAGTAATAATAATAAATTAATAATAATAGATAATAGAAGAAGAAGTAATTGAATATTATTTATAATAATAATAAATAACATACTTTGATAAATTTAAAAATTAAAAAAAGAGAGAGAAAATTTCATTTACATATCATAATAATGATAATAATAATAATGATCATCATCATCATAAATTAATAATAATAATAACAAATTAATAATAGTAATAATAATAAATTAATAATAATAATAAATTTTTAATAATAATAACAAATTAACTTTTAATCAATAATTAATAATAACAATATATAATAATAGTAATAATAAAATTAATAATAACAATAAATTAACTATTTGATAAAAACTTAAATGATATCATCAACTACTATAAATAACAAAAAAAAAAAATAACAAAAAAAAAAAAAATAAAACCTATCATTCCTTTATAATAAATTATTCAAATATTCAAATCATTTTTTGAATAATCGCAGAATCGAGAAATGACATTTTATAAAATTTTCATTTTATAATCATAACAACGAAATAAATGATAGCTTATCATTCGTATAAAATGTAAAAATTATCAATTTAATATTACAAATAAAATTGTATGAAATTTATTCGTTCTTTTCTTGTTGATCGAATTCATCAATTTATCAAACATTTTTGAAAAAAAAAAAAAATCCACAAATTTTATTATATTTATATGTGCTGATGAATCATCAAATTTGTCATAAAAATTTTTAAAAAAAAAAAAAACTGAAATCTTTTGAAGTGAATTTAAAAAAAAATATGCATAAGAAGCAAAAAATAGCAGTAAATTTATTGTTAATTAGTAAAATTAGGTTGTAGAATTGAGGAAAGCAGAATTATCGACTTGCAAATGCATGCAGAAATGCATGCATGCAAATGCAGTTTTGCATGCAGAAATGTATATAAATTCATCATGCAGATAGATAGGCAAAACACAAACAGGAACGCATCTGAAAATGTGAAATAAAACATTGATTGACCCAGTTCTTAAGTGAGCAAAAAAAAAAAAACAGAGAGAGAGAGAGAGAGAAATTCTCTTTGTTTATGAGGGAGGGAGAGAGAGAGAGGGGAAGGGAGAGAGAGGTGGATGAAACCTGTTTGACAAAAGAGTTTGTTCGAGAAAAATTGTTATTGTTAGAAGAAATTGTGTCGCAGATGACCTCTCTATATGCGACAATGACCTCTTTCTTTTGTCCTCTATACTCCTTCTTCCTACCTTTGGTTGTGTTTAAGTAAAATAACTTAAAATTTTAATGCATTCAGCAAATTTTATCAATTTTAAATTTAAATCAAATTAATTACCAATTCTTCGGCAGGCAGAAATTGTTCTAACATTTAATTTCTTTCAATTTTTTTTTTTTTTTGATAATTGAATAATTTAATTCAAATATAAGTATATTAATACATTCATACTGATTCCAATATAATATAGGAAATCTTTTAATCAGTATTTAAAATTTCTAAATTATTAATCAATTAAATTCAAGGAAATCAATTGAAAATTATTACATCTATAAAAAAAAAATAGCAGAAAATTTCATATTTATTAATCAAAATTGCAAATGGATATTTTATAATTTATTAATTAAAAATTTATTAAAAATTATATGAATTTTTCTATCACTGATAAATTCACAGTTTCCTCTAATCATAAAAAAACTAATTAAACATTAACGGTGATGATTCTGATATTAAGATATGATATCATATCATCGGTGATAATTCTGATATTAAAATATGATATCATATCATCGGTGATAATTGTGATATTAAGATATGACATCATATCATCGGTGATAATTCTGATATTAAGACATGTTATCATATCATTGGTGATAATTCTGATATTAAGATATGATATCATATCATCGGTGATAATTCTGATATTAAAATATGTTATCATATCATCGGTGATAATTTTGATATTAAAATATGTTATCATATCACCGGTGATAATTTTGATATTAAGATATGATATCATATCATCGGTGATAACTTTGATATTAAGATATGATATCATATCATCGGTGATAATTGTGATATCAAGATATGTTACCGTATCATCGGTGATAATTCTGATATTAAAATATGTTATCATATCATCATCAACATAAATTATATAAAAAATGAAGGTGAGAAAGAAACAATTGTAAGTTTAAAATAAAAACGAATAAAACAATAAAAATAAAATATTTTAAAAGTTGTAGTTCATGAATGAAATGTTAAATGTGATTACTTTTATCATTTGATAACACTTAAGCGAATACATTTTCATTGAGTTTATCAATATATTAAAATTATTTTTTAAATAAATAAATAGCAAATTTGTTAAAAATTGATTTAAAATTTTGAAAAAAAAAAACTATATATATTTAAAATTTAAAAAATAAATAAATAAATATATGTTAAATGTACTGTAATAAAAAAAAAAAAAAAGATTAAAAACTAAAATTTGTTTCGTTTTTTTTTTTTTGTTACTTTTAAAATTAATGGAGATGCATTTACTGTTATTTGTTAAAATGATTTGGTATAGAAATTATAGCAATTAAGTTTCGTTTTAATTGCATGTTCACATATTAATAATATTATTTTCGACAAATATTTAATTTATATAATTGAAATGTATTAATTTTATTAAATTTAAAAAATATTTCGGCAAAAAAAAAAAGAAATTAATGAATTTAAAAAGTTTAATAAACTACAAAAATGTGTAATTCAATAGATATAGTATTTAAAAAAAAAAAAAAAAAAAGTTAATAATCGAATTGTTTGTAATAATAATCAAATTATCATTCAAATCATATTTTATCAGTTTTCTTTTTTTGTTTTTTGTGAAATTAAATCTCACATTAAAATTGAAGCATTAGTTGTTTAAAATTTCAATGAAAATTGATACAAATTGAAAATATAACAAGTGTAATTGTATAAAAATACAATGTAATATTATAACTGAAATAATAATCATATTTTTAATTTTATGTTTGAAAAAATTTTAATTTCTTTTTTCAAATATTATTTTTATTAATGCTTAACGCTTAATAATATTACATTAAATTTTACACAATTTTAAATTCAAACAATTTGAGTGAATGATTTTACATTAAAATGGAAGAAAAATTTTTTATTGAAGTGGAAAAGATATTTTTAACTTTTTAAACATTCATAGTTATTAAACTGCTTAACATTTGCTGATCGTTTGGAATAATAATAAATGTAAGAATAGGAAATCAAAGACAGAAATATTTTTGAATGATAGCAAAATGTGATAGAATCGAGTACTGATGAAAAAGCGAATAGATGGATGATAGTAATAGGATGATATTTATTGAATTTGATGATTAATAGAAGAGGAAATAAAAATGAGAGAGGAGAAGGAATAGGAGGAGGAGGAGGAGAAGGAAGAGAAGGAGGAGGAGGAGGAATAGAAGGAGGAGGAGGAGAAGGAAGAGAAGGAGGAGGAGGAGGAATAGAAGGAGGAGGAGGAGAAGGAGGAAGGGGAGGAAGAGGAGAAGGAAGAGAAGAAGGAGGAGGAGAAGGAGGACGGGAGGAAGAGGAGAGGAGGAAGAGGAGAAAGAGGGGAGGAAGAGGAGGAGGAACAGAAGGAAGAGGGGAAAGAATAGAAGGAGGAGGAGGAGAAGGAAGAGAAGGAGGAGGAGGAGAAGGAAGAGAGGAGGAGGAGAGCGAAGAGAAAGGAGGAGGAGGGAGATGAGGAGAGATAAAGGATGAAAATGATGAGTAAAAGTCATCAAACTTGTTTGAATATAAATAGATGATGGATAGGAGTGAGAGAAGGAGAGAGAAAGAGAGAGATGGAAATACAGAGATAGAAGAAGAGGGATAGAAGAAGAAGAAATAGAGAAATAGAACGAGAGGGATAGAAAGAGAGAGATAGAAATACGGAAATAGAAGAAGAGGGATAAAAGAAGATAGAAATGGAGAAATAGAAGGAGAGGGATAGAAAGAGAGATAAATAGAGAGAAAGAAAGAGAGAGAGAGAAGGAGAGAGGAAGAGAAGGGGAACGGAGAAGAAATAATAAAATTAATATAGGAAAAAAGGTTTAATTATTTGAAAATGAAAATATTAATTGAAAATTCAATTAATAAATAAATTATGAAATAAATATTAGCTTATATAAATAATATAATATTGACAATTTATTTATTAAAAAATGGAAAAATAATTTTATTTTATAAAATTAAAAAATGGAAAAATAATTTATTTTATAAAATTAAAAAATGGAAAAATAATTTATTTTATAAAATTAAAAATGAAAAATAATTTATTTTATAAAATTAAAAATGGAAAAATAATTTATTTTATAAAATTAAAAATGAAAAATAATTTATTATAAATTAAAAATGAAAAATAATTTATTTTATAAAATTAAAAAATGGAAAATAATTTATTTTATAAATTAAAAATGGAAAATAATTTATATTAATTAAAAATGGTATTAAATTATAAATGAATTTGAAAATAAATAATAATGAAGGCAATAATATAAATAACAATAATAATAATAATTACAATGATAAAAAAAATTATTTATCAAATATTCCATAAATTGATGAAAATTAATGTGAAAAAATTTTTGTGAAATATAACAAAAAAATGTAATAATTTAAGTTTAATTTTGTTTAAAAATGAGAAAAAAGAAATAAAAAAAAAAAAACAAAACAAAATGATAAGAAAGAATAAAATATTAAATAACAAAAAAGAAGAGAGAGAGAGAGAGAGAAAGAGAAAGAAGAAAGGGAACGAATTAATGATTTATTGATGTAAAAGTGATAAATTGATGTTAACGTAAGCAAATGATAGACAGAAATGAGAAGAAAAATTCAAAAAAAAAGAGAGAGAATATCAAATTTGAAAATTTAACAAAAAAAAAAAAATTTTGCCTTACCTATATAAATATAAAATAAAAATATATATATAAAAAATAAATATAAAACAGTTTTTTTTTTTTTTTAAAACAAAATTAAATTTAATCTTTGAAATATTGAAATTTTTTGAGTTAATAATATAAGATGAAAATAATTTATTATTACCATCAATAAATTTTATTTTTTAAAATGAAATGAAATTTTTATAAAATATTAAATTTTCAACAACCAAAAATTAAACATAAAAAATTGTAATTATCATTGCTTAAACAATAAAAATATTATCAAAACTATAGTAGTAATTTCAATAAATTTTATTTCAAATATTTCTATTGTTGGTGACAAATTGATGACACAAAGATATTGGCTAATTTAGCATTTTGCTTACATATAAATATATACAATATTTTTTAAAGATAAATTAAACTTAATTTTTGAAATATTGAAATTTTTTGAGTTAATAATATAAGATGCAAATAAATTATTATTACCATCAATAAATTTTACTTTTTAAAATGAAATTAAATTTTTATAAAATATTAAATTTTCAACAACCATAAATGTTACTTCTTAAAATGAAATTAAATTTTTAAAAGAAATTAATTTTTGAACCATCGATTTAAACATAAAATATTGTAATTATCGTTGCTTAAACAATAAAAATATTATCAAAACTATAGTAGTAATTTCAATAAATTTTGATTTCAAATATTTCTATTACTGATGACAAATTGGATGTACACAAAAATTTGGCTAATTTAGCATTTTGCTTATTTTTTAAAGATAAATTAAACTTAATTGAAATATTGAAATTGAAATAATGATGTAATTGAATTAATAATATATAAGATGCAAATAAATTATTATTACCATCAATAAATTTTACTTTTTAAAATGAAATTAAATTTTTATAAAATATTAAATTTTCAACAACCATAAATGTTACTTCTTAAAATGAAATTAAATTTTTAAAAGAAATTAATTTTTGAACCATCGATTTAAACATAAAATATTGTAATTATCGTTGCTTAAACAATAAAAATATTATCAAAACTATAGTAGTAATTTCAATAAATTTTGATTTCAAATATTTCTATTACTGATGACAAATTGGATGTACACAAAGATATTGGCTAATTTAGCAAATGATATATTTATTTTGATAAAATGCTAATAGAAATTAAATTTCTCACAGCTTTTAAGCAGCATATTTATCATTTGAAACGATAAATATTCGAAGGGGAAAAAAAATAAATGACAATGAATAAGCAATTGGTAAACAAATAGCTATCATAAAAATAATTTCTCTTTATGAAGCTTTTTCCCCTTTTCCTTTTTTATTATGTTTACAAGTTTTTATTCGTCAATAAACTTTTACTCTTTTCTTTTTTTTTTTTTTTTTTTAATGACTCATTAAAAAAACTTAGATATAACTATTTGCAAAGATATTATTAGCTTAGCTTTTACATTATTTTTTTACTCTATTTATGTGCCATAATTAATTTTCAACTATTTTTAATCATTGATCATCTAATATCTTGTAATCTTGTAATTCCAATTGTCAGAAAATAAGAGATAACAAAGAGATCAAAATTGCTTATTATAAATTGATTGATTGATGATCGATTGATTGATAAAATGATCAGAAGAAAGCATAATGAAGATGAATGAAGAATGATCAAAAAATATGGATAAATTTGTTGATATTTGGAAGGGAAAGTCAAAAAAAAAAATATGTGTGTAAATTGTTGATGTTGGAGAGGAAAAGTGCAATAAGATTTTTTTTTTTTTTTTTTGAGCCCTTTTGCTATTTTTTATTTATTTATTTTTCTTTTTCCAACATAACATTATAAAGCTTATAGCCTATAGCAGAATTTCACATCTCTCTTATTTCTTTGATTACCAAATGCTAATTGGTATTGCTTCTAAATCGATAAGAAATAATTTTAAATGAACAGAAAAAAAAAAAAAAAGAAGAAATAGCTTCATTTCATATTCAAAACAAAAAAAAAAAATACAACATTTAAATCAAAATAAATAATGCTGGATTTAGATATAATTTTAATGAGTGCTAGTTAAACAGTACACATCTCTTTCTCTCTCATCTTCTAAATCATTACTAAAAATTTATCAAGCATACTTAATTGTCAGAATTTTTAAAGTCTTTTATCATTATTCTAACTAATAAATAAATGTTCAGATTACCTCATATGGATATACATTTATCAACAAATAACTATTGTTACATTCTCAAATAAATGACCTCAAAAATGACAATAACAAGAAGAGCTCAACAAATAACACAGAGAGAATAAAAAAACATAACTTTTGAAATCAATTAATGCACACTATTAAACTTCAGTTATAGGATAAGAGGATTTACAGAGTATTAAAATAAACATATTGGATATACAGATAACATAAAATGAACACATCGATAATCTAAGTATTATTTAACTTTTTGTTTTTCTTTTTTCTAGTGGATTTATTAAAAGCTGTTCATCATAATGTATTTTGTCCGCTACTTTCACATGTAAAACTACCATCTTCAGGATTTCCAGCAGCTGCTTCCAATGAATCAACCTCTTTCGAATATTTTCCAATTAATTCATGAGCAGCTTTTAATGAATCCATTAAATCTTGAATTTCTTTGTTAATTTCACTTCTTGCATTGTTAATCATTTCTTGCGTTCGTTTACGCACAAAAGGAACTGAAATTAAGGAAAACATCATCAATGTGACAGTAACTATTCAATTATATTAAAAAAAAATTATATTAAAATTTAATTATAAAAAAAAAAAAAAAAAAAAAACAGTAATATTACTCAATCTATTTAATCAATATGAAAAGAATTGTTTTTACATTGATTCCACAGAAATATAAAAAAAAAAGTACAATAGAAGAAATCAAAAAAAAAAAAAAAGAAAGAAAAAAATTTAACAATCGAAAAAGACATACAATCAGTATGGAAACGTCTCGGTTCAGTTTTGCGTCCCTCTAAATGCGATAACACTTTATACATTGACATTGTAGGTTCTTGAAATACCTACAATATACAACAGTTAAGCAAAATTTTATTCAAGAGAAGATTTATTTTATTCAATGTAAATACTCTGAATCATAAAGCACATAGTACTGAAATGTAAAAAAAAAAAAAAAAAGATTTGATTTATTTAAAATGATATCATCTGTCATTTGTCAATAACTGTCACTTAGAAATGAACAAATATTAGCTTTTCAAAATTTTCATTCTTTATATATAAAAAAAAAAAATTACAAAAAAACTTACAATTTCATCGTAATATTCTGCAGCAACCATCGTTTTGCCGTTGGGAAGTGTAACTTGTGGTTGAAATAACCTAAGATAATGGAACGCTGTTACCTTAAAATACATGATTAATGAATTAGCTAACTAAGTTGTTTTTATTTCAATTCTTATAACCAACATTTATTGATGACATCTTATCATTTCATATCTTATTCATTGTTGAAAATAAGAGAATTCTTGTTATTATAAAATATGTATTACAAGAATTTGAAGTGGAACTTAACATTTTAAATTGTGTCAATCACAATCTATAAATAAGGAATTAGACAGCAAACATGTGACCAAATAAAATATAGTCAAAATTTCGTGATTATTAATTAAAACAATATGACGCAAAATAATGAATCTTTACCGGTTTTTCATTAACGTCGACAAAATATATTCGAATTTGAATCTCAAATTCACCCCAACCTGTTTCGGTCACTTCATACGGCGGTTTTTCGACCACTAAAAAATAGCATAAGCAATACCTATTAAATTAAAATTAAATATTATTATTCTTTCTCAGTGATATTCTATATTTTTCATATTCTTTCATATATGTATAGCAGAATAATTTTATGTCAAATACAGAAATTTTTGTGAAGAACAAAAATTCTTCTAATTTCACTTATGTATCTATATTATATGACAACTTCTAAATTTCATGTCCACTTTTGACGTTATAAGTTAAGACCAATTCATAAACTATAATCGTTAATAATTGGATAAAAGTAGAATTCTAATCAAAACTAAAAGTTTGCCATTCAGCATATGAAAATGCACAATTAGATTACAAACTAAAATTTATAATATCATAATAACAATGTGATAATCTAATTAGGCTAGTTATTCCAGACAGAAAAAAAAAACTAATATTAAAAAAAAAAAAAAAGAAATAAATTACTTCGTGTTGCATTAGCATATGAATCGTGTAATTTGAATTGTACTTTTCGAATATACTTTGATGGATCTTCATTGTAGTAAGGTTTCACGAATACTGTCCATTCATGTGTATGCCCATCTTCTTCGCGTTTTTTACCCAAATAATGGGCAGTATTACCATAAACAATTGGTCGAATGAATATTTTATCTTTTACTCGCTCCATCACAATTACAATAAACCATTAAGATAGCAACTGCTACTCTTTTATCATTCGTTCCACTCCAACCTAAATATAATTCATTATCAAATGATAGTGCTAAGAGTACTGAAGTAAGTATTAAGCAATTAAAATTAAAGTAGAATTTTAAAATGTTAACAAGACAAAAGAAATAAAGATATGAAATGCCAAGTTATAAATTTAAATACTATCATTGTAACCAATGAAATAAGTAATTAATTATTTCATTAAATAAAGGATAAATAAATTTGACAAAAGTAAACAAAATAATTTCACAAATGACATATAATACTAACATTAAAAGAAAAACATTGATAGTTTACTGAAGTGTAACATTATTTCAATTTCTCAACTGCAAATTTTAAACGCTGAAATTTGAACTGATACTGATACATTTAGATTTTTCCTTTGCAATTAACAATAGTTACATGTGATCCAGTAATTTTCGAATTTCAACAAAAAAAAGTATCTTTTGAAACAGTACAGGTGGTTGGAGGAAATATTTTTTTTAAAAAAAAAAGTGCAAAAATGATAAGAAAACAAAGATAAAAAAAACAAAGAAATTGTTATATCACACACTGATAAGAATTTATAAGATGAAATAATGAATTATAATTGAGGAAAGTGAAGAAATAATTAAAAATAGAATGGAAGTAAAAGATAACTGATAATAAACTGAAATACCAATTTAACTGATAAGTGATAAGACATTAATCATTGCCTTATCTCGAATAACACTACCCCAACCGGCACGGTGTCACCTTGCCAAATTCAGAGTTTAAAATTTCGGTTTGGAGACGATTTGCAATTATCGCTTATACAATTGAAATATGAAATTTTGAAATCTCATTTTTTTTTTTTAATAACTTTATTGCGAACTTATAAGTATTTTTTTTAATAACTTTATTGCGAACTTATAAGTATTTTTTTTAATAACTTTATTGCGAACTTATAAGTATTTTTTTTTAATAACTTTATATTTTCCAGTTAAACAAAGGAATCAAAAATCTTTAGTTAGAATCGATAATGGAAAAAATGGTGGAGGAAAAAAAACAGATTTGAGATGTTGTTTACGAGTGCGAAATCAAAGCTTATTGGTTTGCAAGAATAATACAAGAATTTCAGTTTTCTGATAACAAGAATTGTTTCTCAAGTTTAATGCAGGTTAATCTTATTTAAAGTTTTGTATAAATTTTGTTATTCTAGAATTTCCAAAAACAAATGGACAGAATTTCTTATATTTTGTGACAGAGTTTATCAAAACAAAATCTGTAGAAAATCAAAACTGTGCCTTCTTGTTAAAAATGCTGCGTTATATAAAAAATCTTCAGGAAGTAAATTTGAATGTTTAATATCGTTTTATTTACAATAGTACATTCATCATCATATTGTCTATAAATCGGATTTCAGAAATTGAATGAGAAATGGTCAAAGGGTTTGGATGAAATGCAAAAAATGGCGTAAAATGAAAATACTGCATGAGTATACAGAAAAAAACTTGAAAAGCTTGAGCGTATTATTGGATTGCTTGCATGGCCGAGAAATTAAACAGTTAGAAAATAATGAAAGAGAAGGAGATACTTTCATGAAAAAATGTGAACATTGTGATGAAGTAATGCAGGTTTGCTTCTTCTTTCGAGAATTTTTCATTGTTTTGTGGAGTTTC
Source organism: Brugia pahangi (assembly GCA_012070555.1). NCBI lineage: Eukaryota > Metazoa > Nematoda > Chromadorea > Rhabditida > Onchocercidae > Brugia > Brugia pahangi. The sequence continues at coordinate 312,042 of JAAVKF010000027.1, read as the reverse complement.
AAAACTGTTAAATAATGTTAAGATTGTTTTTTAAGTCAAATTTTTGTCAATTTTAGGAGCTAAAAAGGACGGCTCAGCATTTTCGAATCAATGAGGAAGATATAAGATATCAAAGCTCAACTTTGTTTGAGAATTTGGATTTTGGAAGTGAAATTACTGCTGCAATAATTCGTGCTGCTGAAAATTTAACAAAGAAAAACGATGAACTGAAAAATGAAAATGCAGAACTCAGGAATACGATTTTTATATTGGAAAAAGAAAACATAGAGGTAATATTTTTGGATTGTAAATTCGTATATATTACAATGGTAATTTCAAGCAATTCCAATTCTGCTTTAACTACCTGGTCCGGTTGTGGAATTTGGCAGTTTCAGTTTTATCTGTCTTACGCTAATTTAAATTAATTGCAGTGTTTTTTGCTTATTTAATAAAATTAAATTATAATCAAAAAATTGAATTAAAAGAGGGAAATTTTTTTTTCTTTATTTCCATGAACAAGTAACTGAAATTTTAATTTTCAATTTTAAGTTTCAATTTTGTTTTTGATTTTTGTTCAGTTCTAATTCTCAATTGTAAATCTTAGAAAGAGCTAATTTAGAATGATAATTGTAAAAATTAGCTTCAAAAAAATTTATTTTTATTTTAAAATTATGAAAAAATCTTCGATAAAATTTTAGATTTTCATTTTATTTTCATGAAAAATAACAATAAAATTATAATTTATTGTGATATGCTAAAAATTATATTTTTATTTTATTATATATTTTTATTGTATTAAATTATATTTTATTTTTTTTTTCATGAAAATAAATGAAAAATTGTCTAAAATTTCTATAATTCCTTCTTTTTCTCGTAATTTTTTTTTTAATTTTTTGTTTATTTAAATGTTATTTATAACAAGAAATTAATTACTAATAAATTTTAAAGTTTAACTTTCAATAAAAAATAAAGGACAATGATATAAACTCTATCATATCTAAACAAAACAAACATTCAATTCTATGAAATTTCTGTTATTTCATTATAGTTTCAAAAATAAAAATATATGAAATTAATTAATTGTATTAATTTTAAAACTGAAAAGTTCAAAATTTTTTTATAACTTTTTTTTTGTTGTTAATTTTTTATAAAATTTTATGATAGAATTATTTTTATTTTTGCACAATTTTTTAGTAAAATATTTTAAAATTGTCATTTGATAAATAATCATTTTGATAAATAATACAAAGAAGATTTTAGTAAATTTAATAAAAAATTTTAAAAGTAAAATTTTGATTTCTTTTTCTAATCATTTATTGAGCAAATATTTCTTGCAGCCGCACTTGCAGCTGCAGTTGCAGTTGCAAATGCAATTGCATATCTGCTTGCACATACAAATATATTAGTTTAATTGATCCAATAATGCCTGACATTATTATTATTATTACTATTGCTCAAGTAGATCTAATCATTACTTACTTTCTTCTTTCACAATTACTTCTTACTTATTACTTAATATTTACTTATTGAATTGATATACATTACTTATTATTAACATTGATGTTAGTTGATTATTTCAATCCTTAATTCTCATTTTATACTAACTCTTTGTCAGAATGATTAATCAATTTGTTTTTTCTAATATCAAATATTTATTTGCTATATTAATTTAAATTAAACTTGTAACAGAGCTACAACATTAGTTATCAATGAATGAATTAATTAATTAATTAAAATTAATTTATATTATCCTATTTCAATTCAATCCTTAAGTATGTAAGTTACATTCTGTTTTGTTAATTAATTAGTATTAATTAGTACATAGAGTAGAAGTAATTTAGTTGCAGTTAAATTTTTTTTTTTTTTTTTTGCTTTAAAATTACAATTTGTTGAAAAAATTTCTAATTATTACTAAGTACTTAAAAAAGTTAAAAATTAAAACTAATTACTAAAAATTATGGATTTAAAAATTTTTAAATAACTTTTGAAAATTCATAAAATTAAAAACTAAAAAACACATATTTTTAAGTAACTAATTATGTAATAAATAATAATGAAATTAGTAAAAGAAATAATATCAAATGTAATTATTAAGAATTTAAGAAACTGACAATGCTTACATTTAATTGTTATTGTCTTGTTGTCACATATTCATTTTTTTTTTTTTTGTTGTTGTAGATTTATGCGTATGATACATAATTAAGTAAAAAATTTAAGTATAAAATTTGAAATTATAATTTGTACTTTGTGAGCTGTTGTTAAATTGATAATTAAATTTTTAATTTCATTTTTGTTGTTGTTGTAGATTTATGCGTATGATACATAATTAAGTAAATAATTTAAGTATAAAATTTGAAATTATAATTTGTACTTTGTGAGCTGTTGTTAAATTGATAATTAAATTTTTAATTTCATTTTTGTTGTTGTTGTAGATTTATGCGTATGATACATAATTAAGTAAAAAATTTAAGTATAAAGTTTGAAATTATAATTTGTACTTTGTGAGCTGTTGTTAAATTGATAATTAAATTTTTAATTTCATTTTTGTTGTTGTTGTAGATTTATGCGTATGATACATAATTAAGTAAATAATTTAAGTATAAAATTTGAAATTATAATTTGTACTTTGTGAGCTGTTGTTAAATTGATAATTAAATTTTTAATTTCATTTTTGTTGTTGTTGTAGATTTATGCGTATGATACATAATTAAGTAAAAATTTAAGTATAAAGTTTGAAATTATAATTTGTACTTTGTGAGCTGTTGTTAAATTGATAATTAAATTTTTAATTTCATTTTTGTTGTTGTTGTAGATTTATGCGTATGATACATAATTAAGTAAATAATTTAAGTATAAAATTTGAAATTATAATTTGTACTTTGTGAGCTGTTGTTAAATTGATAATTAAATTTTTAATTTCATTTTTGTTGTTGTTGTAGATTTATGCGTATGATACATAATTAAGTAAATAATTTAAGTATAAAATTTGAAATTATAATTTGTACTTTGTGAGCTGTTGTTAAATTGATAATTAAATTTTTAATTTCATTTTTGTTGTTGTTGTAGATTTATGCGTATGATACATAATTAAGTAAATAATTTAAGTATAAAATTTGAAATTATAATTTGTACTTTGTGAGCTGTTGTTAAATTGATAATTAAATTTTTAATTTCATTTTTGTTGTTGTAGATTTATGCGTATGATACATAATTAAGTAAAAATTTAAGTATAAAGTTTGAAATTATAATTTGTACTTTGTGAGCTGTTGTTAAATTGATAATTAAATTTTTAATTTCATTTTTGTTGTTGTTGTAGATTTATGCGTATGATACATAATTAAGTAAATAATTTAAGTATAAAATTTGAAATTATAATTTGTACTTTGTGAGCTGTTGTTAAATTGATAATTAAATTTTTAATTTCATTTTTGTTGTTGTTGTAGATTTATGCGTATGATACATAATTAAGTAAAAAATTTAAGTATAAAGTTTGAAATTATAATTTGTACTTTGTGAGCTGTTGTTAAATTGATAATTAAATTTTTAATTTCATTTTTGTTGTTGTTGTAGATTTATGCGTATGATACATAATTAAGTAAATAATTTAAGTATAAAATTTGAAATTATAATTTGTACTTTGTGAGCTGTTGTTAAATTGATAATTAAATTTTTAATTTCATTTTTGTTGTTGTTGTAGATTTATGCGTATGATACATAATTAAGTAAATAATTTAAGTATAAAATTTGAAATTATAATTTGTACTTTGTGAGCTGTTGTTAAATTGATAATTAAATTTTTAATTTCATTTTTGTTGTTGTTGTAGATTTATGCGTATGATACATAATTAAGTAAATAATTTAAGTATAAAATTTGAAATTATAATTTGTACTTTGTGAGCTGTTGTTAAATTGATAATTAAATTTTTAATTTCATTTTTGTTGTTGTTGTAGATTTATGCGTATGATACATAATTAAGTAAATAATTTAAGTATAAAATTTGAAATTATAATTTGTACTTTGTGAGCTGTTGTTAAATTGATAATTAAATTTCATTTTTGTTGTTGTTGTAGATTTATGCGTATGATACATAATTAAGTAAAAAATTTAAGTATAAAATTTGAAATTATAATTTGTACTTTGTGAGCTGTTGTTAAATTGATAATTAAATTTTTACATAATTAATTAAATTGATTAAAAATTTAATTAAATAATTTAGCTTTTTTTCAAGGCTTGTCGCAGTGATGACTTCAGAAGTGGATGCTTCATCATTGGCAAGCAGTATTGAATTAAATGTTAGTGAAATATAAATAAATTTAATTAATTACTATGTTTTAAATTATTATCAATTTATAAGTAAGGAAAAATATTTTCTGCACTATCGTAAGGTAATTTTGATTTATTCATTCTAACCTAAAATTATTACATATCTTACACATTTTATCAAAAAATATTACATATTTTAAATCTAAAATCATTTCCGGAATTAATTTTATGATAATCATAAATCCGAATTGATTTATTCATTGTAAAACCATAAAACTAAAAACACTACATATTTTACAATTTTATCAAAAAATATTACATATTTTAAACCTAAAATCATTTCCGAAATTAATTTTATGATAATCATAAATCCGAATTGATTTATTCATTGTAACTAAAAACACTACGTATTTTACAATTTTATCAAAAAATATTACATATTTTAAACCTAAAATCATTTCCGAAATTAATTTTATGATAATCATAAATCCGAATTGATTTATTCATTCTAACTAAAATTATTACATATTTTACAATTTTATAAAAAAGTATTACGTATTATAAACCTAAAATCATTTCCGGAATTAATTTTATGATAATCACAAATCCGAATTGATTTATTCATTGTAAAACCATAAAACTAAAAACACTACATATTTTACAATTTTATCAAAAAATATTACATATTTTAAAGCTAAAATCATTTCCGGAATTAATTTTATGATAATCATAAATCCGAATTGATTTATTCATTGTAACTAAAAACACTACGTATTTTACAATTTTATCAAAAAATATTACATATTTTAAACCTAAAATCATTTCCGGAATTAATTTTATGATAATCATAAATCCGAATTGATTTATTCATTGTAACTAAAAACACTACATATTTTACACATTTTATCAAAAAATATTACATATTTTAAACCTAAAATCATTTCCGGAATTAATTTTATGATAATCATAAATCCGAATTGATTTATTCATTGTAACTAAAAACACTACATGTTTTACAATTTTATCAAAAAATATTACATATTTTAAAGCTAAAATCATTTCCGGAATTAATTTTGTGATAATCATAAATCCGAATTGATTTATTCATTGTAACTAAAAACATATTTTACAATTTTATCAAAAAACATTACATATTTTAAACCTAAAATCATTTCCGGAATTAATTTTTATGACAATGACAATTTCCGAATTTGAAAAGCCAAACAAACCCATTTTGCTTGTTTTTTTTTAGGTTATATTTAAGTTAATTAATTTGTGATATGGTATTTTTTTTTAAATCGTTTATAAATCTTGAATTTTTTTTTTTCAGGATGCGCTTGTAGATTCGGAATGGTTCTGTCCAGGTGAAATTCATTCAATAATACCAACCGGAAATAAATGGAGTAAACGGAAAAGGCAAATAGAAGCAAATAAATTTCATGATAATACACATTCAAATTGTTTATTTTATATGCGTTGGTATGAAGCATATAAAATTCGTGCTTTAAAACAGCGACTTGTAAGTTTGATTGCTAATTTTAAAGTTTTAAAAAAAACTTTTTTAAATTAAATTTTTACTTAAATTCAAAATAGTTATTTTTTAAAATAACAATTTTGTGAATTGAAAAAAAAAGGTTTTTTTTTTTTTTTTAAATTTAAAATTGTGTGAAATTGTGTTAATTCATTTTCATATTTTTTAGGAACAATATAAAATAGATGAAATACAATCGTTTATAAAGCAAAAAATTCAAAAAATAAATGATGTTGTAAGAGATGAAGAAATTAAATTACGCTTAATTTCATCAGTTATTCTAAAACCGGATCATATGCAAAGTGATCCTGATTTCCTGAAACGTAAATATGGGTAAATTATTTCTTAGTTGATATTTATTCAAAAAAAAAAAACAAACAAACCAACAAAACAATATTAAAATTATTACAACACTAACTTATTGTAAAATTACATTTACATTTTGAAATTAAATTAAATTTAAAATTGCAAATTTCAAAAAATTTAAAGTTAAATATAAATTTATATTTGAAATTAAATTTGAAAAGGCAAAATTTTGATGATAATTAACGTAACAAACTTTGTTGATTATCATTATATGCTTAAGTAATTAGATAATTTTTGCTGTAAACAATTTAAAAGTTAAAAATTAAAAGTTCATAAATCATAATCTGATTAGCATAGAATTTAGTATGTAAGTTAAAAAAAAAAAAAGTTACACAAATTTAAATTTACAAATTTCAAAAATTTTGAAATTAAATTTATATTTGAAATAAATTTTTATTTTATAGAGCAAATTTAATTGGTTGGTTAGATGATGTTGCAGCTGAATTAAGTCAACCATCATCAAAAATTATCAACGAACTAATGCGTGATTTCACTTCACTTAAAGAGGTATTTTATTATTTTAAAAAAAAAAAATTAAAAATTTTGATGAACAGAATGAAATAATTTAAACATCTAAATTGTATCAAATTTTCTTTTAATATAATAAAAAATTATAAATTTCTAATATTTAATAACTTCATAATTGGAATTTTTAAGTTAATTTAAATGTGTGCTAATTGTGATCGAACATTTCAAATGCTTTTATAATTCTTTATTTAGCTATTATGTTTCATAAAAAATAAATAAATAATTTGTTTTTTTTTTTCTTTTTTTTTTGAAAAATTTAACAATTTAATTGTTGATTAATTCATGCTTTAGCATATGATTGAAATTAAGTAACATTTATTTCTTTTGATTATAGAAATTTTTATATCCTTCCTTTTTTTTTTTTTTTTTTAAATTTTAATTTGTTAATTAAAATAAATATTAATTATTATATAGGCTGATCCATTATCAAATTGGACCGAACAGAGTAGCGAATTTTACAGTCGAATGCTTGAAAGGATAAATAATTTTGCTTCTTCAATGGCTGAAATGGTTAAATATTCATTTATTATTGAACCTGGCACAATAACACCTCATTTATCGGTAAAATTTCCTAAAATTAAACTTGCTTTTTAAAATTAGGTCAATTTTCTCGACAAAATTATCCTAAAATACAGATCAGTGAATTTTATTTATCGATCAAATTCTCACAATGAAATTTATCTTCAAATGAAATTTAAATTTTTGCACAAAGTAGCATAAAATTTTTTAAAAAAATTTGCCATTTTATTAAAAATATTTAGCAGAAATTTAAATTTTTGAAGTGAAAAAGAAAAATAAGAAAATGTTTTGAAATGATTAAAATTTAAAAATTTTTCTTTCCAAAATTTGAAATTAAGAAATAGTTTTTTTTCTCCCATTTTTTTTTTTTTTTTTTTTAAAGGAATATGTGGCGGAATTTCAACAATTAAAAACATTTCTTGAGCGTAATTCGTTAACATCGGAAGAAGCAAAGCAAAATGCTTTTAATCGAAATCTTGATAAAGCAAGAAATAAATGTTAGTTTTAATTTCAAAAATTTTTTCGCTCAATAATTTAATGTATATTTCATTTCGTACATTTTTGACTATCATTGCAAAAAAAAAAAAAAAATTAAAAAGTAAAAAAAAAAAATTACAAATATTAGGAATCATAGTGACATTTCTATTTTTCCAAAAATGTCACTAAAAACTAAATTAGAAATGCATGAAAATATTTTTGTTGATCAAATATGATCAAAATTAAATTAGTAAAATATCTTTGTTAAATATGATCAAATCTAAATTAGAAAATATATTTGTTAAATATGATCAAAACTAAATTAGAAAATATCTTTGTTAAATATGACAAAATTAAATTAGAAAATATTAAATTAATAAATATCATTAATTTAATTCTGAATTATACAATGTTATAAGTTTTTTATGTAATTCTATTCCAAATGTTATCATGATTATTTCAATATAAATTTAAATGAATAATACTTTAATTACTTAAAATATTACTCAGAAAAATATATAAAATATTAAAAGTAATCTTTGATAAGTATTCCATAAACAATAAAAGATTCCATTATTTATTTTTATTGCGCATTGATTACTTTATTGATCTCTCTTTTTTTTTAAAATATTATATGTGTTCTTATACACAACCAATCAATCAATCAATCAATCAATCAATCGATCAACTTGAAAAAAATATATGTATATTAAAAGTAATCTTTGATAAGTATTCCATAAACAATGAAAGATTCCATTATTTATTTATTTTTATTGTAATTACTTTATTTATAAATGTTAAACGCGCTAATCAATCGATCAATCAATCGATCAATCGATCAACTTGAAAAAAATATATGTATTATTAAAAGTAATCTTTGAAATGTATTCCATAAACAATGAAAGATTCCATTATTTATTTATTTTTATTGTAATTACTTTATTTATAAATGCTAAACGCGCTAATCAATCGATCAATCAATCAATCAATCGATCAACTTGAAAAAAATATATAAAATATTAAAAGTAATCTTTGATAAGTATTCCATAAACAATGAAAGATTCCATTATTTATTTATTTTTATTGTAATTACTTTATTTATAAATGTTAAACGCGCTAATCAATCGATCAATCAATCAATCAATCGATCAACTTGAAAAAAATATATGTATATTAAAAGTAATCTTTGAAATGTATTCCATAAACAATGAAAGATTCCATTATTTATTTATTTTTATTGTAATTACTTTATTTATAAATGTTAAACGCGCTAATCAATCGATCAATCAATCAATCAATCGATCAACTTGAAAAAATATATAAAATATTAAAAGTAATCTTTGATAAGTATTCCATAAACAATGAAAGATTCCATTATTTATTTATTTTTATTGTAATTACTTTATTTATAAATGTTAAACGCGCTAATCAATCGATCAATCAATCAATCAATCGATCAACTTGAAAAAATATATGTATATTAAAAGTAATCTTTGAAATGTATTCCATAAACAATGAAAGATTCCATTATTTATTTATTTTTATTGTAATTACTTTATTTATAAATGTTAAACGCGCTAATCAATCGATCAATCAATCAATCAATCGATCAACTTGAAAAAAATATATGTATATTAAAAGTAATCTTTGAAATGTATTCCATAAACAATGAAAGATTCCATTATTTATTTATTTTTATTGTAATTACTTTATTTATAAATGTTAAACGCGCTAATCAATCGATCAATCAATCAATCAATCGATCAACTTGAAAAAATATATGTATATTAAAAGTAATCTTTGAAATGTATTCCATAAACAATGAAAGATTCCATTATTTATTTATTTTTATTGTAATTACTTTATTTATAAATGTTAAACGCGCTAATCAATCGATCAATCAATCAATCAATCGATCAACTTGAAAAAAATATATGTATATTAAAAGTAATCTTTGATAAGTATTCCATAAACAATGAAAGATTCCATTATTTATTTATTTTTATTGTAATTACTTTATTTATAAATGTTAAACGCGCTAATCAATCGATCAATCAATCAATCAATCGATCAACTTGAAAAAAATATATGTATATTAAAAGTAATCTTTGAAATGTATTCCATAAACAATGAAAGATTCCATTATTTATTTATTTTTATTGTAATTACTTTATTTATAAATGTTAAACGCGCTAATCAATCGATCAATCAATCAATCAATCGATCAACTTGAAAAAATATATGTATATTAAAAGTAATCTTTGAAATGTATTCCATAAACAATGAAAGATTCCATTATTTATTTATTTTTATTGTAATTACTTTATTTATAAATGTTAAACGCGCTAATCAATCGATCAATCAATCAATCAATCGATCAACTTGAAAAAAATATATAAAATATTAAAAGTAATCTTTGATAAGTATTCCATAAACAATGAAAGATTCCATTATTTATTTATTTTTATTGTAATTACTTTATTTATAAATGTTAAACGCGCTAATCAATCGATCAATCAATCAATCAATCGATCAACTTGAAAAAAATATATGTATATTAAAGTAATCTTTGAAATGTATTCCATAAACAATGAAAGATTCCATTATTTATTTATTTTTATTGTAATTACTTTATTTATAAATGTTAAACGCGCTAATCAATCGATCAATCAATCAATCAATCGATCAACTTGAAAAAATATATGTATATTAAAAGTAATCTTTGAAATGTATTCCATAAACAATGAAAGATTCCATTATTTATTTATTTTTATTGTAATTACTTTATTTATAAATGTTAAACGCGCTAATCAATCGATCAATCAATCAATCAATCGATCAACTTGAAAAAAATATAAAATATTAAAAGTAATCTTTGATAAGTATTCCATAAACAATGAAAGATTCCATTATTTATTTATTTTTATTGTAATTACTTTATTTATAAATGTTAAACGTGCTAATCAATCGATCAATCAATCAATCAATCGATCAACTTGAAAAAAATATATGTATATTAAAAGTAATCTTTGAAATGTATTCCATAAACAATGAAAGATTCCATTATTTATTTATTTTTATTGTAATTACTTTATTTATAAATGTTAAACGCGCTAATCAATCGATCAATCAATCAATCAATCGATCAACTTGAAAAAATATATGTATATTAAAAGTAATCTTTGAAATGTATTCCATAAACAATGAAAGATTCCATTATTTATTTATTTTTATTGTAATTACTTTATTTATAAATGTTAAACGCGCTAATCAATCGATCAACCAATCAATCAATCAATCAATTGTTAAACATTTTTCAGCAAACTTTAAATTCTGTCAAGCAAATAAATTTGTTTTGAATTAAACTTGAATTAAATTAGAAATGAAACTTCTGTTATTTGAATTAAAATGAAATTTCATTTTTAATTCTAATCAAAATTGTCACATTCTAATCAAATTATCACAAAATTATCACATAATTACAGTATTCGAATGTGCTGATATCAGTCGCGTGATATTATGGCGTAAAAAGACAACAAGTAATAATAATGGTTCATTTTTTCCGTATAAATCAACAAAACAAGAAACAACAAATATGCATTATACGAATGATATTTTCAAACATATTAGCATAACAGATCATTCTACTGATAAGAGGTATATTTGTTAATTTTTTTTATCAAATTTTTATAAAATTTTTTTTTGCAGATTATAAGAATTAATTAAAAAGCAACTTAAGCTATCTTTTTTTTTTTTTGTTGTTCCTGCTAATATTAGAATGATATTTGTTGTGTTCATTTAAAAAAAAAACTTTTTTTTAAAAAAAAAAAACTGCTAAATAATTATTGATTAATTTGTTATTTGTTTTTTTTTTATTTGATTAAAATTTTATTATTGTGGAATTTTTGTAGCAATATTAATACATAAGTGATCATTTAAAAATTTTTTTGTTTTCTTTATTATTAAAATTTATTAATCAATTTTTTTTTTTATGATTTAAAATAAAAGAAAACAAACAAGTATTAAAAATTTATCACTCATAGTATTTTTTTTTCTATTAATTACTTTTTATTACTTAAATTTTAATGAACTTTTTATGGTAAATTTTTTGAAATAATACTTGTGTTTTTTTTTTTTTCAAATATTAATTTACTGATTAATTATGTGATTAATAAGCTATATGAATGTTTATATAAATTGATAATAGGTGATTTTTAGCGATGATTTCATTCACGCGTCATACGTACGTGGTGGTCCACTCTTGAATACGTTTATTCTAACACAAGCGCCACTTCCGTCAACAATCAATGATTTCTGGCAAATGGTTTGGCAGGAACGTTCAAAATATATCATCATGTTATGCAAAGCTGTTGATATGAAACGTTTAGGCTTATTGGATGGAGTATTACCTAACACTTGCGTGTATTACTGGCCAAGGTAATACTTTTCTTTCTGTATAAGTATGTGTATAAGTAAGTTTCTGTATAAGTAATCAGTTTTTGAAGAATTCTTTCGCCTAGAAAAAAAAGCTTCTAGTATGTAATCAGTAACTAAAATTCGTTAACAGTATGTTTTAGGTTGTCTGAAAAAGAAAAAAAAAATTAACTAAAAATAAAGTTTAATTTTAATTTATAGCACAAATAACATCACATTAACAGTATTTCATATGTCTTAAAATTTAGAACATTATTTGTTTTTTTTTTTTTTTAGAAAAAAACGGTCATATTTTTTATTAATATGTATAATCAGCATACAATTGTTTATTTAATATATTTCAATAATTTTAATTATACTAAATTTTATTTCTTATTACAATATTTTATTTAATTTTATAATATTTGAAAATTCCGCCATCTATTTAATTTCATAACATTTGTTTATTTTATTATTAAATTTACTAAATTTTCCTTTGAATATTTTGAAATATTTTAGATAGTATTAATGTAATAGTTTAATTAATTATTAATAATAAATAAATGATAATAATATTAATACACTTTTCTAAAATTTCATTATTGTAGAATTATAGAATTGCTGTGAAAAAGAAAAGCAAAAATTCTAGTTTAAAATTCAATAATCATGAATTTTAAAATTATCATTTAAATAGATATGAAAATGACAAAGCTCAATATGGTGATTACATTGTTTGTAATATTAAAATGGATTGTACCACTGATCCACTTTTCAATGTCACCCATTTGACAATGCATCGAGTTGATGACGAAGAAGGCGTTGTGCATAAGTTAGAACATTGGCAATATGATTGGAATAATTTCACTGATTTTTATTGGCCATTACGCATCCTTCGAAGGTATTGTATACTTTACTGTTTTTAGCAATAAAACATTCTTATCATTTCTTTTTTATTGTCTAAAGATCATTGCAATCATTATTTATCTTCATCTAATATCACTATTATTATCATCATCGTTAATATCATTCTTATCATTAATAATCATCAGTATCAGTTATCATGAACATCATTTATTTAATCACTTCTTTTCTTTTTCATTTTAGACTTTGTACAGTAGGATATGGTAGCACTACCGTACTTGGCATACGGTATTAAGTACGGTACTGTTATCATTTCCTCTCGTAGAACAGTAAAATAGCAATTATTTATGATCATTGATGTGTATATTGATCGCCCAAAGATCACTGCAATCATTATTTATCTTCATCTAATATCACTATTATTATCATCATCGTTGATATCATTCTTATCATTAATACCATCAGTATCAGTTATCATGAACATCATTTATTTAATCACTTCTTTTCTTTTTCATTTTAGACTTTGTACAGTAGGCTATGGTAGCATTACCGTACTTGGCATACGGTATTGAGTACGGTACTATTATCATTTCCTCTCGTAGAACAGTAAAATAGCAATTATTTATGATCATTGATGTGTATATTGATCGCCCAAAGATCATTGCAATCATTATTTATCTTCATCTAATATCACTATTATTATCATCGTTGATATCATTCTTATCATTAATATCATCAGTATCAGTTATCACGAACATCATTTATTTAATCACTTCTTTTCTTTTTCATTTTAGACTTCGTACAGTAGGATATGGTAGCACTACCGTACTTGGCATACGGTATTAAGTACGGTACTATTATCATTTCCTATTGTAGAACAGTAAAATAGCAATTATTTATGATCATTGATGTGTATATTGATCGCCCAAAGATCATTGCAATCATTATTTATCTTCATCTAATATCACTATTATTATCATCATTAATATCATTCTTATCATTAATATCATCAATATCAGTTATCACGAACATCATTTATTTAATCACTTCTTTTCTTTTTCATTTTAGACTTCGTACAGTAGGATATGGTAGCACTACCGTACTTGGCATACGGTATTAAGTACGGTACTATTACCATTTCCTATTGTAGAACAATAACATAGCAATTATTTATGATCGTTGATGTGTGTATTGAATTTTTTATAATAAAATTTTTTTTTTTTTTTACATAAATTTTTATCATTTTTTAAATTTATTAGGGCACGCTTATCATCAATGCCAACAATTATACATTGTTTGGATGGTTGTGGTCGTTCTGGTACTTTGGTCACTATTGAAGTACTTTTAATGCATTTACTTAGAGGTTAAAATTAAATTTAATAATTTTGCTTTCTTATAAATGATTGATGGTATTAAAAAATTTTTTTTTTCATGAAATAATCTATTAATGGAGTTATTAAAATAATTTTTTTTTTTTTAAATTACAATCAATTATAGTGATTATGCATTTTACGGGTGAATATTTTGGTATTTTCTATAATTAATGTATAACTTCTAATATAAATGCAATAATAAATATTGTTTGCATGTAAAATTAAAATAAAAAACCAAAAAAAAAAAAAAAAAAAAGTTAAATACTGATTAGATATAAAGTTGTAAAATTAAAATTGATAAATTGTTCATGATTTTTGAATTTATCAGTTGATTATTTTTCAAATTTTCATTTTTTTTAAAAAAAAAAAAAAATAAATATAATAGAAGTAATAATTTTTGAAAATAAAAACAAAATGCTTCTTTTTTTTTTTTCAAAAAGGAAAAAAATCAATGTTTTATATTTCAAATTTTCTAATTTAATCTATTTTAGAATAATTTTAGGTTCAGCTCAATATGATAATTTAGTACTTACAACAGCAATTTTTGTACGACTTCAACGACGTCATGCAATTTCATCGCCATTACAATATTTATTTATCTATCGTACATTACTTCATTGGATGCAACCATTTATTACGTCAAATATTTCACGTTTTATCCTTGGATTAATTTTTCCTAATTGGGGTTTTGTTGGCAAATATCAGAAAATGATAAGCCATCGTTATAGATTTAAATGATATAATATGATATGATGTGATATGATAAGATATTATCAATGATTGATTTATTAAAAGACAAAAAAATATGACAATATTCTCTTTTAAAAGAAACTTTTAATGAATATTTGAGGTATGAATAATCAAAATGATGTTCCAAAAAAAAAAAAAAAAAAAAAAGTGATATTAAAAGATAAAAAATCTTTTTAATTTTTGTTAAAATAAATTTTTTAAAAAATTTCTAGAAAATTTGCAATAATTTTAGAATTTTGTTTTCCTATTTACAAGCTTAAAATTAAACTGAAGAAATGAATTTTTTTTTTTTGATTTACTTTGAGCTTTTACTTTTAATCAATGTTTGCTATGTTAAGTTGTAATTTTAAAATTGTTGTCTAATAAATATTTGCAAAAGTTCAAATTTGATTTTTAATTTTTATGTAAATATTTTTCTTCTAAATATTGTTCGTATTTTTTATCCCAAATTTAATATTGCAAATTTTATGCTATTATCACAACATTTACGGTTTATCGTTTGGTATATTTTTGCACAGAAACATTGCAGAATGGACGTTCTTAACAAGTTACGTGTATTACGTAACGTCAATTATTTGTACGCCACCTAATATATTTCTATCTTCATGCCTGTAAATATTTCAAAATGCATTTGAGTCTAATATAATTTCAGTATTAATTAATTAAAAAAAATTAATTAATAATATGAAATCATTATTTTATATACAGAATTTTTTTTTTTAAACATTCAAATTCAAATGGAATAATAATTCTAAATATTCATCCATTAATATTTAAAGTGAATTATGATTATTTGTATAAATAATAGGCAAAATCAAAAAAAAAAAAAAAAGAGAAATGATTTAATAAAATAAACAAAAATTTTTGTAAAATAATTGAAAACAGAAATTTAAAAAATACAAAAAGCATATTTTTCTTTTCTTCATAATCTTTGATATAATTAATCAAATTTAAGAAATGAAAGTAATTAACAATCTTTTTTTTTTTTTTAAATAAATAATAAATGGATAGCAATAATTTTGGAATACTTCAACTGAACCTTTCTAATATCTTACCTAATTTCATTTTAATGAAAATTATTAAAATTTTCTTTCTTCTAAACTTTGAAAATATAAGAAAGAGAATGTTGCTTTTAAACTATTACCTTTTAAAAGCAAAGAAATGAATAAATTTTCAATCATCGTTTGGATTTTAAATTTGAATTTTTCAATTTTTAACTATGCTATTTGAAATTATGAATGAATTTTAAATATAATATATTGAATCTGAAAAATATTTAATCTTTAAAAGGAATAAAAAAAAATAGTTCGATTGAAATTAACGTTTCGACGTTGTATGTTATACTTGTATGTTTTGTATGTAAGTTTGTATGTGTATGTATGTTCATGTATGTATGCATGTAAGTTTATATATGATTTCTAATTTAGATAATTTTCAAATAATTTTGTTAAATTTCAAGTTTTAAATAATTCTTAACTAAACTATTAATAATAATAATAATATATGCATTAATAATTTTATTCGGAAGAAAAAAAAAATTCATTTCATATTTTCTTTTTTTTTTTTTTCAACAAGAAATATTTTAAATTTAATTTTCTTCTACCTTATAAAAATTTGACACATTTTTGGATTTACCGTTTAAATTTCTAAAATTTAATTGAAAAATATTGAAATGATAATGCTGAAAAATAGATGGATTTAAAATGAAGGATTAAATAAAATGCAAACGAATATTTCTTTTTTTTTGCAATTTAAATTTAAAAAAAAAAATTAATTACTTCTTTTTTTTTTTAACAATAATAATTTATTAATTTTATTTTCTTCTTTTTTTTTTCTTTCTTTCTTTCATATTTATTTCTTTTTTATTATCAATCATTTTATTTTAATTTAATTAATTCATCTAATTAATTAGATCATTATTTATAGCTTTTGCTCCATTTATCTTTCTTTCTCTTCCAAAAAAATTTTTTCTATATCTGAAGAAATAAAAAGAGAGAGAGAGAGAGAGAGAGAGAGAGAGAGGGAATGATAATGAAGAGATAAATAATTGATAATATTCTCTTCAAAACTTTACTTTATATATATTTTTTTTTGTAATAGAGGAAAGGAAAAAAAAAGAGGAATTCCATTTATTTCAAACCAGGTCATCTCTCTCCCTCTTCTCTCTCTCTCTCTCTCTCTCTCTCTTAGATGAAATTGTTTCAGAGTGATAGAAAGGCATTCCAATTACTTCTCATAATTTTGAATTACAAAAAAAAAAAAAAAAAAAAGAAGGAAAGAAAGAAATGGTAACGATAGTGTCCATCATGGCACATTGTCCATTGTTGTATATCGTGTCAACTCTCGGTTGACAGTTTATTTATTTAAAAATCTTTTTTTTTTTTTAAATTGCTCATTTTTTATATTTTTAAATGATCAATTAATAAATACTTATAATTAAACATAATTAGCAATAATTAATTACATGTAAAATTAATTTTTATATTTACTGAAATTAAACTTTCCATTTTTGCTAATTTATTTGCAATTGAAAATTTACTTTAATTAATTTATTTTGTATTTCTGTTGTATATCGTGTCAACTCTCGGTTGACAGTTTATTTATTTAAAAATCTTTTTTTTTTTTTTTTAAATTGCTCATTTTTTATATTTTTAAATGATCAATTAATAAATACTTATAATTAAACATAATTAGCAATAATTAATTACATGTAAAATTAATTTTTATATTTACTGAAATTAAACTTTCCACTTTTGCTAATTTATTTGAAAATTGAAATTGTCAATTGAAAATTTGCTTTAAAATTGTCAATTGAAAATTTACTTTAATTAATTTATTTTGTATTTCATTTATTCATTCATTCATTCAAAGTTATGTTTATTTTATGTTCTGTTTATGATTCATTACAAATTAATTAATTTTAAATTAAAAAAAAAAAGTTAAAAAAAAACAAAAATAACAATTAAAATTGAGAGGCACTACTTAATTTCATTTCTTTTGAAAAATTTAATGTCTTAAAAAAAAAATTTTTAACATTTGTATTTTTTTTTTCCCTTTTTTTTTTACTACTAAAATTATTCAACTTCATTGCTGCTTAAATTCAATAATTTTTTTTTTTATTGTTTCATCTTAATTTGCTTATTGTTTAATTTGCTTATCAAATTTAATTACTTCACATAGTGTTATCCTAATTTTTAAATTATAAAATGCATATACATTTAGATGTTTTATGGTACCATAGCTGGTCTAACTTTTTTAATTAGTGCTTTTACAATATTAGCACAATTAATTTTATTACCAATATTTTTCAAGCGTACTGACATTATGCGAAATGATATTGAGGAACGTATGAAATTATTTAAGGTTAGCTAATTACTTATAAATTAATTATCAAATAAAAAATAAAAATAAAAAAAAAAGAAGAAGAAGAAAATAATTTACATTTTACTTTTTAGTTAATTGTTTCAATTAGCTATTTTAAAATGAATTAAAAAAATGAACTGAAATATTTTAGAATAAAACATACTTAAAAATAAAACATAAAAATGTGTTGTACTTTTGATGAGTTTTATTTATAGATATTAGCTGATATAGGTGATATCAATCTTGCTCAAAAACGTCAAGAATTGTTACGTAGGAAAAAATCAATAAATACCTGTCCACCACCAGAACCTGGACCACCAGGACCACCAGGTATTTAATAATTAGAATATTTTATATAGAATTATGACAATTTGCCTTTAGTTTAAATTAGATTAAATTAAATTAAATTTGAATGATTTAATTAATTTTATTTTTAGGAGATCCAGGTGAGGATGGTGAACAAGGTGATGATGGACCTATTGGTTTACCAGGAAAAAGTACATTTGAATTATTAGAAGAAATACAACAACAATGCATCATTTGTCCACAAGGTGAACGTGGACCACCCGGAGCACCTGGTAACCAAGGAATACAAGGTCCTAAAGGTGATCGAGGTATACCTGGAATTCCTGGACTAGATGGCCAAGATGGTATTTGTTTTAATTTAACAATATTTGTTGCAGGAATTAATCAAGCCTTTTAGTTTGTTTGTTTGTTTGTTTTTTTTTTTAGGTGAAATTGGCCTAGAAGGAGCACAAGGATATAATGGTACAAGTGGGACGAGAGGACCAAAAGGACCAGATGGTAAGCCTGCTACAGGTGGTATTGGAGAACCAGGCCCAAAAGGATTACCTGGCTCAATTGGTAGAACTGGACCACAAGGTCCTCGAGGTAACACTTGCCAAATTTAATTAGAAATTTTATGTTTCAATTAATAAACTAAGAATATTGTAATTTCAAAATTAAATCAACAATTTTTAGGTAAAAGAAATTATGTGTATGGACCACCAGGACCGGACGGTAAAAAAGGTGTTAAAGGAATGGATGGTCTTCCTGGTAATTTTGGTCCAAGAGGTAATCGAGGACCAATTGGTGAACCTGGTGCTAATGCAATCTTCTGTCCATGTCCATTAGAAATGGAATTACTTGATGTAAAACAAATGGTTCTAATAAATTGTTTAATATTTTAAATTCTATTAATGCTTTAGAAGAAATTTTTGCATATTTCTCTTATAATAATAAACTTTTTCACAAATCATTTTGTTTAGGAGAGAGAGAGAGAGAGAGAGAGAGAGAGAGAAAGAGAAGGGAAAGAGAAAGAAAAGTTAGAATTTTGAAAAATTAAATTTTTTTTTTTTTTTGCAATTTCTTTCAAACCTTACTACAAACATTTTTGTTTTTAATATTGTTTCCAAAAGAAATGAAAAACCCTTTTTTAGAGTAAACAACAACAACAACAACAACAACAACAACAACAACGACAACAATTGACAAAAATAAAAAGGAAGAAAAAAGGAAAAAATGAAAAAAAACCTAAAAATTCAACTCAAATTTCAGTACTAATTAATAATCATCCCTTACTGTCAACCATTCATGACAGTGATCACAAGAATATGCGAAAAACTCTGAGTGGAATTTCAAATGTTAAATCAAAATTTAATAAACCAACAAATATTCCACATGAAAGTATACCACAACAATTTCTTCATCTTTCACCATTATCAGCAGTAATTGAATACGATGAAATACCAAATGATAAAGAAGATATAGGTAATTGATAAAGAATAATTTTAATATCAAAATTTATTTCATTTCAAATCAAAAGATAAAATTTTAATTTTTATCTTTGATATTGTTTAGATGAAATAATATTGTTCAATTTGCATTAAATTATATTCATTTAAATTTTTTAATTTAAATGAATATAAATCTAAAATCTAATTTATTCAATTTTTTACTCCACTTTTTTTTTTCTCTCTTTTCATTTTGTTATTAAAAGCAACTTTTCAAAATAAATTATATAAATGTTAGTAAGACTAGCTTTTGCTTACTTAAAAAACTTTCTTTTCATTTATTTAATTTAATTCTTCTTTTTCTTTTAGAACTTTTATTTTAGGATTTTTTTTTTTTCATTTTTAATTAGCAATGAAATGTAATAATACTTTTTTTTTCTTCTTTTTTTTTTGAAAATTTCATACAGCTTTTTAATATTTTAATGCTAACTAATATAAAATTATTGATTATAAAAAAAAAAGAACTATGAATCATTTTTTAAAATTTTAAATGTAAATTTAGATTCAACAAATGGAAAGACTAGAAGTTCAATTAATACAAGTGATAACAATGATGCTGATAATAATGATAACAACTTTTCGATATTTTAATACTAACTAGTATAAAATTATTGATTATAAAAAAAAAGAACTATGAATCATTTTTTAAAATTTTAAATGTAAATTTAGATTCAACGAATGACAAGACTGGAAGTTCAAGTTCAACTAATACAAGTGATAACGATGATGCTGATAATGATGATAAGCTATTGTTGGATAATGCAAACAGTGAACTAGAAGATATAATAATTGTAGATAATGATCATAATTCAGATGGAACAAAAATTCAAATTAATTCATTGCCATCACCATCATCATCATCATCATCATCATCATCATCATCATCATCATTAAAATATCATCATCAATTAACATCAAAAATTCAGCCAGTTAATAATAATCAAGAAAATGAGGTTAGTTTTTTTATATTTATGTTAAATTTTTTTTCCTCAAAAAATTTATTTTGAAAAAAATGAAAAAAAGATAATATATTTAATAAAAAAGAATTAATTTCTTATCATTTTTTTTATCATTTATCATTTCATTGTATATATTATTATATGCTTTTTAAATAGAACATAAAATTACTAGCTAATAATTAGAATAAAGTAAAAGTAAAAATTTAATTTTAAATTACAAATAGTTAAAACGAATAGATGAAATAAAATAATTTGCATAACGAATAGATTTATATTTTTTTCTTTTTTTCACAAAAAAAAATATTTAGGAATTTACATATTTTGTGTGAATTAATTATTTACTAATTTGATTAAATATTATCATTTCTTATCAAATCAAAGTAAGTATGTAAAATGTGTAAAAATTTAATTTTAAATTATAAATAATTAAAACGAATAGATGAAATAAAATAATTTGCATAACGAATAGATTTATATTTTTTTTTTTATCAAAAAAGAAAACATTTAAGAATTTACATATTTTATCTGAATTACTTACTTACTAATTTGATTAAAGCGTGAATTACTTACTTACTAATTTGATTAAAGCATTACTTACTTATGAATTACTTACTCACTAATTTGATTAAAGCGTGAATTACTTACTTACTAGTTTGATTAAATATTATCATTTCTTATCAAATCAATTTTTTTTTTTTGTTCTATTTTTTTTTTCATGAACTTTTTGAAAAGCTAAAAAATTTTGCAATATTTCATACATTTAATATCTTTTTTTGGGCTTTTTTCTCTCTCTCTCACCTAAATCAACAATTTATTTGATAATTTTGATAAGAAAAAAGAAAAATGAATTATCAACAAATTTCAGGATGAAATAAACGATTTAATACATAAAGATGAAATTTATCCTAAAATAGAGCAACAACAAATTCCTGAAATTAACGAAAATAATATCAATCAAATGCAAATGCAACATCTTACTAATATTGCAAATTATCTTACACAAAATCGTCATATTGCAATTGGTGATACTAAAGATAGTAAAAGTAAGCAATGATTAACATTATCAAATTTATTAATCAATTATTTTAAAAGTATAAATTTTAATTTTTGAAAAAGTATAAATTTTAAATTTTAATTTTTCCATACTTTTATAAGACAAAATTAAGTTTTGGTAATTTAAAATTTATCTATCACTAATACAAAGCAATCATTATAATAGCATCATTTCTAATCAAATATTACAAAATGTGATAAAAGTAGTGTGATTACTATTTTGATAAGTGATAATAGGAGTATAAAATATATGTAATATAAAAAGTAACTTTAAATAATTTTTTTTTTTTTGTGTAAATTTTCATCAAATAATTATCAAAAATTCAAATGAATGAGTAATTATTATAAAATTTAAAAAATTAAACAAATGATAAAAATGATTATATATATATTATAAATATAATATAAAAGTAATAAAAATGTAAATTTTCATCAAATAATTACCAAAAATTCAAATGAATGAAATTATTATAAAATTTAAAAAAAATTAAACCTTAAAAAAATTATAAAATATTTTCATACCCAAATTTATTATAATAATAATAATATTACATACATTTTTCAGAAGATGAAGAAAGCAAAATTAGCATAATCGAAAATGAAGGAATAAAATTAAAGGTAGCAACAATAACTACTACCACCACTGTTACTACAACTATTACTACCACATCAAAACCATTAATAACCGGATATCCGGATGAAACAACCGGTTCAACACGTTCACGTTTCATCTATGTAACTAAACGTCCGAAATCACTTTAAGCAAACATTTTGACAAACTATATATGCTGAATATAATTTAAAATATGATAGATATTTAATTCATGAATATGCAAAAAAAAAAAAAAAAATTTAATTATGAATATAAATTTTTAAAAGTTAAATACATATTTTCTAAAAAGATGAAAAATTCATTGACATCGATGACAAAGCTTTTTTATTTTTTTTTGAAATTTTATTTGAAATAAAAATGAAATTATTTGTTTTTTTTTTTTTTTTTATTATTTACATACTACGAGTTTTTTTTTTCCAAATGTGCATTCCTCATTTTCGCTTTTTTTTTTGTTGTTGTTATTGTAACTTTAGAAATATATAATTTTTTTTATATTATATTAATTTTTTATATTTTCTTAACAATACAGTTTGTTTGGTTATTTTGTTTACGTATGAAAAAAAAAAATCTTTTCTTCTTTATTATCTTTTAAAATAACATTTTGATATTAGCTTATCAATTAACAAGTAAACATCTCTTAGATCATAAAGGATCTTTTCATACTTTCTAATTTTATTTGAAATAAGTTACAATTATTATTAATCCATTTGAATTGGTTAAAATAAATGGAAAAATATTTTTTAAAAAAAATTTTCATATTATTATTCTTATTATATATTATTATTATTATTATATTATCATTATTATTATTATTACTATTATCATTATTATTATTATTTTTGTATTATTATTATCATTGTTATTATTATTATTATTTGTTATTATTATTATTATTATTATTATTATTATTATTATTATATATTATTATTATTATTATTATTATTATTATTATTATTATAACTAGAAAAATACTGAAAAATATTGAAATATATTTTCACTAAAAAATATAAAATATTTGAAAATTAAAGGCATTCACTAAAGCTAACTTCCAGGCCCCTATATTTCATTGAATATGTGAGAAATTACTAAATTTTACTGTTCATTTGATTAAATAAATAACTATAAGCAAAAATAATTCCTTAATTAATCACATATTAGAAATGTAATTTAACTTTTAATAAAATATTAGAAAAAGTTTAAAACTTTTAATCAAATAATCATCTAAAAGATAAAACTATACATAAATTCAACTTTTATCCTTACAATTAAAACCCTTTAATTATACTGTCTATTTCATTGAGCTTCAAATTTTTTTAACCATTAAAATAAAATAAGCATATTAAAAAAAAATGTAGTTTAAAACTTTTAATCAAATAATCATCTAAAAGATAAAACTATACATAAATTCAATTTTTATCCTTACAATTAAAACCCTTTAATTATACTGTCTATTTCATTGAGCTTCAAATTTTTTTAACCATTAAAATAAAATAAACATAAAAGACAACTTTTACATCATTGACTGAAATAAAATAAATAAAAAAAGAAATCGATCATTTCAATAAAATGAAATTACATTATATTATTTTACACATTTCTTATTTATGCTTCCATTAAAAACTTTTAACCAAATAATCATCTAAAAGATAAAACTATACATAAATTCAACTTTTATCCTTACAATTAAAACCCTTTAATTATACTGTCTATTTCATTGAGCTTCAAATTTTTTTAACCATTAAAATAAAATAAACATAAAAGACAATTTTACATCATTGACTGAAATAAAATAAATAAATAAATAAAAATCGATTATTTCAATAAAAT
Organism: Brugia pahangi; assembly: GCA_012070555.1. Lineage (NCBI taxonomy): Eukaryota > Metazoa > Nematoda > Chromadorea > Rhabditida > Onchocercidae > Brugia > Brugia pahangi. The sequence continues at coordinate 287,373 of JAAVKF010000027.1, read as the reverse complement.
GAAATTATATTATATTATTTTACACATTTCTTATTTATGCTTCCATTAAAATATCTATGTAATCCTATTGCTCATTTGACAGTCATCTGTCATCTTTCATTTAAATCAAATTCTTTCTTCTTCCATTTATTATTTGAAGTTTTATCTCATCTTTCACTACTTTACACAATATTTCTTCATTATTGACATATGAAATCAGATACGTACGTACAACACCATACACTTAACAGCCTGCCTTTGCTTATCTCTTGTATTCATCGTTTATCATCGAATTGCATCATTTCATTTCATTGATCATCAGAACAGTAAAAAAGCATACTAATCCTTTCATTTCTGAAATTTCAATAAAATTAAAAAGATCATTTTATCTAGCATTGATTGATTACGTAACATAAAATTTAGAATTTTAGAAATATTATGCTTTTAAAAATTTTTAAATAATAATAATAAATAAGAGTTTAATTATCAAACTGATTGAGCAACTGAAAAGCCCTCTACAAATTATTAATATACATGAAAATATACATGAAAAAAAAAAATTCGGACATTTCGAAAAAAACTATTTTATTGAAATAACTGTGATACATATGACAAAAAAAAAAAAAAAGTGCGACATATCACTTAAGCTAATTGCGAACATAAACGAAACCAGTCACAGAGATGATGATGTTCCACATAAAACGATCAATAATATTTTTATTCGTTAACATGTATATATATATATATGTATGTATAAAAATAAACAGCTGTAATAAAATTTTTAAAGAAACCGGAAAGATACTGTGTATGGGAACATGTAATGTTTTGAAAAATGTTACGGCATTGTCAAAGTTTAAACAGAATTTAAAACAATTCCATTATTAGGATAATTTCACCGCAATCAGCTATAGCAATTAGTAAAAATGAAAAAGATCAAATGATACACAAATCATTTGAGCACTATTTTTAATTTGATATTTTAAACGAAACAAGGACTAAATATTTCATAAAACTTCAATCTAAAACAATTATTAACAACATTAACTTTTTAATTATGCATATTATTTACTTCCATCATTGTCAGAAAGATTTTCCAGTATTCCACAACATAATGAACATGATTGCATGCATTCTAGCGGAAGAAGCATTTAATTCTAGTGAATCCTTTATAACAAAGACAAAAAAAGAAATGATCAAACAAAATTCCGCAAATCACAGAAATCTTAATAAAGAAGTGGGAAATTTTTAAGAATAGCTTATAACGAATTTCAACTATTATATAACCATTTCATGTACTTCTTAAATTCGAAAAAAAAAAAGCAAACAAAATCACCTGTAAGGGAAAAAGTATAGAAATGTCTAATTTTAATAAAAGGAGCATAATAAAAAAAAGGGATCAACGAACTATAAACTATAAGACATTACCGCTAGAGTAATTGTCATAACGGACAAATACCCACCGAATAAGGAAATGAAATCATTTACCCAACATCATTAGCGTGAATGAAAAAAGAAATTCAAAGTTAGGAAAGATAAGACAATTCTACACCATCATCTTGATGTTGGCGCTCAATTTGTTCGCGAGCAAATTGCACATATTGCTCATGTTGCTCTAAAAAAAAAAAAAAGAAAAATAATTTATTTTTTGGAATGCTTTGAAATAAATACATCTCAACCTTGAAGGAAGAAACCTATGAGAAAGTAAAAAACAAGGCAGAAAAGATGGAGTGGCATGGCAATGTTTTCCAAATAAAAATCAATAATACAATTACATATTTTTCTAGCTGTTGCTGCAAAAAAAGTAAGAAACATATTCAATCAAATATGCAATAAGCAAAAATTACCTTCTAAACGCTGGTTCAATACTGTTTCATATTCATATCTAAGACGTACTTCTTGCTGCTTCAACAGCCTTTCGCAGATCATCATCACCTGAAAACAGGAAAAATCAGGAATTTAACAAAATCACGCAGCAGTCTTTACCTATTTCCTGAAGTTGTCTGACAGCTATCCTTCTTCTCCGCCTAATAACGTAACAGTAGTTTTACTTCAACAGGCGTTTATACATCTGCTGAAGTATGCAAGCTACTTGTTACGCTCTTAATTGCCCGTAAACAGTAACCATTACCGAAAGGTATTGGTAACCCCTTGAAAATCCTCCGTGATCGGGATCGGGAATTGCAATTATTTCCCTTGAACGAGGAATTCCTAGTAAGTGTGAGTCATCAGCTCACGTTGATTACGTCTATATTTTTCAAGGTAAACTTGCTAGCCACCATATGCAACCAATTAAGGTAACGTATGGAAAAACTGGCAATATTAGCCTAGGAGCCTAGGAGCTTGCAGGACAATTATATGTATAATTATTCTGATTTTGGTAATTATGTAGAACTAATCACCCATCAAAAAAAAAAATGCAGCTTAAGGCTCAAAAGCTCGCCTGTTTTAGAGAAAACTGTGGTTTCTCGTACAAGTCCTTCATTGATGATGTCTTTTGCATATTTGTTTCACCTTCTGATTCACTGCCCGACTAAAATTTCATAAATAATAAATTATATACGCACAGATTAATTTGCAGATATAGTGTAAACAGGTCGCTTACAATGATTGAAAGTCAATTACCCATTCATTGTTTTTCTATGATATGATTAAATATAATTTAGTTTAAGATTTTTTCGAGAATTTTCGTAATGCTCACATTATTATTAGGTGATAATGGTGCCTCACGATAACCATGTTCTGAATTTGTTCCGTTCCCAGATGCTACATTACAAGAAAAATGAGACCCGTAATGCTGTACAACGGCACTCCCTTCACCGCTACCTGTGCTCACTCCGCTTGAAGTGAGCGTGCGATGTGGAATCAGATGCCGACGTTTCAGATAACGCACCTGAAAATGATGTCCTATATACGAAACCCAGAATGTAGTAGATTAAAATCCTAAAGTACGGTAAAAATAAAGCGATTCATATACATATATGCATTCCTTAATATATCACTTACTTCAGCCCGTAAGTATGATTCTAGCTGTCCAGATGAAAGCTGCAAATTATTGCCAACTCGGGCAAATGGTGAATTATCGTAGGCCTCACGATCCTGCAAAATCAACAGCTTACATAAGTTCGAAAAAAAAAAAAAAAACTTTTCTTTCTTATTAAAGAGAAACTCCTCCAAATATCATAAAAAGATGAATAAAAAACTCCTCTACTGGAAAAAAACACCGCTACAGAACAGAAATACATTGCACATCGAAAATGCACAAAAGTATTTCTAGAATACTTCTTTAATCGAACAAAAAAAAATTGCCTTAATGACAAGTACCCTACCAAATAACGGAATCTTTGACAACAGCAGACTAAACATTTCCTTCGATATTAGCACAAAACGATTTCCCCGTATAAGTTGTTCAATTCAATAACACAAATAACATAACTTTTTCTCAGTGTCTACATAAAATGTAATCTAAAATTAACGTGCAAAAAGAATAATTACTTTTGGATCTCGTAGTTGCATCAAAGCACTCGGTGCACCTGAAGTTGGCAGTGACGCAGCAATAGTACCAATTTGTGCACGGAATGGTGAGCAATGTGTCTGCGTATGACGTGCACGTTTTACTTCACTTCCTTCCGCAAGTAGATAATCATCATAATCGTATGGCCTCTTTAACGCAACTCCGCAAGCCATGATAAATCGCACTATCACAAGTTAAATTTACCTGAAAAAATATGCTGCAAAAACTATTTTCACTCATTTTCTCCTACATATTTGAATGCCGTACTTTTAGAAGCAATAAGCACACCTTAAAGTATTACAACGTATACGAGGCATTGTGCCTCAATCATTCTTGAACTGGCTGGGAAATTTTCAATGAAATCAACAATGTTGTCCAAAAATTGTAAGGTATCCCACAGTACTTTCCTAACTTCCTCCCATTCTTTCCTTCCCTCCCTCCTATCGCCTATGAGCAGTATGTAAACACTGACAGTAGTAAAAAACATTTCTTGAACAACTGAAAATGTCTCTTGAAAGAATTATGTTATTATTATCATTACTGTCACAATTATTTATATTAGTATTATCAATAAGTTTCGATAAGCACGCTCACTTGTATGTACACAATTATTTGTACTCCATTATCGATTAAATTTGGCTCTCTCTAACATAAACATCAATAGAACATCATACACATATCTATATATAAAACTAAACTTGAACATGAGAACAAATGTTAGAGAATAGAATAACATAAAGACAAACAAAGATATAAAACCCAGTTTTACAATCTTAAGTCAAAAAAAAAAAAAAACTTTAGGTAATTTGCAAAAAAAATCATAGTAAATCATAATAAGGTATAGTAACTTTTCGATAAAAGTGATACAGTATTCAATGCTTATTTTGTACAAAATTTTTGCAACATTTTTACACATATATAATAACTTCCACGGAAAATTCCACGTTAAATTCCACGCAATCTACGCCATCTCATCACTTTTTGAAAAATATTAATTGAGGAATACCTAATCAACAGTATACCTAGTCAATATAACATTAAAGCTACATGAACTTCCCTCACCTCTTCCTATCTTCCCTACCAATTATCAATTACAAAACGACCCGTCTCCGCCAATCTAACATCGGTCTGATTTTTTGGTTACATCACGCTGCTTCTTACTACTTTCTTGTGCGAAGTCGAAATGAAAAAGTCTCGTCCCAGCGGATATTTTCAGTTATTTACTACTATTTATTTAATCATAATTATTTCACTCCAAGAAGAGTGTTCATTTTTGAAAAAAAAACAAGAATTTATACAGCTACTTTAAATGTTTTTTCAAATGTGAATATTATTTGCTTTGCTTTTGTTAGATTATTAATGATATATTATGAATGGAATTGAAATAATTCAAAATAGATTTAATTTGATGTGACGTTTATTTTCTATTTTTAAAAAAATTACAATTAACAATTAAAAATGATTGCAGATAGAATTAGAGTAATTTCATTCAAAATATAATTCAAGGTTGTTAAATTTACTATGGCAATGTCTAGCTATGAAATATTTGGAGATTATAAGTTAACTAATTTGAAATGGTAAAACAAAAATTCCTTACTCCAAAAAAAAATTAAGTTATACTTGTATAAAGTATTTATTATATTCAAATATTTGAATTACTTAAAATACTGCTGTTATTATTTCGTAAAATGCTAAATTTTATTAATTTCTATAAATTTCATTTATAATTCAATTGAAATTAATCAAAATAAATTAAATTAAAATTACAACAAAAATCTGACAATTATTCAAAAAAAAAAATTATACGTACAATTGTCATATTTTAAAAATCAGTTGCACATATAATTAAAAAGTTTAAAAAATAATCCAACAAAAAATTACATACATTTTATCATTTTTAATCACATATTATCTATCAAACTTGCTTATTTATCAAAATTTACAATTTTAAAACACTTAAAAATAATTAATTAGTTATACTTAGAAGCTAAAATGCAAATAATACTTATTTTTTAGATGCTAAATAATAATTCACTGAAGATTTCTCATAAATGAATAAATTATATAGAATAATCAACAATCTGGAAGTGAATGTTGAGCTATAAAATCTTTATCACATTATTATATCTGTTTATCTGATCTGATCCGATTTGATCCGATCAAATCCGATTCGGTCCAATCCTGTTGTATGTTGCAATAATGATCTCATATGACAATCGATGTTGTATTTATTTCCAAATATTTTCTTTTTTTTTTTTTTTTTTTTCATTTTCTTTTAATAAACAAAAAGATTAGTTGGATCATCTCTCTCTCTCTCTCTCTCTTTTTTTTTTTTCAATTCTTTATTACAAATAATATTTTAATCAATTGAAATATTTAATTCCTAACATTCTTTTCTAGTAGCAGATGAAAAAAAAAAAGCTAACTGATTGTGGGAATATTTTCTCAGCTTTTTAACTATTATTTTCATAATGAAATGACATTTTATTACTGCTATACTATATGAAAGAATTATTGAACAAATAATGATGGATAGATGTACTGAAATGATATACTGAAATAATGAATATACTGAAATGAGATGATAAGTAGATGTACTGAAATGATATACTGAAATAATGAATATATTGAAATGAGATGATGATAAGTAGATGTACTGAAATGATATACTGAAATAATGAATATACTGAAATGAGATGATAAGTAGATGTACTGAAATGATATACTGAAATAATGAATATATTGAAATGATATACTGAAATAATGAATATATTGAAGTGATATACTGAAATAATGAATATATTGAAATGATATACTGAAATAATGAATATATTGAGATGATGATAACTAGATGTACTGAAATGATATATACTGAAATAATGAATATATTGAAATGATATACTGAAATAATGAATATATTGAGATGATAATAACTAGATGTACTGAAATGATATACTGAAATAATGAATATATTGAAATGATATACTGAAATGTAGATGTACTGAAATGATATACTGAAATAATGAATATACTGAAATGATATACTGAAATAATGAATATATTGAAATGATATACTGAAATAATGAATATATTGAAATGAGATGATAAGTAGATGTACTGAAATGATATACTGAAATAATGAATATATTGAAATGAGATGATAATAAGTAGATGTACTGAAATGATAAACTGAAATTATGGATAAATGCACAGGTGGAATATTGAAATACCGAATTTATCAAAATATTGAAGAAAAAAATTAAAATAAAATAATAGAATAAACTATTGGAATAAATAAAAAGTTCGTTATGGTAATCAATTTAAAATAAAAATATAAAATAAAAAAAAAAAAAAAAACCTTTTATAGAGGCTAATTAATTATCTACGCCACATGCGCCATATCTTTCATACTTTAAAATTATTTTCAAAATATAATTTTTTATTATTTTTTTCACAATTTTTTTTTTCTTTAAATTTTTATAAAGGAAATATTCTCTAAGTATATTAAATTTTATTTTCATAAATATTGGAATGTTACACTGAGAATTGATTACTTTTCTTTTTCTGAAACAAAAAAGAAAATTTTTCCAAATTTATAAATTTAATATAATGAAAAAGGCTTTTTAGTAATTTTAATTTAATTTTTGTTTCTTTTTCCTTTACAAAATTTTTATAAAATCTTAGCTAATCTTAGCTTTTTTTTTTTTTTTGATATTATCATTTAATTATAACAATTTTTAGCTTTGACATAACAAAATATTTGTTAAAAAAAATTTATTAGAAAAAGGAAAAAAAGAGAAAATACAAATTCTTTCCTAATTAATTTTACATTTTGTTTTTCATATTTTTATTATTTTGATTTATTATAAATTATTTTATATTTTATTATAAAATTATTTTTCATCATTTCATTATTTTAATTTATTATAAATTATTTTATATTTTATTATAAAATTATTTTCCATTTTTTAGTTTTTTTTTTTTATATTATTTTAAAGAAATTTTTAAATCATATTTACTATTTTTTTAAATTTTGATTCCTTATTTTTGAATTTGCTAAACTAAACTAACATATTATTTAATATAGTTTTTAAAACTTTTATAATATTCTAAAAAAGGAGCAGAATAAAATGATATAATTAACTAACTAAAAAAATTATTACTCAATCATTCGACATGCTAACTTTACTATCCAAATAATATTAATTTTAAAGGTTCAAAAACAATTTAACATACTTTTCTAATAGCAACAAAAAAAATTTTTTAATTCTAATTTGAAATTATTTCAATTTCTACTTTTGTAAGAAACTAAAAGGAAAAAAAACATATTCCAAAACATTTTAATGTATTTATTTTGAATATAATTAATTGAATTTAAATTTAAACATTTTTTCAAACGATCATTCACTTATGCTAAACATTAGTAATTGTATGAATGATGATAACAAAATTAATTATTATTATTATTATTTCTTTCTATCATTTAAGCGTTTCTAATTTTCTAATTTTTTTTTTAATATATTTTTTTTAATAATACTTTTTTTTTCTAACATATATATATTTTTTAATGGTTACTTAATTATTTATAAAAAAAAGAAAAACCGTTTTTGTATATTAATTATCAAACATTCATTCGCTAAATGAAATAATCAAATAAATTAAACAAATGCTAAATTAAACAATTAAATAAATTAAGTAATTATTAAATCAAATAATAAGTAGACGAAATGATCAATGAATTAAGTAATAATCACTAACTTAAACTAATAAACAATAAATTAAACAAATCTAAGTAATCATTGAAAAACCAAATTATGATGAATAGCACGTAACACGTAAATATGATACGGAAAATTTAATATCAAAAGAAGTAAACAAAAAAAAACCGCTGCAACCACGTAAAGATACAAAGATTTGCAGAATGCAAATTAAATAATAAGTAGACGAAATGATAAATGAATTAAATAATAATCACTAACTTAAACTAATAAACAATAAATTAAACAAATCTAAGTAATCATTGAAAAACCAAATTATGATGAATAGCACGTAACACGTAAATATGATACGGAAAATTTAATATCAAAAGAAGTAAACAAAAAAAAACCATTGCAACCACGAAATGATCAATGAATTAACTAATAATCACTAACTTAAGCTAATAAATAATAAATTAAACAAATCTAAGTAATCATTAAAAAACCAAATTATGATGAATAGCACGTAACACGTAAATATGATACGGAAAATTTAATATCAAAAGAAGTAAACAAAAAAAACCATTGCAACCACGAAATGATCAATGAATTAACTAATAATCACTAACTTAAGCTAATAAACAATAAATTAAACAAATCTAAGTAATCATTAAAAAAGTAAATTATGATGAATAGCACGTAACACGTAAATATGATACGAGTAAACAAAAAAAAAAACCGCTGCAACCACGTAAAGATACAAAAATTTGCACAATGAAACGTTAAATTATTCCTATCATTTCTCCATAATATTTTTTATTTTTTCCGTAAATTTAAAAATTTCAACAATTTATGAATTTTAAATTTCAATTTCATAAAAGAATGAATTAATGTCATCCATAGGAAAAATATCAAATTTATTTCGTTTCTTTTTTTTTAACAATTTAACATTCCTAAAATATTTTGAAAATTTATTGTAACCCTTGGAAATGTTTTGCATACAACGCTGCAAAATGTTATGCAAGTTACTGCATGCGAAACATTGCAGTGCAAGCGCGAAATGCAAATTTAAAGTTGCGAGTTTTTTCTTCCTTTTTTTTTTCATTTGAAAATAGTATGATAGAATTTTGATTTAAATTATATTAGCTACATGCAATAATAATTGCTATATAAATGCATGTTACATATAAGCGTGCAGCGCATGCAACAGCATTTAGCTATGAACCTTGCATAAATGCATGCTTATGCAGAATGCATGCATTTGTGACTGCATAAAAGCATGGATGAATAATAATTATTGTTCACGTAGACTATTTAATTTATGGAAAATTACTATTTCTAAGCATAATTCAATTCAAGTTAAGTTTTATGTTCACGGAATGATACGAAGATACGTGGTTACGTGTACATGACGTGTCCTTATTCACATACTTTCATCCATGTATTCACGTGCACGTATACTTTCGAATATCCACTACTCATACACCACAACTTAATTAATTAATAAAATTGCATATAATTAAAAAGTTTAAAGTAATCCGACAAGAAGTTACATATCTATTAAACTTGTCTATTTATCAAAATTTACATTTTTAAAACATTTAAAAATAATTGATCAGTCTTACTTAGAAGCTAAAATGAAAGTAATACACGTGATGTTGTGTATTGATTGAGTACGTGTTAGCGTAAAACGTGATTATTTCAGCCAGACAATATGGATAAATTTGTAAAGAGAATTCCAAGAAAACATTTGGATCAAACTAGTGAATCTAATTCTATTTCTGTAAGTTTTCTAACTTTTTTAATCTATTTTCAAAATTAAAAAAAAAAAAATGTGGTGGCGTTAATTTTCAAGTAATTTTCAACATTACAATTATATCATCAGTGTATCGTTGATGTCGAATTTATACATAACTTCAAATAGTAGTACCTAAGAGTAAACTTCAAATAGTAATACCTAAGGATAAACTTCAAATAGTAATACCTAAAGATAAACTTTAAATAGTAATACCTAAAGATAAACTTCAAATAGTAATACCTAAGGATAAACTTCAAATAGTAATACCTAAAGATAAACTTCAAATAGTAATATCTAAGGATAAACTTCAAATAGTAATACCTAAAGATAAACTTCAAATAGTAATACCTAAGGATAAACTTTAAATAGTAATACCTAAGAGTAAACTTCAAATAGTAATACCTAAGGATAAACTTTAAATAGTAATACCTAAGGATAAACTTCAAATAGTAATACCTAAGGATAAACTTCAAATAGTAGTACCCAAGAGTAAACTTCAAATAGTAATACCTAAGGATAAACTTCAAATAGTAATACCTAAGGATAAACTTCAAATAGTAATACCTAAGGATAAACTTTAAATAGTAATACCTAAGGATAAACTTCAAATAGTAATATCTAAGGATAAACTTCAAATAGTAATACCTAAGAGTAAACTTCAAATAGTAATACCTAAGGATAAACTTCAAATAGTAATACCTAAGAGTAAACTTCAAATAGTAATACCTAAGGGTAAACTTCAAATAGTAATACCTAAGGATAAACTTCAAACAGTAATACCTAAGGATAAACTTCAAATAGTAATACCTAAGAGTAAACTTCAAATAGTAATACCTAAAGATAAACTTCAAATACTAATACCTAAGGATAAACTTCAAATAGTAATACCTAAGGATAAACTTCAAATAGTAATACCTAAGGATAAACTTCAAATAGTAATACTTAAGGATAAACTTCAAATAGTAATACTTAAGGATAAACTTCAAATAGTAATACCTAAGGATAAACTTCAAATAGTAATACCTAAGGATAAACTTCAAATAGTAATACCTAAGGATAAACTTCAAATAGTAATACCTAAGGATAAACTTCAAATAGTAATACCTAAGGATAAACTTCAAATAGTAATATCTAAGGATAAACTTTAAATAGTAGTACCTAAGGATAAACTTCAAATAGTAATACCTAAGGGTAAACTTCAAATAGTAATACCTAAGGATAAACTTCAAACAGTAATACCTAAGGATAAACTTTAAATAGTAGTACCTAAGGATAAACTTTAAATAGTAGTACCTAAGGATAAACTTCAAATAGTAATACCTAAGGATAAACTTCAAATAGTAATACCTAAGGGTAAACTTCAAATAGTAATACCTAAGGATAAACTTCAAATAGTAATACCTAAGAATAAACTTCAAATAGTAATACCTAAGGATAAACTTCAAATAGTAATACCTTAGGATAAACTTCAAATAGTAATACCTAAGGATAAACTGCAAACAGTAATACCTAAGGATAAACTTTAAATAGTAGTACCTAAGGATAAACTTTAAATAGTAATACCTAAGGATAAACTTCAAATAGCAATACCTAAGGATAAACTTCAAATAGTAATATCTAAGAATATCTGAAGCAGTAAAATGAAAAAGCCAAGTGAAGGTTAAACTTAGTTGAGCATATGGCACCTAAAAGTGCATTCTATACAATAAAAAAAAAAACAACGTAATTGTAGGATAAAGGTAAGAATGATGACTTGTATATGTCAACTTTTTGATTTAATTAAAGCTTTTGAGAGATTTTTTATTATTTTATTATTTGAGAGATTTTATTATTTATTATCAAGCATGCATTTTGGAAGTTTTTTCAGACAAGCAATGAAGTGTCCATGCAGAATGATAAAATTTCAAGAAAAAATTTGGCTGAAACAACATTTAACAGTGATACAGAAGTAATTTTATGCGGCATTTCATAAATTTATTTTCTAAAGTAATTTAGAAAGTGACAAATTTTTTGATTTCAAATTGTATTTAACCATCAGTTTAGATTTTCTTTTTCTTATTTTTTTCTTTACAGACTGAATTACAATGCTTAGAATTTGCATCACCATTACTTTCGGGTGATTATCGTTTGGTTGAAGTTAGTCCATCATTAGCTGATCGAATAATAGCCGGTGAACAGTAAGCAATTTGGATTTCTTTCGTGAAAATAAAAAGATTGTTTCGGAGGGTTTGTTTTTAGCGTAAAAAGTATGAAATTGATTATATTGAAGAAAAAATTATGTGATTCTAAGCATTTCAAAGTTATTTCAGGCTTGTTATTCGTGGTGAACTGGAAGATAGTCCTGTTTTATGTACGCATGATACTACATTTGATGTAAAGGAAGTAGTAACATCAAATGTATTATTACTTTTGCCAGAATTTAACTTTAGCGATGAAGCAAATGCTAATAAAGGCATTAAAACAATTAGAAAGGTATTTGATTTTCCATTAGTATTTTGTAGATTATAATATTTATTTTTATTTCATTGAGTTATTAAGACTATTATACAGGTAAAATGAGCGTGAACTACTGGCAAATATATATGTAGTTACTCAAGATTTATGGTTAAAAGTAAAGTATATGTTATTTAATTACATTTGGTATCTTTTATTTGAAATTAAAAAGAAATCTTGGTTTGCTTAAATTACTTGAGTTACTTGAGCACTGAATATTTCTAACTGAAATAAATGTGTTTCTTTCAAAAAAAAAATATTTTGTTTATAGGTTACAGGAATGAAAAATAATTTTATAGAATTACGACAAATGACCTTTGCATCAGTTCAGCGATTGAAAGAAAAGTTGCATGAGAGTGAATTGGAATGGGATGAGGAATTTAACAGAAACGATAAGTTGTAAGCAATAATCTTGAAGCATTTTGTAATGTTAGCTGATCTTAGTAATTTGTAACAAATTTATTCTTTACCAATTTTAATTAGAAGAAATAGGAATTCATCAATATAAAATTTTATTTAATTTTTTAAAAATTGCCAAGCTTACAAAAAAAAAAAAAACTTTTAGTTTTACTATTGGAGATTTACTGGATGTTGTTCAGATGAGTGAAGTAGAATTACAGAAAGCTCTCGAGCGCTTACCTGTGATAACTTTAAATGGTTTGTTAATCGCATACTTTTTGTTCTGCTAAAAAAAAATTCAATCATTGGAGACATTTTAACATTTTCCTATTCTTAGTATTCTATTAATTTTTTTTTTAGGATATATACGGATGTTATCAGCAGAATTTCATGATCGTCTTGTAACCGCATTTGTGGATTGTTTGGATGATGATGAAGAACCAGGTATCATTCTTGAATCTGTTGGTTTGGAATGTTTGAAAGAAGCTTTGAAGAAATACCTTCCGGACAAGAATATTCCTGTAGAAGCAGTTAATTGGTTGATTAAAAAATATTGCAATGTTGTTGAAGGTATTTGTACATTTATAAATTTTATTAATCATCAATAGTTTGTTATAGTTATTAAATATTTTGTAATATCTTCACTTCTTTATATTTAAGAATGATAATTAGCAATTTCTTATATATTATATGGATTTTAGAAATCGATTTTCTTGAAATGCATATTTTGATGAAGTCCTGAATGATGATCATGTATGAGTTTTCTAGAATAAGAAATCATCAGTTTATTTCTATTTATAGTTAAATCTATAAGATATCATCAACCATCATGCTTAAATATAAAGTAGTGAAGGCATAACTTTGATTTTAAATTTTAGAAAATGGTACGGTGACGTATCATATCAACGAAAAAGCAATTTGTCGAGCAAAAATTTCACAGCTTCTTCGCGCAGCAGTGAAATTCGAGTATGATACTTTCGAAAAAGCTCTGCAACAACTTTTACCAATTGGTGTTGAATTCAAGGTAATTTTCTTTATTCGCAATTCTTTACTTAATTTTAACGAATTGAGATTATTGATTTTTAACTCTTTATAGGTTATTGATTTTTAATTTTTAACTGCTCGACTTTTTGAGTCAACATTAAATGGAAGTTCGCTTAATGTTTGCTCTTTAGGTTACAATTAATAATGAAACAATAATATTTTAATAAATTGGACTGCCAAATTTGATGCTTATGTTATATTCACTGAATGAAAGGGTTAAATGTCATTTTAGTTTAGCCTTTTATTGTTTTATTTAGATTTCAGGAGGAATACCTGGAAGGATTAGCATTCATTGATGAGGAACTGACAACCGGGAAGACAATCCGTTACTTAAACATCGAAGATTTGCCGGAAGAACCGATTAAAAGGTTTGCATAGTTTAATTGTAATGATTTATTTTAGCTTATCGAATGGAACTTAGATGGTTTGTTTTCAAAAACTGTGCTTATTTGTTTAAATTATTATTGAATTAGTCACATCCACGGTTTTATTATATGTGAAGATTGGTGTATTAATTTAGAATTCAGTTTGACCTTTTTTACGAAATTTGAATTCAGTTTTTTAAAAGAAAAAAAGAAAAATTAGCTTAAAATTAAGTTATTAAGTTATTATTATTATTATTATTAAGTTAAGTTATTATTATTATTATTAAGTTATTATTATTATTACTAAGTTATTAAGAAGGGAAAATCATTATGTTAGTTTAGTCGTAAATCCTTCCATATTATATACACTTACAAAAATTTTTGTGTTATCAATACCGATCTTTCTTTTTTTTTTTTTAATTAAAATTTTTTTAATTTTTTTTAAGATTACTTTTTACAGATTAGAATTACTGTTTTCTCTTCGACAGTCTTGGAAAGAATCAATTATACAGCAATATCTCAGTGATCTTTGTCCTACGAAACGACATTTAAATGAACTTTTAGTGAATTGTTGCCGACAGAAAACAACTATAAATGGTGAAAAGGTGCTAGTCGGTTTAAAAGAAATGTTATTGTAATTTTGAAATGTGCAACATTTACTTAGGAATTACTCTCTCTCTCTCTCTCTCTCTCTCTCCCATTTTTTGATACTTTCTTGTATATGTTTCCTAATTGTTTTTTTTTTTTTTTGTCAAAGTTTGTTAAATAAAATGATGATCAAAATTTATCGATCAACAAAATAAGGATTAGACAATGGATAAACGTCTCTTTATGATATTTCAATTATGATGTAGAATTTGACATTCTATTTTCATCTAAAATTCAATTTGTAATTCAATTTGGTTCAAAATTTAACCTATAACTTGTTAAATATTGCATAAGTTATTAAGATTTTAAAATATTTTTTGCTTGTAATAATAATAATAATAATAATAATATTTTGACCAATATAGAATTTACTCATTAAAATTCTTTCATTTTAACTTATTTTTATACATCACAAAAAATGCTAATATTTAAAATTTTTTACTTTTGATATGCCAGATAGCATTAGATTGAGCTAATCTTATTCAGAATAATTTCAATATTTTGCTACTGCTTTATCTATATACTGAAATTAAATAGAAAAAAAAAAAGTCCTAAAAATCAATTAATCTTAGCTATTTGCAAAATATAATCATTAAATTAGAATATCATTTGGTTGTAGAAAAAAATATTTGGCGGTTTTAATTGATCATAAAGAGCAATTTATTAAAAGTGGGAAAATATTTTGTATAAAACAATAAAATATATTTATTACAATTTTCTTATTATATAGCATTTTTATTAACATATTCATTAGCACTTCTTCTCATTGCGTTGCATTTTCTTTTCTGAACTTTAATTGTTATTTCATTTATAATTATTATCAAATTAAATTGTTATTTCATTTATAATTTATCAAATTAATTGTTATTTCATTTATAATTATTATCAAATTAAATGTTATTTCATTTTTATTTATCAAATTAATTCATTTATAATTGACAAATTAAATGTTTTTTTCATTTACACTTAGCAAATTAATTGTTATTTCATTTATAATTAACAAATTGAATGTTATTTCATTTGTAATTTATCAAATTAATTGTTATTTCATTTATAATTATCAAATTAATTCATTTATAATTGACAAATTAAATGTTTTTTTCATTTACACTTAGCAAATTAATTGTTATTTCATTTATAATTATTATCAAATTAAATGTTATTTCATTTATAATTATCAAATTAAATTGTTATTTCATTTATAATTATCAAATTAAATTGTTATTTCATTTATAATTATCAAATTAAATGTTTTTTTTTCATTTAGCAAATTAATTGTTATTTCATTTATAATTATCAAATTAAACGTTATTTCATTTATAATTATCAAATTAAATGTTTTTTTCATTTGCAATTATCAAATTAATTCATTTATAATTGACAAATTAAATGTTATTTCATTTATAATTATCAAATTAAATGTTATTTAATTTATAATGTTATTTATAGTTTAATTTATAATTGTCAAATTAAATGTTATTTCGCTTATAATTATCAAATTAAATTGTTATTTCATTTATAATTATCAAATTAAATGTTTTTTCATTTAGAATTATCAAATTAATTGTTATTTCATTTATAATTATCAAATTAAACGTTATTTCATTTATAATTATCGAATTAAATGTTTTTTTCATTTGCAATTATCAAATTAATTCATTTATAATTGACAAATTAAATGTTATTTCATTTATAATTATCAAATTAAATGTTATTTAATTTATAATGTTATTTATAGTTTAATTTATAATTGTCAAATTAAATGTTATTTCGCTTATAATTATCAAATTAAATTGTTATTTCATTTATAATTATCAAATTAAATGTTTTTTTCATTTAGCAAATTAATTGTTATTTCATTTATAATTATCAAATTAAACGTTATTTCATTTATAATTATCGAATTAAATGTTTTTTTTCATTTGCAATTATCAAATTAATTCATTTATAATTGACAAATTAAATGTTTTTTTCATTTACACTTAGCAAATTAATTGTTATTTCACTTATAATTATCAAATTAATTGTTATTTCATTTATAATTATCAAATTAAATGTTTTTTTCATTTGTAATTATCAAATTAATTCATTTATAATTGACAAATTAAATGTTATTTCATTTATAATTATCAAATTAAATTGTTATTTCATTTATAATTATCAAATTAAATGTTTTTTTTGTTTCATTTGTAATTATCAAATTAAAATCATAAAGACTAAAATGTATTTTCATACTTTTAATAGTTGAAAATTATTTTCCAATCATTTTATTGGAAGTTTTTTTTTTCTTTTTCCTATCAGTGAATGATTTCAATAAATTTTCAAATTTTTTCAACATTTTGTAAAAATTTTTTTTTTTTTTAAATTTTATTTTAAATATAAATATGATAATAATAATAATAAACGTACGTACTCGATATGTTCACATGATTTTTGTTC
>JAAVKF010000027.1:82500-265000 GCA_012070555.1 Brugia pahangi | reverse complement strand
TACCATTTTTTTTTTTTTTTTTTATAAAACCTAAATTGAAATTATAAAATTATTTGTGATTTTTTTTTTATAAAACTTAAGTGAAATTATTTGTAATCATCTATAAAAGCTATTTAATAATATATTCGAAATTCATTGCAAATTTTTTAATAATAAATAAAAAAGATGCTTTAATTAGAAAATTCCCCTAGTCTGGAACTTTTCAAAATTGTAATTGTTGAAGTTTGAAAATGATTGAATAAAATTTTTTTTTTAACTTTAGTAAATTGAATATTATTGTTTCTACAATTTCAAAGTAAAATTTCAGTTCAATCAAAATGACCATTTTATTCGTATAAAATTCATATATTTTTAAAAATACTTTAAAAATACAAATTTTATAATTTTAAAATTAAGCTTATCAAAGAGCGCACAATTTAACCGTCCACCTTACTCAAATGTTTATTGAAAAATGCTTTAAAATATTTTTTTTCCAGCTGTTTACATATTATATAAAAAATAATGCAAAATTTAGGAAACAAATTTTTGCATAAAATTAAAATTAATTTCAAAAAAAAAAAAAAAACTTATTTATTCTAATTTCCATTACAACAGAGAAAATACTTTGCTAGTATGAATTCTCTCTGTACGTAAACACTTTTCTTTTTCAAACAATTTTAAATTAAACGAATTAAATTTTGTTTAAATAATTTAACAAAAAATTTCTTAAAACAATTCCATATTATATTTATTTAATAATTATTTTTTATTTAACAAATATTTCTGAAAAATATTTATCTTTCGATTTATAAAATAAATGATAGATAAAATTCGCATTTTTTCATAAAAACTAAAAAATAATTATTATTTTTTATTTAACAAATATTTCTGAAAAATATTTATCTTTCGATTTATAAAATAAATGATAGATAAAATTAGCATTTTTTCATAAAAACTAAAAATAATTAGATAATTTAATTTATAATAAATAAACATTTTCGGTGGCGCAAATTGTTATTCAATATAAATTAAAAAAACTGATATTTTCATTGTAAATTCAATTATATTTGTTAATATATTAGGAAGAAAAGAAAAATAAGAAAATAATTTCTTTTCATTTTCTACCTCTTTGCTTTTTATATTAAAATTTAAAAAAAAAAAAATTAAAATAAATCCTGTATAAAAGTATTATGGTATAAATAATACTTAAATGTAAGTATTACAAAAAAAAAGCTAATTTTTAAAATTAAAAATCAAAATTTAAGTTATTCAAGCGAAGAATTTAATTACATTTTTTAAGCAAAATAAAATAAATTTCAAAAAAAAAAAAATTCTAAAGAAATGTGCAATTTTCTTCCTCAAATTATCATTTTTAATGATACAAAATAAAATTTTTAATATTTTCATTCTTTCCTTATTTTTCTTTTTTTGTTACAAAATTTTTTTTCAGAAAGAAAATGATGAATGTTAATTGTTAGAATATTGTTTAAATGAAGCAAAAAAAAATTTAATGATAAACAATTTTTAACAAATCAAGCTATGGCTCCTTTTTTTTAAAAAAAAATTAATCTATTAAATTAATAAAATATTGAAATAAATAAAAACACCACTGATCTTTACAATTCAAATATTTTTTCTTTTGAAATAGATATTATCTGCTAAATATTTTGCAAATGTTTAAAAATGATTATTATATTTCAAAAAGTAATTCAACTTTTTTAGTTAATCAGATGTTTGTTCTTTTTTTTATATTTAGGCAAAAAAAAATTTAAATGATTTAATAAGATTAAATTTCAATTGCCTTTTTAAAAAAATTTAAATGTTATTTTTAGCTAATTTTTAAATATGTTTACTTAGTGTCACTATTGTCAAGTGCATACAGTGAATTAGACCGAATTAAAATAAAAATTTTAATTACAAATAAATTCATCGGAATTATCAAGTAACAATCGATGCCAGAAGGCATTTCTTCAGTTATTGTTTTTTTTTTTTCATTTTTAAATTATACAATTTTAAAAATAATTAAAACCAAATTTAAGCACATAACCTATTAATTAATGTACATAAAACATTGAAAATCAAAAGTGTATCATTTCTAAAAAATCTCAAATTAACATTTAAAATTTAATTTCAAAACAATAATAATTATATAGTAATCATCGAATTATTTTTTATTCCACCATAGCGCAAAATAAAACATCAGTAAAGCTTAATAAAAAACCAACAACTATTGATCGGTTATATCGTTTCAATTCCTGAAAAAATAATCTCGAAAATAAGTTAGATTCTTTTCAAAATTATTTATTTATATGATTTTGCTTTTTTTTTATATTTAAAATTCTTACATTTATAGAATTTTATTGTTTACATATTTTAATCAGTTATTGACTAATGGTTACTGATTAGTTGGTTTTACCAAATAAAGTAACTTCCGGTATCAGTCAGCTTAAAAAGAAGTTATAAAATTCGAAACACTACTATCATTGGCTTAATTTATATTTGAAATGCTTGATTTACATATATTTTTTCAGCTTATATTTTTGATTATAATTAAGTTTATCTTTTTAAAAAAAAATTCTTGTAATTAATATTAAAAAAAAATGAAATTTGTCGTTGATCAAAAATCATGACAGGAAATGAAAGTAAAACAAAGTATACCTTTGGTTGTTAAAAAGGTTACCAAATAAATTTTTCGATAATGTATCAAGATCGATAAGAAGCGGATTCGATGATTTTATTGAATTTGAGGTTTCTGATTGAATACCTAATAATAAATTAAAAGTTAAATTAAATAATCATTTTATTTATTTATTTTTTTTCTCATGATTTTTCACTCTTTTCCCTTTTTCTCTTCTTTCTCTCCCTTTTCTCTATCCCTCTCTCTCTTGCTTCTCTTTAGATTGATTATTATTTAATTTAGAATAAATTATTAATTTAAAATTTTAAATGCATCTTATTCAAAAATTTTCTTACTTATTTTTAAAATACTCGATTGAAAAAAAAAAAAAAACATTTAATATATTTATTCCTTCTTCATTCGTATTTTTATAATTGATATAAATATAAAAAATAATAATAAATTAAATTCTAAACCTGAATTGAGCGGTTTTAAAAGTTGTTGTTGCCACTGTTGTTGTTGTTGTTGTTGTTGTTGTTGTTGTTGCTGTTGTTGTTGTTGTTGTACTGGTTGATACATTGATTGTTCAGAATTTCTAGTAATAAATGGCGTTGGTGCACGAGCAGAATGATAAGGGACAGTTTGTTGATATTGTATCTGTAATTAACTTTTATTTAAATTTAATTTTTTAAATGAAGAAATAGAAATTTTAAATTGTAAAATTAATTTTTTTGTAAAAACCACTTTTTTGTAAAATTTACAAAATAATTTTTTTTTCTTTTTTTTTGTCCTTCAATTTTATTTCACTCAATTGTTAGTATTGCCACGCAAACAATAAATCAGTTAAAAACAAACGTAACTACTTGAAAATCGTATAAAAAATTCTATTTTTTTAAATTTATAATCTGTTTAAAACTTTTTAGCAGTTTTTGTAGTAAACACATAGGAAAAAGAATGAATGAAATAAACAAATAAATAAAATTGAAATTAAACAAATAAATAAAAAATTGAATTTTTAGAATATTTTAGCATTGGTTAATGTCAAATAAGAATCTTTTCTTTCAGTTTATTAGTAGAAAAATTATTTATCAAAAAATCAAATTATTTGCATCAAATAAGAGTTCATATTATTAAAATCCATTTGTTTGTTCTATTAGAAATATTATGTGTAACGGTTATTTCTGATAAAATTTCTTTAAAAAATAAGAATGAGAAATTTTATTTTTAAAACTTTATGTTTGATAGAAATATTATTTTTCCATTCAAAATTTGTTAAAACCAAATATAATTAAATATCGAATTGTATGAGACAATAAATTTATATTTGTTTTAATTGAAATTTTTGAAATTTAAATTTAAATAAACTTTATAAAGCAACTAAAATACCAGTGGATGTTGTGGCTGTTGTTGTTGTTGTTGTTGTTGTTGCAATTGAATAGGTTGATAATTTGGTGATATTGTTACTTTTGCCTGAGTGAAAATTTCAAATTTAATTGAGAAAAAACAATTATGAAAAATGATTTATTATTTAAAGCTAAAGTTTAGAATTATTAATTGTATTGGTTATAAACAATATAAAGAAAGAGTAATTATTATAAAAGTAGTTAAGATTTAAAAATTATCAAGCATTATTATAATTAATGCTTGGATAGGTTCATTTTTTTTTTCAACAATTTACTCTTTTAATCATTAATTTAAATACTGAAAAAAATTAATTAATCAAATGTCAGTTAAAAAAAAAAAAATGATACATAGTTATATAGTATATTTTAGGTAATTAATTACTGATTTGTAATAAAAACCTGTGATTGATAATATGATGCAGTTCGAGCCTGAAATTAGAAATAAACTATAAAACTTAAAATTTATTTTTCTTTCATTTTTTAAAAAAAAAAATGAAAATATTGTAAAAAATGAAATTTGTTACTCGTTTTCATTTATTTATACTTATTATGATGATTTATTTAAAATTAATGAAATTAATATTTTATATAAACTAACATGTTCATTTTCCCAAAAATGATCGTATTCTTCCACTTCTCGAAGATATGCTTCATCTTCAGGATCACGCACCGGATACGGTTGTTGAGGTTGATACTGAGGAGATTGTTGTTGAAGTTGATATTGGATGGGTTGTTGTTGAAGCTGATATTGGACGGGTTGTTGTTGAAGCTGATATTGGACGGGTTGTTGTTGAAGCTGATATTGGACGGGTTGTTGAAGCTGATATTGGCTGGGTTGTTGAGGCTGATATTGGGTAGGTTGTTGAGGTTGATATTGGGTAGGTTGCTGAGGTTGATATTGGGTAGGTTGCTGAGGCTGAGGTTGATATAGGGTAGGTTGTTGATGCTGTTGAGGTCGATATCGGAGTGATTGTTGCTGAACTTTGGGTAAATATTGGGAAGATTGTTGATCAAATTGATATTGGAGAGATTGTCGTTCAGGTTGATCATTTTGTTTATAATATTGTTTTGCCGGGGTTACCAAAATATTTTGCACCGCGGGTTGTGCATGCGCATTTGGACTATTCTAGAAAAAAAGATGACAAAATTGAATTTTGACATATAGCTAGTTTATTTGCTATAAATTGATTGGTAAATGGTAGGAATTTAAATTAATTTTCTTTCAAAACTAACTAAGAAAGTCGGTTGCTCAAATTGTTGTTGTGGTTGTTGTTGTTGTTGTTGTTGTTGTTGTTGTTGTTGTCGCTGCTGTTGCTGCTATAATTGTAAACTATTAGAAATGCATTAATGAATAATAATAATAATAATAATAATAATAATAATAATAATAATAATAATAATAATAATAATAATAATAATAATAATAATAATAAATAATTCTATTTCATCAGATTTGAAGGATAATTATTTATTATAATCTATTCGTCTAGAATTAGATTTGGTGACAAATGGTGACACTATTCAATTTATTTATTTGTTTGAAAAAAAAAATATATATATATATATAATTGTAAACTATCAGAAATGCATTAATTATTAATAATAATAATTGATTAAATTTCATCAGATTTGAAGAATAATTATTTATTATAATCTATTCGTCTAGAATTAGATTTGGTGACAAATGGTGACACTATTCAATTTATTTATTTGTCTAAAAAAATGTATATAATTGTAAACTATCAGAAATGCATTAATGATTAATAATAATTAATTCTATTTCATCAGATTTGAAGGATAATTATTTATTATAATCTATTCGTCTAGAATTAGATTTAGTGACAAATGGTGACACTATTCTATTTATTTATTTGTCTAAAAAAAAAAAAGAAAAAAAATACCTTTTCGTGAAATTTTTCAGGAATTGAATTCTTTGATGTTAATTTTTGTAATAATTTAGGATAATTCATTTCAGTATCATATTGCTGTAATTCAAATTCATCTCTTTTCTTTGGCAATGAATTAGCATATGGTACTGATTTAGATTTGATGACAGTTGATGTGACAATTTTATTGCGGTCAATTTGACCATCACGAAGGATGACACGAATATTTGGCTTAATTGTAGTTCGATCTAAACTTCCATTTTCATATCGTTGCCATTCTGATAACTGGAGAGCACTTTCATTATCAGATTTATGCTCCGTTACTCGTACCGGAATCACCTGTACCGGTGAATGATCTGATCGTGGAAAAATTCTGTGCGGTTTTTCTCTGTATGCATCAGATACTACAATTAAAATAATTTACATCATCCGTAATTTAGATGTAACTAATTAATTAATTAAATTCTGATATGATCGTACTATTGCATATAAATATCATTTACATCATCCGTAATTTAGGTATAATTAATTAATTAATTAAATTCTGATATGTTCGTGCTCTTATATATAAATATCATTTACATCATCCGTAATTTAGGTATAATTAATTAATTAATTAAATTCTGATATGATCGTATTGTTATATGTGAATATCATTTACATCAGCCGTAATTTAAGTATAATTAATTAATTAATTAATTAATTAATTAATTAAATTCCGACATGTTCGTGCTCTCATACATAAACATTATTTATATCATCCGTAATTTAGGTATAATTAATTAATTAATTAAGTTCTGATATAATCGTACTGTAATTAACTAATTAATTAAATTCTGATATAATCGTACTATTGTATATAAATATCATTTACATCAGCCGTAATTTAGGTATAATTAATTAATTAATTAAATTCTGATATGTTCGTGCTCTTATACATAAATATTATTTATATTATCCGCAATTTAAGTATAATTAATTAATTAATTAAATTCTGATATGATCGTATTGTTATATGTGAATATCATTTACATCAGCCGTAATTTAGGTATGATTAATTAATTAATTAATTAATTAAATTCTGATATGATCGTACTATTACATATAAATATCATTAATCTTCTATTTCACCAAAAAAAATTTTTTTATCATTTTTGAATTATTTAACAATTTAATTGCTTCATAAATTATGAAAATAATAGAGTAAGATAAATTTTTTAAAAAAGAAGAAAAAATTTACCGAAATTGAAATTTTTTTTTGCAAATCTATCATTTTCACCAGAAATTAAAACTTGCAATCGAGTGAGTGTTGATGATTTTACATTTGGATTCAATTCTATTGTTTCTAAAATTTCAACTTTTTTTTTTTAAAGTGAAAATTCAAAAAAAAAAAAAGAAATAATATTTGACACATAGAAATAAATAATTGAGAAATTATAAGATGAAATATTTAATTAGCAGTAACAAAATATTTGGTAGAAATATTGCATACAACAAAATAAATAAATAAATAAATAAATAAATAATTGAAATGAAATTAATAATTGTATATTATAATTAAAAATAGCAAAATTATTGTTAACTTATTAAAAAGTAAAAAAATAAAACTACAAATTTAATTTATTAATTAAACGTACCTTTGGTATTAGTAATTGTTGTTGTTGTTGTTGTTGTATCATTAAATGAAGGTATTTCTAATTCTGATGAGGTTATTATCTTTAAAATAAATAAATTAAATAAAATTTATTAATATTTACTCTTATTTATTAAAAAAATTTACAGAAAAAAATTTTAAAAAAAGATTTAAAAAAAAAATTTTTTTAAAATATTACTTTATTATAATTAATAGATTCAGTTGATAATAATTTTGCATTATTTTTATTTTGTTTACGTAGGAAATTAGTTGCAATTATATTTTCTTCGTGAATGTTTGTTTGTTTCTCATCCTGAAATTATATTTGTTTTTTTTTTTTTAAGTTCAAAAATTTGAAATGAAAAGTAGAAATTATGTTAGCTGCGCATTTTACTATCAAATGCAGCAATGCAATTTGCGCCGATATATTACTTTACTTTATTTTACTTTACTTTACTTTACTTTAACATGCAAGAAATAGTTGCTGAAATTGTAAGCAAATATTTGTTTGTGATTCATTATCATATGTGATTAACTGTACTGATAAAAAATGATAAGCATAACTGCTTCTGTTATACTTTTGTTATCATTAGAATATTTAAAAGTGATAACTGATTGTTATCAGAAGCGATAATGTATTATTATCAGAAATGATAATATGTTGTTATCAGAAATGGAAATGAATCATTGCATTAATTACTGATTAAATCACAAAAATGATAGTGTATTGCTATCAGAAATGATGTTGTATTGTTATCAGAAATGATAATGCAGTGTTATCAGAAGTGATAATGTATTGTTATCAGAAATGATAATATGTTGTTATCAGAAATGGAAATGAATCATTGTATCAATTACTGATTAAATCACAAAAATGATAGTGTATTGTTATCAGAGATGATAATGTATTGTTATTAGAAATGATAATTGCGCTATTATCAGAAATGATAATATGTTGTTATCAGAAATGGAAATGAATTAATGCATTAATTGTTGATTAAATCATAAAAATGATAGTGTATTGCTATCAGAAATGATAATGTATTGTTATCAGAAATGATAATGTATTGTTATCAGAAGTGATAATATGCTGTTATCAGAAATGGAAATGAATCATTGTATTAATTACTGATTAAATCACAAAAATTATAGTGTATTGTTATCAGAAAAGATAATGCATTGTTATCAGAAATGATAATGCATTGTTATCAGAAGTGATAATGCATTGTTATCAGAAATGATAATATGTTGTTATCAGAAATGGAAATGAATCATTGTATTAATTACTGATTAAATCACAAAAATTATAGTGTATTGTTGTCAAAAATGATAATGTATTGTTATCAGAAATGATAATTGCGCTATTATCAGAAATGGTACTATGTTGTTATCAGAAATGGAAATGAATTAATGCATTAATTGTTGATTAAATCATAAAAATGATAGTGTATTGCTATCAGAAATGATAATGTATTGTTATCAGAAATGATAATGTATTGTTATCAGATAAATGTGTCCATTGTTACTGTTATATGATAAGAAAAATAATCACTAATCAGTGTTAATAAGACATACAATTACTTCTATACGCAAACGTTATCACTCGTAAATATACAGTGATAAGCGTTAACATATGCAAAGTATGCGTAACAGTAACTGATAACACTTATCACTGCTATATTTATTAATTAAGTAACAGATAAATGTTAGTAATATTAGCTTTTTTTTTTTTAAAAAAACTTATTTATTTTCATTATCTTAGCTATTTTTTAAAAATTTCAATTTTTTTTTTTAAAATTTATTTATTTTTTAATTTTATTAATTATTTTTAAAAAAAAAAAAATTTTTTAAATTTATTAAAATGAATGAAACAAAAAAATTAAAACATACAGGATAAAAATCATAATCATCATAAATAATTGGACCATCAGCGGCACGTATACGTGTTCCGCGTGTTTCACGTGAATTTCCATCATTTCGATTCAATCGATCTTCTTCATAAATCTATAAATATAAATTAGAAATTATTATAAATTTACATTTTTTTTTTTTTTTTAAAAAGAAAAAAACTTTTTTACTTGATTTGTTTCAGTTTGAAATTTTGTTTTTTTAATTTCTTTTATTGTTGCATTCTTCTTGATTAGACTACCATCCGGTGCAAACATTCCTTCATAGATTGATTCATGTTGTGGTGGTAATTCCGGTATTGTATTGATACCTTTTTAAAAAAATTAAAATTTTTATTTTTTCAAAAAAAAAAAAAAAAAATTTTTAATTTTGAAAAAAAAAATTTACAAGTTTTAATTTAACAATAATGCTCCTTTTGTTTTTTCCTTCAATAATTACAAGATTATTTTTTTTTTTAAATTTTTTGATTTTTTTTTTGACGATTGAAGATTTAAATTTAAATTATTTTTAAATAGTAATTTATTAAATTTTTTTAATGATTAACATTTTTTTGACGATGTTTTTTTGACGATGTTTTTGAAATTTAAATTAGCCAATATAAACTTATTTTAAAAAATTTAAAAGAAAAAAAATTATCAAATGTAAACTTATTTGTTAGCTTTTCTCTTTTTTTAAATCTATTTAAGGTTATCAAAATTTAAATTTATTCATTAGCTTTTTTTTTTTAAAATCTGTTCAAAGTTATCGAATTTTAATTTATTTATTAGTTTTTTTTTTTTTTCAAATCTATTCAAACTTACCAAATTTAAACTTATCGATTAGCTTTTTTTTAAAATCTGTTCAAAATTCTCGAATTCAAACTTATTTATTAGCCTTTTTTTTATAAAATCTATTCAAAATTCTCGAATTTAAACTTACTTATTAGCTTTTTTTTATAAAACCCATTCAAAATTCTCGAATTTAAACTTATTTATTAGCCTTTTTTTTATAAAATCTATTCAAAATTCTCGAATTTAAGCTTATTTATCAGCCTTTTTTTATGAAATCTATTCAAAATTATCGAATTTAAGCTTATTTATTAGCTTTTTTTCAAAGTCTATTCAAAATTCTCGATTTTAAACTTATTTATTAGCCTTTTTTTATAAAATCTATTCGAAATTCTCGAATTCAAACTTATTTATTAACCTTTTTTTATAAAATCTATTTAAAATTCTCGAATTTAAACCTATTTATTAGCTTTTTTTTTATAAAATCTATTCAAAATTCTCGAATTAAACTTATTTATTAGCTTTTTTTTATAAAATCTATTCAAAATTCTCAAATTTAAACTTATTTATTAACTTTTTTTCTTAAATCTATTCAAAATTATATAATTTTAAAAGCATAAAAACCAACCATAGGTATCAATATTTGGTGGTGGTGGCAATTTAATCAATGGTAAGGTGAACAACCTTAACAGAGGTGCAATTGTGGTACGATTTGGTGCAATTGGTGATTCGGTTGTAATTTCTTCTTCCATATCTAAAATTTAAAAAAAAGAAAAAGCATTGTTAATTACATACAAATTTAATAGTATTTAAAAATTGACTAATTAAAATTGAAGTTTGTTTATTTACATTAAAAAAAGTAATTAATTAAATTAAACTTATTTTGCACATTTTTTCAAAAAATTCAGTTTACTTTTCTAAAAAAAAAAATGCAACTTTAATTAGTAATATTTCATAAAAAAAAAAAAACTCTTTTTTTGAATGAAATTTTATTTAATTATTTATTCAAAGTATAATTTGAATATTCTAAAAACTATTTTAAATTATTTTAAACTTAGTTTTTTTTTTCTTATTTTCCTTAGATTATTTTATTGTAAAATATCATTTTACATCCTTTTTGATCATTTTTAATTTAAAATTTTGATCATTTTTAATTTAATTTAAAAATTTAAAATTTAAAATGTCGATGAATTGTGTCAAATTCTAAATTGATTTTATTTTTATTCAAAAAAAAAAAAAAAAAATGAAATATTTCATTACTGAAGGACCTTAAGGTTTAAAACAACAATTTAGCTGTTTATTTGTTTATTTATTTATTTGTTTACTTGTTTATTTATTTATTTATTTACTATTTTTTATTCAATTTTTGCTAAAATTTAATATGCTAATTTATTTGATTCAAAATTATTTTTCTTTCAAATTCTTTCTTGTCTTATTTATGAAGAAAAAAAAGAAACTTTATTATGATAAAGGTATAAGAGATTTACCGGTGGAATTTTATTTGATAAAAATATAAAAGAGATTTACCGGTAGATTTACCGGTGGAATCTTGTTATCATAAAAATATAAACGAGATTTACCAGTGGAATTTTATTATCATAAAAGAGATTTACCGGTAGACTTACCGGTGAAATTTTGTTGTCATAAAATTATACCGGTGGAATTTTGTTATCATTAAAATATAAAACAGATTTACCGATGGAATTTTATTTGATAAAAATATAAAAGAGATTTGCCGGTAGATTTACCGGTGGAGTTTTATTATCATAAAAATATAAACGAGATTTACCGGTAGATTTACCGGTGGAAGTTTATCTGATAAAAATATAAAAGAGATTTATTGGTAGATTTACCAGTGGAATTTTATTATCATAAAATTATAAGAGATTTGCTGGTAAAATCTTGTTATCATTAAAATATAAAACAGATTTACCGATGGAATTTTATTATCATAAAAATATAAACGAGATTTACCGGTGGATTTACCGGTGGAATTTTGTTATCATAAAAATATAAACGAGATTTACCAGTGGAATTTTGTTCTCATAAAATTATAAGAGATTTACCGGTGGAATTTTGTTATCATAAAATTATAAAAGAGATTTACCAGTAGACTTACCGGTAAAATTTTGTTATCATGAAATTATAAAAGAGATTTACCGGTAGATTTACCAGTAGAATTTTATTATCGTAAAGTTATAAGAGATTTGCCGGTAAAATCTTGTTACCATAAAATTATAAAAGAGGTTTACCGGTAGATTTACCAGTAAAATTTTATTATCATAAAAATATAAACGAGATTTACCGGTAGATTTACCAGTAAAATTTTATTATCATAAAAATATAAACAAGATATACCGGTAGATTTACCAGTGGAATGATTGGGTAACGGTGGTAAGCCATAAAGTTTCGTTCTTTTTGGAATTGTAACAAATGGTAATTTGGGTAAAAAATGCGATGTATGTTGCGGGTAAAATATTTTAGCAATCGTAGTGATATCTCGTAATCCGGGTAACTGTAAAATGAGATTATAAAAAAAAAAAAAAAAAACAAAATAAATAAATTTGTAATTTATTTTTCATTTATTTATTTATTTTTTTCTTTCATTGTTAAAAAAAAAATTTTAAATCTTTTCAAAATTTTTCAAAAAAAAGTAAATTCATTAAATTATTATTAAAAAAAAAAAAATTAATCTTATCATACTATCAACAATAAATTAAATACTTAAATATCACATTAAATTGAATACTTAAATTATTAATTTAAATGTTTTAATAAATTTACTAAATTATACATTAAAGTTTTTTTTTAACAAAAAAAAAAATTAATTAATTAATTAAAAAATTAAAATAAAAACTCTTACTTTTTGTGAATTGCTTAGCATACATACTGTTGTAAATAGTATTGTAAATAAGTATAATGAATAAAGATTCATTACCTTAAAAAAAAAGAAAAATTTTTTAAAAACTTTTAAAAAATTAAATTTACAAAAAAAAAAAAAAAATTATATAAATAAGAAAAAAGAAAAAAATTGTCACATTTAAATTACAAAGAATTAAGCACAAATATATTTAATTATTAAAAAAACAAAATTATTTTTTTTAATATTACCAATAATTATTTTTACAATTTATATTACAATTAATAAAATTCTTTTTTTCTTTTTCATATTATTTAAATTATTTATTTTTAAAATTTAAAAAATTCTTTAAATCTTTCCTTTTTCTTTTTAATTTGTAAAATTAGAAAAAGAAAAAAGAATTTATAAAGAATTGAAATGAAAAAAAAATTTTTTTTTTTAAATAGTTTAAATTAAAATGATAAATGTTAAATGAATTAAGCATATAATTGACACTGTTTGAATAATAATTATCATTGTTTGGTGATAAAAATTATCAATTGATAATAGATTAAACAATGGAACTGATAAGATAAATGAATTAATTATTGGAGAGATAATTTAATTAAAGCAAAAATGTAGAAACAGGACTTATCAATGTCCATTGACAATATTTTTATAGCTCTTGATAATGATAATGTGGACATAAAATCTATTTCCATTCATCTTCAAAAATAAAACCTGTTTCTCTCAGAGAGAGAGAGAGAGAGGGGAAAGAGAGGGAGAGGGAGAAAAAGGAGAGAGGGGACACAAGAATTTGACAAAGTGGACAGCAAATGCGGGAAATAGATGTGAAAGAAAGATGATAAGAAATGAAAAAATTTACATAAAGTGTGATAAATGAATACGTTGTGTTACACCTGTTTCTCTCAGAGAGAGAGAGAGAGAGAGAGAGGGAGGAAAGAGAGGGAGAGAGAGGGAAAAAGGAGAGAGGGGACACAAAAATTTGACAAAGTGGACAGCAAATACGGGAAATAGATGTGAAAGAAGGTGACAGAAAGATGATAAGAAATGAAAAAATTTACATAAAGTGTGATAAATGAATACGTTGTGCTACACCTGTTTCTCTCAGAGAGAGAGAGAGGGAGAGAGAGAGAGAGAAAAAAGGAGAGAGGGGACACAAGAATTTGACAAAGTGGACAGCAAATGCGGGGAATAGATGTGAGAGAAAGATGATAAGATATGAAAAAATTTACATAAAGTGTGATAAATGAATACGTTGTGCTACATCTGTTTCTCTCAGAGAGAAAGAGAGAGAGAAAGAGAGAGGGAGAGAGGGAGGGAGGGGGAGAAAAAGGAGAGAGGGGACACAAAAATTTGACAAAGTGGACAGCAAATGCGGGGAATAGATGTGAAAGAAAGATGATAAGAAATGAAAAAATTTACATAAAGTGTGATAAATGAATACGTTGTGTTACGCCTGTTTCTCTCAGAGAGAGAGAGAGAGAGAGAGAGGGGAAAGAGAGGGAGAGGGAGAAAAAGGAGAAAGGGGACACAAAAATTTGACAAAGTGGACAGCAAATACGGGAAATAGATGTGAAAGAAGGTGACAGAAAGATGATAAGAAATGAAAAAATATAAAGTGTGATAAATGAATACGTTGTGCTACGCCTGTTTCTCTCAGAGAGAGAGAGAGAGAGAGGGGAAAGAGAGGGAGAGGGAGAAAAAGGAGAGAGGGGACACAAGAATTTGACAAAGTGGACAGCAAATGCGGGAAATAGATGTGAGAGAAAGATGACAAGAAATGAAAAAATTTACATAAATTGTGATAAATGAATACGTTGTGCTACATCTGTTTCTCTCAGAGAGAGAGAGAGGGAGAGAGAGGGAGGAAAGAGAGGGAGAGGGAGAAAAAGAAGAGAGGGGACACAAAAATTTGACAAAGTGGACAGCAAATACGGGAAATAGATGTGAAAGAAGGTGACAGAAAGATGACAAGAAATGAAAAAATTTACATAAAATGTAATAAATGAATACGTTGTACTACATCTGTTTCTCTCGAGAGAGAGAGAGAGAGAGAGAGAGAGAGGGAAAAAGGAGAGAGGGGACACAAGAATTTGACAAAGTGGACAGCAAATACGGGAAATAGATGTGAGAAAAGGTGACAGGAAATGAAAAGATATGAAAAAATTTGCATAAATTGGTAAATAAATATGATAAATGATAATTACTATTAAAAAAGATCAATAAATAATCAATAAATGATAATAAATTAATCAATAAGTGATAAAAATGATAATGATAGTGTAACAATGAGAATGTTGAAATGATTAAATTAAATAAAAACGAATAATTTGATCAATAGATAATCAATAAATGATAATAAATTAATCAATAAGTGATAAAAATGATAATGATAGTGTAACAATGATAATGTTGAAATGATTAAATTAAATAAAAACGAATAATTTGATCAATAGATAATCAATAAATGATAATAAATTAATCAATAAGTGATAAAAATGATAATGATAGTGTAACAATGATAATGTTGAAATGATTAAATTAAATAAAAACGAATAATTTGATCAATAGATAATCAATAAATGATAATAAATTAATCAATAAGTGATAAAAATGATAATGATAGTGTAACAATGATAATGTTGAAATGATTAAATTAAATAAAAACGAATAATTTGATCAATAGATAATCAATAAATGATAATAAATTAATCAATAAGTGATAAAAATGATAATGATAGTGTAACAATGATAATGTTGAAATGATTAAATTAAATAAAAACGAATAATTTGATCAATAGATAATCAATAAATGATAATAAATTAATCAATAAGTGATAAAAATGATAATGATAGTGTAACAATGATAATGTTGAAATATGATTAAATTAAATAAAAACGAATAATTTGATCAATAGATAATCAATAAATGATAATAAATTAATCAATAAGTGATAAAAATGATAATGATAGTGTAACAATGATAATGTTGAAATCATTAAATTAAATAAAAAATAATAATTTGATTAATAGATAATCAATAAATGATAATAAATTAATCAATAAGTGATAAAAATGATAATGATAGTGTAACAATGATAATGTTGGAATATGATTAAATTAAATAAGCATTAATTAGTATGAATTTAATTATCAATAAAATGACAAAAATTATTAAATGATTAAAAAAAAATGATAATAATTTAAAAATAACCTAAATTTAATAATTAAATAACCAAAAACAAAAATGAAATAATTAATGAAGTAAACAGTTAGTGTGTAAATTTAAACAATAAGAAATGATAAAGTGACAATAAAAAATTTTGGTGACAAACAAGTTGACAATTTCGTTCTTCTTTTCATTTTCACAAATTGTTGATTTAAAAAAAAAAAAAGAAAAAGAAAGAGAAAAAAAAAATAATTTCTCTAATTAAATGAATTATTCTGAATGTAACTGACGTACACGTATCCGTCTACGTATACACGTATACATGTATACATTTAAACGTTTATACGTATATAAATATGCGTGAAAGTGTATAACTAAAGTGTGTCCGTTTTTAATTTAAACGTGTACATAATTTAATTTAAACGTGTACGTGTTATATACGTTTTTTTGTAAATTAAAGTGAAATTAATATGGATGAAATCGGAATTTAATTTAAAATTATTTAATTGAATTTGATTTGTCCGTAAGTTAATTTAAACGTGTACGTGTCATGTACGTTTTTTTGTAAATTTACGCGAAATCAATATGGAAAGAATTGGCGAATCAATGAATTGTTCTGGATGTAACCGACGTATACGTGTTCGTTTATGCATACACGTATAGATGTGCACATTTAAACACTTCCACGTATGTAAATACACGTGAAAGTGTATAATTAAAATGTATCCGCAATTAATTTTAAACGTGTACGTGTCATGTACGTTTTTTTTGTGAACTAAAATGAAATTAATATGGATGGAATCGAAATTTAATTTAAAATTATATAATTTGAATTTAATGAAAATAAAATTATTAAAATTATTTAATTTAATTAAATTTAATTTAGAATTATTCAATTTGAATTTAATTTGTCCGTAAGTTAATTTAAACGTGGACATGTTATGTACGTTTTTTTGTAAATTTACGTGAAATCAATATGGAAAGAATTGGAGAATCAATGAATTGTTCTGGATGTAACCGACGTATACGTGTTCGTTTATGCATACACGTATACATGTACATATTTAAACGTATATAAATATACGTGAAAATGTATAATTAAAGTGTGTCCGTAAGTTAATTTAAGCGTGTACGTATTACGTATGTTTTTTTCTGTTTTTTATAAATTTACGTGAAATCAAAATGGAAAGAATTGGGGAATCAATGAATTGTTCTGGATGTAACCGACGTACACGTATACATGTACATATTTAAACGTATATAAATATACGTGAAAATGTATAATTAAAGTGTGTCCGTAAGTTAATTTAAGCGTGTACGTATTACGTATGTTTTTTCTGTTTTTTATAAATTTACGTGAAATCAAAATGGAAAGAATTGGGGAATCAATGAATTGTTCTGGATGTAACCGACGTATACGTGTTCGTTTATGCATACACGTATACATGTACATATTTAAACGTATATAAATATACGTGAAAATGTATAATTAAAGTGTGTCCGTAAGTTAATTTAAGCGTGTACGTATTACGTATGTTTTTTCTGTTTTTATAAATTTACGTGAAATCAAAATGGAAAGAATTGGGAATCAATGAATTGTTCTGGATGTAACCGACGTATACGTGTTCGTTTATGCATACACGTATACATGTACATATTTAAACGTATATAAATATACGTGAAAATGTATAATTAAAGTGTGTCCGTAAGTTAATTTAAGCGTGTACGTATTACGTATGTTTTTTTCTGTTTTTTATAAATTTACGTGAAATCAAAATGGAAAGAATTGGGGAATCAATGAATTGTTCTGGATGTAACCGACGTATACGTGTTCGTTTATGCATACACGTATACATGTACATATTTAAACGTATATAAATATACGTGAAAATGTATAATTAAAGTGTGTCCGTAAGTTAATTTAAGCGTGTACGTATTACGTATGTTTTTTTCTGTTTTTATAAATTTACGTGAAATCAAAATGGAAAGAATTGGAGAATCAATGAATTGTTCTGGATGTAACCGACGTATACGTATACATGTACATATTTAAACGTATATACATATATAAATATACGTGAGAATTTATGATTAAAGTGTGTCCGTAAGTTAATTTAAACGTATACGTGTTACGTGCGTTTTTTTCTTTTTTTTTGTAAATTTCAATATGGAAAGAATCGAAAAAATCGTAGTAAAAATAAATTAAATTAAAAAATTAAATTAGTTAAAATTTTTCTTTTTTTTTCATCTTCAACAGCTATAATCATTGTATTTCTTCAAATTTTTTAATGACCAAAAATTGAAGTTTAATTAATGGTCAAAAAAAAAAAAAAATGGAAAGCTAATTGATGAAAAATAATTGAAGAAAACTCTTTGTTAAATATTTTTAAAATTTTTCTCGTCTTTTCTTTTTTAAAAAAAAAAAAGAAAGAAAAAACCTGAATTTAAATCTCATTAATATTAACAAATTTGTCTGAATTATTGTTTCAGCAAATAGAAACAAAGTTTTTTTTTAATTAAAATAATAAAGAAAAAAGAATTGAATAAATTATCAGAATAATTTAATTCGTTTAAAATTAATTATATTATCAGTTAATAAATTAAAAATTAATAATAATAAATAAATTTTTATATGAATGATTTTTTTTTAAAAAAAAAATTAATTTTGGTAAAAAAAAAAAGAAGAGAAAATCAGAAAAAAAATAATGTAAACTGATATTATACTGGACGTAAATACGTACGTACGTGATGATTTTTTTTGGCGCACGTGATTATTTGATTATGATAATTAACATATTTTACTTAAGTTGCATTAAGTCAAAATAAAAATTTTGATTAGATTAAAAAGTTGAAATTAATTAATTGAAAATAAAATTATTCATTTATTATATGAAATGCAAATTAGACTAATTTTATAATTTTAATTAATTTATTTAATTTTATAGATAATAATTTTTTTGATTTAGCAAATAGTTTCAAAGAAAAGAAAATTTCAAATTAATTTTTTAAAAGTTTTTTTTTTTTTTTTGATTGTAAATTTTTGATAATAAATACTTAATTTATAGAAAATTATATTCTAAAATTTTATTAAATTATCAATTTTTTAGAAAATTTGCAGTGGAAATTTTTAAACTATCAAATAACTAATAAATTTCACTAAAAAATTTGTTAAGTAATTAATTAAGTATAACTAAAGTTACAATAATAATTAGATTAATTAATTAATTAACTAATTAATTCATAATTAAATCAGAAATAATAAGATAGTTTGAATATTTCCAATCCTACTAAATAGATATTTCTAAAATTAGATCATAAATATTAGTTTCTTGGAATATTTGTTAATTTGTTAAGTAATTAATTAAGTATAACCAATTAATAAGGTTACAAAAATAATTAAATTAAATAATTAATTAATTAATTCATACTTAAATCAGAAATAATAAGATAGTTTGAATATTTCTAATCCTACTAAATAGAATATTTCTAGAATTAGATCATAAATATTAGTTTCTTGGAATATTTGTTAATTTGTTAAGTAATTAATTAAGTATAACTAATTAATAAGGTTACAAAAATAATTAAATTAAACAATTAATTAATTAATTCATACTTAAATCAGAAATAATAAGATAGTTTGAATATTTCCAATCCTACTAAATAGAATATTTCTAGAATTAGATCATAAATATTAATTTATTGGAATATTTTAATTAAAATTTAATTCTTATCAAAAAATTATTTCATTAATTAAATATGCAAAAAAAAAATTTTGAAATAAATCTAAATGAAAAGTTTAAATAATTTTATATGAAAAAATAAGAAAAGATAAATTCAAAATGGTTTTTGTGTTTTTTGTTATTTTAAAATAAAACTTTAAATTATTGTAACAAAGAAATTGGAATAGAAAAATGTTTTCATCCATTATTTGAAAATTTGATTTAAAAAAAAAAATTGGAATGAAAAAGAAATTAAATGAAATAACCTAAATTTCCTTTTAACAAAAAGAAAAAAGAAATAAGAATGAAAAGATGTAATCAAATGAAAAATTTTATTGAATAAAGAAATTTTAAAATAAATTTTTCTTTTTCCTTTTTTGAATTTTTTTTTTTTAAATTATGAATTTTGTCTTTTCGGTAAAAATTCTTTTGAAAAAAAAAATATACTAAAAAATTTTAATTTTTTCATTTTTTTTCTAACTTTTTAGTTTTATTAGGATATCAAATAATAATAATAGTAATAGTAATGATAATAAGTAATAATAATAATAGTAATGATAATAATTAATAATAATAAGGTAATAATAATGATAACGGTAAAGATAATAGTACTATTAATGATAATAAAACAATAATAATAGTAATAGTAATGATAATAAAGTAATAATAGTAATAGTAATGATAATAAAGTAACAATAATAATAGCAATAGTAATGATGATGAAGTAATAATAGTAGTAGTAGTAATAATAATAGTAATAGTAATGATAATAAAGTAATAATAATAATAGTAATGATAATAAAGTAATAATAGTAATAGTAATGATAATAAAGTAACAATAATAATAGCAATAGTAATGATAATAAAGCAATAATAATAACAATAAAAATAGTAATAGTAATGATAATAAAGTAATAATAATAATAGTAGTAATATAATAGTAATAGTAATGGTAATAAAGTAATAATAGTAATAATAACGATAATAAGTAATGATAATAAATAGTAATAGTAATGATAATAAAGTAATAATAATAATGGTAATGATAATAGTGATAATAATAATAATAAAATAATAATAATAATAACTCTTAATTGTAAATGATATTACCAAAAACTTTTTTTTTTTTTTTGGTTTCATCAACAAATTTATTTTAAATAAAATTTAAAAAGTTTGATTATCAAAAAGAAATGATTTTTTAATTTAATATTAGATTTGTTATCAAAAGAAATAAAAGATTTCTGTCGCATTTTTTTTGTCACCTTAAAGTGATAAAAATTTTTAAATTATAAAAGAAAGAAGGAAAAATAATAATAAAAATAATTTTGATTCTATTCAAAGTAATGTTCTTTTTTTTTAAAATATAAATTTTAAATTTTTTAAAAATATAAATTTTAAATTTAAATGAAAAAAAAAATTAGAAATTAAAAAATCCGTTTTCAAATGGCCTATAAATTGATTACATGGTGTGATCAAATGATCTGTGTGACGTATTTTGTTGAATCGATAGTTTTAAACCAGTTGTTTTAATTTTTGATTATAATTTCAATTTTTATTTATCTTCTCTTTCTATCAAATCTTTTTCATTCTCTTTATCAATTTCTCTTTGTGATAAATGAGATATCACTGCTCTCTTTACTGATAATTTGATATCGTTATCAGTTGAAAAGATATATTTAAATGCATCTTATCAAAGTGATATATTAATTATCATCAAATAAATAAACTTTATGATCTATGCATAATTGTAGATTTTGTTTACTGATGATCAGGTACTGATAATTTGATATCGTTATCAGTTGAAAAGTTATATTTAAATGCATCTGATCAAAGTAATATATCAATTTTTTCGTTTTAATTTTATTATCAAATATGCACACTTTATGATTTATGTATAATTATATATTTTGTTTACTGATAATGAGATATCACTATTCTCTTTACTGATAATCAGATATCGTTATCAGTTGAAAAGATATATTTAAATGCATCTTATCAAAGTAATATTTTAATTATCATCAAATAAGTAAACTTTATAATGTATGCATAATTGTACATTTTGTTTACTGATAATGAGATACTGATAATTTGATATCGTTATCAGTTGAAAAGATCTATTTAAATGCAACTAATCAAAGTAATATATCAATTATTATCAAATATTTACGATTTATGAATTATGCATATTAATTATTTAATTTTGTTTATTTATTTATTTAATTATTTCTATAATAGTAATTTGTTTACTTATAATAAATCATATTATTTCTTATCATACATATATATATGATATTTTGATAAAAAAAAAAAATTTTTTTTTTCATTTTAAATTTTTAAATTGATTAATTTATGTATTTAAATTGTAAGTATTTTTTGATTTTTCTTTAAAAAAAAAAAAAAAAAAAAAACAAAAGGAAAAAAAGAAAAAAAAAAGAAAATTTTTTTTTCTTTGTGTTTTAAAATTAATTTTAATGATTCAATTTTGTGGTTATTTTGATGAAAAGAAAAACAAATAAAATG
Organism: Brugia pahangi; assembly: GCA_012070555.1. Taxonomy (NCBI): domain Eukaryota; kingdom Metazoa; phylum Nematoda; class Chromadorea; order Rhabditida; family Onchocercidae; genus Brugia; species Brugia pahangi. The sequence continues at coordinate 242,536 of JAAVKF010000027.1, read as the reverse complement.
ACAAAAACAAAAGAAAAGAAAAAAGAAGTAAAATTTGTTTGACAATTTATTTAGGTAAATTAAATTCTAAAACATTTTAATAAAAAAAAAAATAAACAAAGAAAGAAAAACAACAAAAGAACAAATAATAAAACAAAAGAATTTATTCTTTGTTTTTTTTTATTAATTGAAAAAAATTTTGACTAAATTTAATCAAAGTTAACGGTTGAAAAAAAGTAAAAAGTTTGATTTTTTTTTTGTGACAATTTTATTTATAAAATTATTAAATATTTTTCATATTAAAAGTTTACATATTAATGTCATAGCAAAATTATGCTCTAACATTTAAAGCATTTATTTACAATTTTTATTTACATTTAAATTAAGTAATATTAACATTTATGTAATATTTACAAATAATAAATTTATTAAAACATAATGATAAGATTATAAATTAAATTTATTAATTAATAATAGCGAAACAAATAAGTGAAGTAAGAATGGAATAAAACAATAACATTAACAGTTAGTAATATTTACGATAACAATAACAGTTAGTAATATTTACAATAACATTAACAGTAAGTAATAATTACAATAACATTAACAGTTAGTAATATTTACGATAACATTAACAGTTACAATGACATTAACAGTTAGTAATATTTACGATAACATTAACAGTTACAATGACATTAACAGTTAGTAACAGTTAGTAATAGTATTCGAGTAAGTATTCGAGTATTACCATAAATTTTGAAATTATTCATTAAATTTAGTTAATTGATAATTTGAAAATAAATTATATATTTTAGTAATTACTTATTAAATTTAGTTAATTGATAATTTGATAGTAAATAAATTAATAAGTATTCGAGTAATATCATAAATTATGAAATTACTCATTAAATTTAGTTAATTGATAATTTGAAAATAAATTATATATTTTAGTAATTACTCATTAAATTTTGTTAATTGATAATTTGATAGTAAATAAATTAATAAGTATTCGAGTATTATCATAAATTTTGAAATTATTCATTAAATTTAGTTAATTGATAATTTGATAATAAATTAATTAATAAGTAAATGTGATAATAATTATTACCTAATTTTTTTTTATTGTCACATTAATCATACTTTATTGACAAACAAATGATAAATAACTTTTTTTTTTTGATCGTAAAATTATCAACGAAAAGTATGCCTAAAGGTTTTAAATTTAATTTATCACAATTTATTAACTTTATTTTACTTTGAAAAATAAAAAGTAAAAAAATTAAATTCACATTAGGAATTTTATACTAAGTTTTAAGAAAAAAATTATATATTTTTTTTTTTTGATAAAAATTTATTCAAAAATTAGCTGTTATCAAATTGTCCTCAATTTTAATTTTTGTTTTTTCTATTCTAAACGAATTTTTTTTTTTTAAAAAAATATTTCTTTGAGGAAAAAGAAATTAACTAATTGCTTAAAAAAGAAAAAAAACAAGTTTTAAAATTTGTAGCAATTTTAAAACACTTTTTAAAATTTGTATTATAATAATTTTATAAGAATAAATATACAAAATTTTAATTTTATTAAAAGTCAAAAAAATAAACAAACAAATAAGATACAAGTAAACAAAAACAATTGAATAATTTTACAAGAATAAAATGCGAAAAAACTTTAACTTTATTAAAAGTTAGAAATATAAACAAATAAATAGGACAAAAATAAACAAAAACAATTGGCTAATTTTACAAGAATAAAATGCGAAAAAACTTTAACTTTATTAAAAATCAGAAATATAAACAAATAAATAGGACAAAAATAAACAAAAACAATTGAACAATTTTACGCGAATAAAATGCGAAAAAACTTTAACTTTATTAAAAGTCAGAAAAATAAACAAACAAATAAGACAGAAATAAATAAAAACAATTGAATAATTTTACAAGAATAAAATGCGAAAAAACTTTAACTTTATTAAAAGTCAGAAAAATAAACAAACAAATAAGACAGAAATAAACAAAAACAATCGAATAATTTTACAAGAATAAAATGCGAAAAAACTTTAACTTTATTAAAAGTCAGAAAAATAAACAAACAAATAAGACAGAAATAAATAAAAACAATTGAATAATTTTACAAGAATAAAATGCGAAAAAACTTTAACTTTATTAAAAGTCAGAAAAATAAACAAACAAATAAGACAGAAATAAATAAAAACAATTGAATAATTTTACAAGAATAAAATGCGAAAAAACTTTAACTTTATTAAAAGTCAGAAAAATAAACAAACAAATAAGACAGAAATAAACAAAAACAATCGAATAATTTTACAAGAATAAAATGCGAAAAAACTTTAACTTTATTAAAAGTCAGAAAAATAAACAAACAAATAAGACAGAAATAAATAAAAACAATTGAATAATTTTACAAGAATAAAATGCGAAAAAATTTTAACTTTATTATAAAAGTCAAAAAAAAGTAAATAAACAAATAAAATACAAGTAAACAAAAACAATTGAACAATTTTACAAAAATAAATATACAAAATTTTAACTTTATTAACAGTCAAAGAAATAAACAAACAAATAAGACAGAAATAAACAAAAACAATTGAATAATTTTACAAGAATAAAATGCGAAAAAACTTTTACTTTATTAACAGTCAAAAAAATAAACAAATAAATAAGAGAGAAATAAACAAAAACAACTGCTATTGAAATTTTCATTTTTGTTGATTAATTGTCAAAAGTTTTCTAATCATTAGTCTATTTTTTCTTGTTGTTTTAGTTGTACTTTTTGTTTTTATGTTTTTAAGTTATTAATTAAATTTTTAATGATTAATTAAGAAGTTTACTAGTTTAGTTGTTCATTTTAATTAATTTTACTAATATTATAAAAGTGTTTGTGTGAAATAATTAATATTTAATGAAATTTTTTTTTATTTTGAATTGTAAAAAAGAAAATAAAAACGAAAAAAATAGGAAATTAAATATGAATTGGAAATGTTAAAATGATTAAATTATATTATTAATTAATACAAAATAAATTTTTTTCTTGGGCTCAAATTTTATTTATTATTTTTATTTGTTGAATTTTCTTATGAGAAATAAACATTTTGAAATGATAAAAAAATATTTGGTATTGGAAAAAAAGTTTAATCGATGGTTTTTTTTTGAATTTTAATAAATTTAAAATAATTTTTAAAAATAATTAAGCAAAAAAATGAACAATAAAATGTTCATTATTAATTAATTCTAATTTTTAAAAAAAAAAATATTTTATATATTATAAAATTTGATTTATTTTTTTTTCGATATTATTTATAAGTTAATAGAAAAAAACAAAATAAAATAAAATAACAATTCATTTGTTAATTAATTGCTTTATCGTTTATCAGTGATTTATTTAATTACTTAAATGTTTATCAGTCATTAATTTAATTACTTTATTGTTTATCAGTGATTTATTTAACTACTTTATTGTTTATCAGTCATTAATTTAATTATTTTATTGTTTATCAGTCATTAATTTAATTACTTAATTGTTTATCAGTCATTAATTTAATTACTTTGTTGTTTATCAGTGATTTATTTAATTACTTTATTGTTCATCAGTTATTAATTTAATTACTTTGTTGTTTATCAGTCATTAATTTAATTACTTTGTTGTTTATCAGTGATTTATTTAATTACTTAATTGTTTATCAGTCATTAATTTAATCACTTTATTGTTTATCAGTGATTTATTTAATTACTTAATTGTTTATCAGTCATTAATTTAATTATTTTATTGTTTATCAGTCATTAATTTAATTACTTAATTGTTTATCAGTCATTAATTTAATTACTTTGTTGTTTATCAGTGATTTATTTAATTACTTTATTGTTCATCAGTTATTAATTTAATTACTTTGTTGTTTATCAGTTATTAATTTAATTACTTTATTGTTTATCAGTCATTAATTTAATTACTTTGTTGTTTATCAGTTATTAATTTAATTACTTTATTGTTTATCAGTTATTAATTTAATTACTTTATTGTTTATCAGTCATTAATTTAACTACTTTATTGTTTATCAGTCATTAATTTAATTACTTTATCGTTTATCAGTGATTTATTTAATTACTTTATTGTTTATCAGTCATTAATTTAATCACTTTATTGTTTATCAGTGATTTATTTAATTACTTAATTGTTTATCAGTCATTAATTTAATCACTTTATTGTTTATCAGTCATTAATTTAATTACTTTATCGTTTATCAGTGATTTATTTAATTACTTTATTGTTTATCAGTCATTAATTTAATTACTTTACTGTTTATCAGTGATTTATTAAATTACTTAATTGTTTATCAGTCATTAATTTAATCACTTTGTTGTTTATCAGTCATTAATTTAATTACTTAATTGTTTATCAGTCATTAATTTAATTTCTTTATTGTTTATCAGCCATTAATTTAATTACTTTACTGTTTATCAGTGATTTATTTAATTACTTTATTAGTTATCAGCCATTAATCTAATTACTTTATTGTTTATCAGTCATTAATTTAATTACTTTATTGTTTATCAGTCATTAATCATTATCAGTCATTAATCATCATACTTCTTATCAGGCTGTTAATTAGCTGTTAATTACTCTCCTTTTTGACAAATATTTCCACATTTTATTATTTATTTATTTTTTTTTTTGTTTTTAAAAAAATTAATAAAAATCAAACAATCAAAAAAAAAAAGTTTTATTTTTTTTTTGTCAAATGTAAAATTTAATTCTTTAAAATTAATTATTAATTTAGTTTTAACTTAATTTTAATTTTAATTCATTTCATTTTCTTTTTTTGTTTTTTAAACTAAAAAATTATTATTATTAATATAGGAAAACAATTTTTTGTTTTTCAATTATTTCATTTTTCAAATGTTACTTAACATTTTCTCTTCTTTTCCCTCCCTCTCTCTCTCTCTCTCTCTCTCTCTTGTTTTTCTTTTTCAATTTGAAAGTTTCAAATTACTTTTTAAAAAGAAAGAAAGAAAAAAAAACAAAGAGAGAAAAATGATAAACAATTGAGTGAAAAAATTTGACAAATGAATCATTTGGGGAGAAAATTTTTGACGCAATGATTGAAATTTGATATTATTTCATTTTAAAGTATTACTTGTTATTACTTTTAGAAGATTAATAAAAATTTTATTTTTAAATTAAAAAATATTAATTTAATTTTTTTTTTCATTTAAAATGTTTGTTTAATTTCTTTTTTTTCTAATAAAATAATTTATTGTAAGAGTAGTTTATTAATTCAATAAACAATAAGCAGTTAATTTTTTTTTTTTCATTTAAAATGTTTGTATAATTTTTTTTTTCTAACAAAATAATTTATTGTAAGAGTAATTTATTAATTCAATAAACAATAAGCAGTTTTTATGTTGATTAAACAATAATTAATAGATTAAAAAAAAATGTTAATTACATTTCTTTTCATTTAAAAGGTTTTGTAATTTTTTTTCTAATAAAATAATTTATTGTAAGAGTAATTTATTAGTTCAATAAACAATAAGCAGTTAATTTTTTTTTTTTCATTTAAAATGTTTGTATAAAAAAGTGGAAATAATTTTTTTCTAATAAAATAATTTATTGTAAGAGTAGTTTATTAATTCAATAAACAATAAGCAGTTTTATGTTGAATGAACAATAATTACTAGATTAAAAAAAGTGTTGATTAAATTTCTGTTCATTTAAAAGGTTTTATAATTCTTTTTCTAGTAAAATAGTTTATTGTAAGAGTAGTTTATTAATTCAATAAACAATAAGCAGTTTTTATGTTGATTAAACAATAATTACTAGATTAAAAAAAAATGTTAATTAAATTTCTTTTCATTTAAAAGGTTTTATAATTCTTTTTCTAATAAAATAATTTATTGTAAGAGTAGTTTATTAATTCAATAAACAATAAGCAGTTTTTATGTTGATTAAACAATAATTACTATAGGTCATTTATGATCTATTTTGTTTCAGTTCACGAAATTAAAACTTATTTAAGATCAATTAAAGTTTATTGAAAGAACAGAGAGAACAGAGAGAGAGAGAGAGAGAGAGAAGCATTTAGGTCATTTTTAAGTTTAAAAAGTTATTTAAGGTCACTTTAAATTAACTGAAGTGAATCATTTATGATCTAGTACATCCTGAAGAGGTCATTTATGATCTAGTGCATCCTGAAGAGGTCATTTATGATCTAGTGTATCCTGAAGAGGTCATTTTGTTTCAATTCACGAAATTAAAACTTATTTAAGATCAATTAAAGTTTGTTGAAAAACAGGGAGAGAAAGAGAGAGAGAGAGAGAGAGAGAAGCATTTAGGTCATTTTTAAGTTTTATGGAAATAAAAAGTTATTTAAGGTCACTTTAAGTTAACTGAAGTGAATCATTTATGATCTAGTACATCCTGAAGAGGTCATTTATGATCTATTTTGTTTCAATTCACGAAATTAAAGTTTATTGAAAGAACAGAGAGAGAGAGAGAGAGAGCAGAGAGAGAGAAGCATTTAGGGTCATTCTTTTCTTTTTTTGCAGGGTAAATAAAATTGTATGACCTATTATTGACAACAAGAAGTAATAACTTTTATATATTATTTCATATCATTGATTATTGATTTTCAAAATCGTATGCTCAATAATTACCCAAAAAGTAAACTGTATAATTACCCAAAAAGTAAACTATACAATTACTCAAAAAGTAAACTATAGATTTACCCATAAAGTTAACTATAGAATTACTCAAAAAGTAAGCTTATTTCATATCATTGATTATTGATTATTTAAAATGTTTTGCTCTATAATTACCCAAAAAGTAAACTATAAAATTACCCAAAAACTATAGAATTACCCAAAAAATATGCTTATTTCGCATATTGATTATTGATTATTTAAAATGTTTGTTCTATATAATTACCCAAAAAAAAAGTAAACCATATAATACCCAAAAAGTATGCTATATAATTACCCAAAAAAAGTAAACTATATAATTACCCAAAAAGTAAACTATACAATTACCCAAAAAAAAAATGATTAAATGATACAAATAAAGTTTAATTTATATTTTTTGATCAAAAATATTATACTTTTTTTTTTTTTTGTTAAATTTTTCATATTAATTTCAAAACAATAACTATTAAAAAAAAAAAAAAAAGTTTTAAATATATTAAAATTTGTGATTCATTCATTTTTAAATCTTTATGAAATTAGAAAAAAAAATTTAATTTAAATATTTTAAAAATGAAAAAAAAAAATTTTTTTTAATTTTTATTAAAAGCGCAAATGTCGTATTATCATTAGCTATGTTAATTAATAATAAATTGAAATGATAGTGAATGATAAGTGATTAAATCTAACTTTCATACATTTCATTTAATCTTTTAAACTTTTTAAAACAAAAAAAAAAAAGAAAAATCAATGAAGATAAGAGAGAGAGAGAGAGAGAGAGAGGGAGAGAGAAAGAGAGGAGAGAGAGAGAGAAGGAAGATATACATTTGTGATAATTGATTTGATCGATTTGCGCTTTTTATTATTTATCATCGGATAAATTATTTTTCATAAATCTTTTTTTTTTTTCTTCTTCTTCTCTTTTAAATTTAATTATAATTAATTTTCAAATGTAATTAATTTAAATTCAAATGTAAAATTTTTTTTTTTGTTTAAATAAAATTAGCAAAAAAAATAAATAAATAAATAAACTAAAATTTTTGTTACATTTTGTTATTTGATAATTTTTTTTATATTAGTTATTTGTTTGTTTACAAATTAATTTCATTTTATATTATTTATTTTTTAAATTAATCATTTGTTTCTTACAATTCAATTAATTTATATTTTTTTAATTTATTTTTTTTTTAGAAATTGAATAATTGAATAGAATTTTATTTAATGAAAAGTAAATTTTTTTTTTTTTTTTTGTTAAATGTTAGATGAAATGAAATTTATCTTTTCAGTAACAATTTTCAATCGTTTATTTTGTTAAATGATAATGATAAGAGTGATAATAATAATGATAATATGATTATGTGTGATTAGCATAAAAAATAAATATGGGAGAAAAACAAAAACAAAAAGTAAGTTTTATCTTTTTTATTTTTTTAAAATGTTTAACAAAATATTATTATAATATTTATTACTGAATTAATTAATTAATTACATATAATTTTAAATAAAATAGAATAAATAAAAAATAGAGTACAGTGATAAGAGTGATAACAATGATATGATTAGCATGAAAAATAAATATGGGAGAAAAACAAAAAGTAAGTTTTATTTTTTTTAAAATGTTTAACAAAATATTATTATAATATTTATTACTGAATTAATTAATTAATTACATATAATTTTAAATGAAATAGAATAAATAAAAAATAGAGCATAGTGATAAGAGTGATAATAATGATATGATTAGCATAAAAAATAAATATGGGAGAAAACAAAAACAAAAAGTAAGTTTTATCTTTTTTATTTTTTATTTTTTTAAAAGTGTTTAACAAAATATTATTATAATAATTATTATTACTCAAATACTGAATTAATTAATTACATATAATTTTGCACATGATAGAATAAAATAAAATAGAATAAATAAAATAAATAAAAAATAGAGTATAGTGATAAGAGTGATAATAATAATGATAATATGATTATATGTGATTAGCATGAAAAATAAATATGGGAGAAAAAGAAAAATAAATTTTATCTATAAAATATTATTATAATATTTATTACTGAATTACTAAATTAATTAATTACATATAATTTTAAATCAAAATAGAATAAATATAAATAAAAATAAAGCATAAATATAAATAAAAATAAAGCATTGATGTAAATAAAAATAAAGCATAAATGTAAATAAAAATAAGTTTTATCTACAAAATATTATTATAATATTTATTATTGAATACTAAATTAATTAATTACATATAATTTTAAATCAAAGTGGAATAAATAAAAACAAAAATAAAGCATAAATATAAACAAAAATAAAGCATAAATGTAAATAAAAATAAGTTTTATCTACAAAATATTATTACAATATTTATTATTGAATACTAAATTAATTAATTACATATAATTTTAAATCAAAATAGAATAAATAAAAACAAAAATAAAGCATAAATATAAATAAAAATAAGGCATAGATGTAAATAAAAATAAAGCATAAATGTAAATAAAAATAAGTTTTATCTACAAAATATTATTATAATATTTATTATTGAATACTAAATTAATTAATTACATATAATTTTAAATCAAAATAGAATAAATAAAAACAAAAATAAAGCATAAATATAAACAAAAATAAAGCATAAATATAAACAAAAATAAAGCATAAATGTAAACAAAAATAAAGCGTAAATATAAATAAAAATAAAGCATAAATATAAACAAAAATAAAGCGTAAATATAAACAAAAATAAAGCATAAATATAAACAAAAATAAAGCATAAAAAAAATTTAATAAATTTTTAAAAATTCATTATTAACACTTTAACAATACGTCCAAAATGTTTATTTCTGATAATTTTAACATTTTTTTTTTTAGCAAAATTTGTTTTTTTATAGAAAAATTATTATATTTTTTTTTATTTATAAAATATAAATTATTGTATATTTTATAAAAAATACAAAGAAATTGTAACATTTCTTTTGTAATAAATTGAAATATTTTATTTTTTTTGAAAATTTCTTTGCAAAAAATTGTATTTATTCAATTTTAAATTTATTTCTTATTTTTTTTTCTTTGTTTCAATAAATAAACAATGACAAATTTTCATTTATAGAATTAATTTTGCTATAAATGCATTAATTACTAATAAATTTATTAAAAAATTATTAAAATAAATGCGCTAATTATTAAATTTATATTAAAAATAAAAATAATAAATTTATTAAAAATTATCTAAAACTTATTCTAAAGTTATCAAAAATTAATTAATTAATTAATTAATTCGCTAAATTATTTATCTTGAAAATTTAAAGAAAAAAAAAAGAATTAAAATTGTGTTTTTTTTGTTGATAAACAATAAACAAAGTATAGAATTTGAGGTAAAGCAATAATAAATAATAAAATTGAATTTGAATTCAAATAATAGAAATTCAATTTTAAGTTTTTAATTTTGTACAATTTTTGTTTTTCTTTTTTTTTGAAAAAATATTGAAAGTTTGCTAACTGAGTAAATTAATTAATGACTTATTTACAATTAGCTTAAGATATTGGCGTGAAGAAAGAAAAAAAGCGCACCGCGCCGTCTACTAACAGCGCCTATCAATGCGTTCCACATTTCATTTTCAATCGAACATTTTCAAAATGTTCGATTGATTCTATCATTGTTTATTATTACTATTTATTATCATCGTTATCACTATTATTAAAATCGTTATCATTATTTATTATCATCGTTATCACTATTTATTATTATCGTTATCACTATTTATTATCATCGTTATCACTATTTATTATCTATTTTTTTTTTATTTATTATTACTGACATCGTTATCATTATTTATTATCACCGTTATCACTATTACTAACATCGTTATCACTATTTATTATCATCGTTATTACTATTATTAAAATCGTTATCATTATTTATTATCATCGTTATCACTATTATTAAAATCGTTATCATTATCTATTATCACCATTATCACTGTTATTAACATCGTTATCGCTACCTATTGTCATCGTTATCGCTATTATTAACATCGTTATCACTATTTATTATTATCGTTGTCACTATTTATTATCATCGTTATCGCTATTTATTATCTTTTTTTTTTTTTTTATTACTATTATTGACATCGTTATCATTATTCTATTTTTTTATTATTATTATTAAAATCGTTATCATTATTTATTATCATCGTTATCACTACTATTAAAATCGTTGTCATTATTTATTATCACCGTTATCACTACTATTAACATCGTTACCACTATTCATTATCACCGTTATCACTATTATTAACATCGTTATCGCTACTTATTATCATCATTATCACTATTATTAACATCGTTATCACTATTTATTATCATCGTTATCACTATTATTATCACTGCTATCACTCATCAATTAATGATTTATTGCTATTATTATTATTAGTATCATTTCTGATTGCTTTTTTGTTATCGCCCATTATTATTATTATTATCATTTTTATTTTCAATTATAAAATTATCATTTATTAATTTAATTTTATTCAAAATACTAATTTTCAACTTCAATTTTAGATTTTTATTTAATTTTTTTTCTCAATTTTTTTTTTTTTTTTGTTTGTTCTATCTTTTAACAGTGGAAATTTTTTCAGATGAAAATGATAAAATTTTAGCAATTAATTATAAATTGAAAAAAAGAAACAAAAAGAAAAGAAAAAGAAAAAGTGCATTATTAACAATTTATTTCAAATTTAATTTCCAATTTGATTAAAAATTTTTATAATTAAATATTAAAATATAAAATTAAATTTCAGATTATTAAAATATTATTTTAAAAAAAGAAAAAAAAATGCGATGTTTTGATTTGCCATGTCAAATATTTTTTATCGATGAATATGATAATGATGCTCGTTCCACACATCGATGTTGTGGTGGTACAGTTCATATTAAAGTAATTTTATTTTAAATTTTTAATTTTAATAAAATTTAAATTTCATTGCTTGAAAAATGTTTTTTTTAAAAAAAAAAAAAATTTCAAATTTTACACTTTAATTATTAATTTAATAATTAAATTTAAATTTTATTGTTTCAAAAATTAATTTTAAACAATCATTTTTATTATTTTATTAGTATATTTCATTTCATTTCAATTTGTTTTTTTTTGTGTTTTGATTTATAAAATTAGAAAAAAGAAAGATTTAAAAAAGAAAAACATTTCAAATTTTACACTTTAATTATCAATTTAATAATTAAATTTAAATTTTATGGTTTCAAAATTGATTTTCAACAATCATTTTTATGATTTTATTGGTATAATTCATTTTATTTCACTTTTTTTTGTGTTTTGATTTATAAAATTAGAAAAAAGAAAGATTTAAAAAAGAAAAACATTTCAAATTTTACACTTTAATTATCAATTTAATAATTAAATTTAAATTTTATGGTTTCAAAATTGATTTTCAACAATCATTTTTATGATTTTATTGGTATAATTCATTTTATTTCATTTTTTGTGTTTTAATTTATAAAATTAAAAAAGAAAGATTTAAAAAGAAAAACATTTCAAATTTTACATTTTAATTATTAATTTAATAATTAAATTTAAATTTTATTGTTTCAAAATTAATTTTAAACAATCATTTTTATTATTTTATTAGTATATTTCATTTCATTTCATTTTTCTTTTTTTTGTGTTTTGATTTATAAAATTAGAAAAAAGAAAGATTTGTTAAAATATTTTTTTTTTTTAAATGAGTTTATTTTCATTTAAAAATTTCATTTTCATCTTTCATTTGTATTTTATTATTAAATTTTTCATTTATTTTATTTTATTATATTTTTATTTTATTATTGTATATTTTACTATTTTATTTATTATTTTATCATTTTATTATTATTTTATTTATTATTGCATATTTTATTATTTTATCAATTTATTTTTAATATTTTGTTATTATTTTAATATTATTTTATTTTATTTTATTATTATTTTATCATTTTATTTTATTGTTAAATTCCTAATTCATTTTATTTTATTATATTATTACTTTTTTATTCCATTTTATTATTAATCTATTATTTTATTTTAGTTTATTATTGTATATTTTATTATTTTATCACTTTATTATTATTTCATTACTTTATTTTTTTATTATTTTATTATATTATTATTTTATTTATTATTTTATTTTTATTATTTATCATTTTATTATTGTATATTTTATTATTTTATCAGTTTATTATTATTTCATTACTTTATTTTATTATTATTTTATTTATTATTTTGTTTTTATTATTATTTTATTTATTATTTTATTTTTATTATTATTTTATTTATTATTTTATTTTTATTATTATTTTATTTATTATTTTATTTATCATTTTATTATTTAATTTTATTATTGCACATTTAAATAATTTATTTTATTTTTATTTTACTATATTATTATTTTATTAATTATTTTATTAATTTATTTTATTACAAAATAATTTTATTATAACAAATAAATTTTTTTTTTCACACACACACATACATATGAATTATTGATTTTTCTGGCGCAATAGTGAAACATACAATTTATTGATTAGTTTTTTTTTTTTTTTTTTTAAAAAAAAATTGAAATTTTTTTATAGATGGCAACATTATACGTGGCAACATCAGCACTAATACTATGTGCTTTCAATACGGCTAGCGTCTATTTTGGCGTATATTCCGTGAATTTTACGCTTGATATTACGTTAACTGTAATCAATGCAATTACCGCCACAATGATTTTTTATGCTTTATATTATGAAAAAGCAATATTTCTAATTCCATTCATTGTTACTTCCGTTTGTTTCTTTTTTTTTTTTTTTTTGTAAAAAAGTAAAGTTATATTTTTTTTTAAAAATTATTCAAATTATTTATATTTGAAATAATTTTGTAAAATTAGTAAAAAAAATAAGTAAATAAAAAGTGTAAAAAGTAAAAACAAAAAAAAAAATAAACTTAGATTTATTTTAATAAAATAAAATGATAGCAAAAATTTTATCAATTTATTTAATCGATTTTTTCCTTTTTTGTTTTATCAAATTTTAATCATTGATCAATTGGTGATAATTTTAAAGAGCTAAGTAAGCTTTATCAGATAAAATTATCAAAATTTAAAGATTTTTTGTTTTATCAGTTTTAATCATTAATCAATTGATGATAATTGTAAAGAGCTAAGTAAGCTTTATCAGATAAAATTATCAAAATCTAAAGTTTTTTTTTTTTGAGATCAATTGCTGTTTAAGATCAATAAGATTGATCGATCGATTGATTGATTGATTGATCGATTGGTGCTTCTGCTAAAAGTAAATAAAATAAATACTTTTGATTATCGTCAAAAAAAAAAGCAGAAAAAGTAGAAAGAAAAATGCCGCATAGATTAATTATTTTTCAAAGTAAATTTTTGAAAAGTAAAAGTAAAAAAAAAAAAACAAAAAATTTTTCTTTTAATAATAAATTCATACTTTTTTTTTTTTTTTTTTTGTATAATTTATTTATTAATAATTATTATAGTTAAAAGCATTATGATAAATTGTAAATAATTTGAAGTAAAAATTTTTGAAAATATTTAAATTTATGAAGCAAACAAAATAGCTTAATTAACAAAATTTATTGTTAATTAGATTTAAAAAAAAAAGTTTTTTTCATTTAAATTTTTAAATTTTTCAAAAAAAAAAAATTGTTTAAAGTTTGTTTTTTTTTTGCTTTTTTTTTCTGCAAACGCATAGTTTTATTAAGAATGCTTAATATAATTTAATTTTAATTTACTTTTAAATTTATATTTTAAGTTACTTTGAAATTTACTTTGAAATTTTAAAATGATTATATCAGTTAGTTAAAAGTAATAGTATATAAGTGGTGATAATATCATTAAAAACATTATAATCATTTGTAATCAATCAATACTGATTATCGTAATCATTCAATACTGATTATTTTGAGATAATTAATTTCAAATTTACTTTGAAATTTTGAAAAGATTATATCAGTTAGTTAAAAGTAATAGTATAAAAGTAATGATAATATTATTAAATATATTATCATCTGTAATCAATCAATACTGATTATTTTGAGATAATTAATTTCAAATTTACTTTAAAATTTTAAATGATTACATAATCATATATAATTAAATAATTAACTGATATAATCATAATAAAATTTTAAATAAATTTGAAATTAATTAATTATCTCAACATAATTGAAATTAATATTTCAGTTAGTTAAAAGTAATGATAAATTTCAAATATATTATCATTTGCAATCAATCAATACTGATTATTTTGAGATAATTAATTTCAATTTTACTTTAAAATTTTGTATGATTACATAATCATATATAATTAAATAATTAACTGATATAATCATAATAAAATTTTAAAGTAAATTTGAAATTAATTAATTATCTCAACATAATTGAAATTAATATTTCAGTTAGTTAAAAGTAATGATAACATTATCAAATATATTATCATTTGCAATCAATCAATACTGATTATTTTGAGGTAATTAATTTCAATTTTACTTTAAAATTTTGTATGATTATATAATCATATATAATTAAATAATTAACTGATATAATCATAATAAAATTTTAAAGTAAATTTGAAATTAATTAATTATCTCAACATAATTGAAATTAATATTTCAGTTAGTTAAAAATAAATGATAACATTATCAAATATATTATCATTTGCAATCAATCAATACTGATTATTTTGAGATAATTAATTTCAATTTTACTTTAAAATTTTGTATGATTACATAATCATATATAATTAAATAATTAACTGATATAATCATAATAAAATTTTAAAGTAAATTTGAAATTAATTAATTATTTCAACATAATTGAAATTAATATTTCAGTTAGTTAAAAGTAATGATAACATTATCAAATATATTATCATTTGCAATCAATCGATATTAATTATGTTGAGACAATTAATTAATTTCAAATTTACTTTAAAATTTTATCAGTTAGTTAAGTTAGTTAAAAGTATTAGTATAAAAGTAATGATAACATTATCAAATATATTATCATTTGCAATCAATCAATACTGATTATTAATCAATCAATCAATCAATCAATCGATAATAGAAATTAAAAGTTTTTTTTATTTAATGCTAAATGTTTAGCATTAATTTAAATTTTTTAAAATTAATTTTTTTTTAAAAAAATTTTTCAGATAGCTCAATGTGCAGGTTTTCTTCTTTTGGCTATTTATACATTATATTATACAATAACATATAGAAAACAAACATTTAATAGGAAATTTGGTTTGTTTAAAAATAATATTTGTAATTTTTACATTACTTTTTATCTATTTCTAATCGTTTAATCTTTGATTAATTAATTAATTAATTAATTAAAATTGAGTTAAAAAATTTTTGAAATTGTATAAAGAAGTAAGTTAATTTTTTTTAAATTATTATTTATACATTTGAAAGGATCCTATTCTGTAATTAATGAATCCTGTAATTAGTTTTATTTTTATTATTTAATCCAATTTTTTTTTATTTATAATTATTAGTATTACTACTAAAATTGACATTATTATTATTATTATTATTATTATTATTATTATTATTATTATTATTATTATTATTATTATTATTATTATTATTATTATTATTATTATTATTATTATTATTATTATTATTATTATTATTATTATTATTATTATTATTATTATTATTATTAATATTATTATCAATTATTATTATTATTATTATTATTATTATTATTATTATTATTAATATTATTATTATTATTATTATTATTATTATTATTATTATTATTATTATTATTATTATTATTATTATTATTATTATTACTAATATTATTGTTACTGCCATTATTGTTATTATTGTTGTTATTAATATGTAATTATTAGTAATACTACTAAAATTTCTATTATTATTATTATTATTATTATTATTATTATTATTATTATTATTATTATTATTATTATTACTAATTCTTTCTAACCTGAAAATAACTTATTTGTAAATCAATCAATGATCAAACCAAATTAATTTAGAAATTAAAACACGAAACATTGCAAATATATTATCATTTTTAGTGGTCTTTTTTTTCAAACTACAAAAGCAAAAAAAAAAAAAACCTAAATTAAATTTTAATTTAATTTCAGATCAAGTACTAATGACTATTAGTATATTTCTTGGTGTAATAATTTCCACATGGTCATGGATTGTTGCAGCTAAATGCTATAAATATTTGAAGCAACAAATTACTAATTTCAATGAAACAGCAAAAGAACGTTGTCTTTGGCGGTGATAATTAATTAATTAATTAATTAACCATAATTGCTAAAATTTATTTGCAAATTTAATTTTTTTTTTTTTTTTCTTTTTCTTTTCTAAATGATTCCTTTTTTTTTTTGTTTAACAAATAATTATTTGTCTTATAATTTATCAAAAAATTATTTTATTTTATTTATTTATTTTTTGATTTCTATGATTAATTAATTTTTATCAAAAAAAAAAAATGAGTAAAAATAAAGTATAAAAAATTGAAAATTACAATTTGTTACATTTCACGTAATTATTACTTAGTTACGTGAAATGTATAAGTACGACGTGTTAAAACTACGCCATTTAGCTTTAAGTTTTTAAGTAATTCATTTATTTATTTTTAATTTTTTTTTTTTGGAAAATTTCTTGCATATAATTTAATTATTTGAATAATTTTTTTTTTTCATTTTATTTTTGTCATTTTATTGAATGAATGAATGAACTAAATTAAATATTTTATTTAAAAAAGCAAAAAAAAATTTAATCAATTCATAATGATTTTGTAAAATTTTGAAAGAAAAAGAATTGATATTTTATTTGTTTTTAAATTTTAAATTAATTAAAAATTCAAAACGTTTTGATTAAATTTAAATTATCTGAATAAGTTGAAATTTTATTATTATTATTTTTTTTTTTTTGTTAAATTTTTATTTGTTTTCTTCATTTGATTTGAAAAAAATTAATCGAAAAAATTTGTGATTATTCAAGAGTTAAATCTAAAATTTATTTGCTAATATAATTGTTTTCATTTCATTTGTCGTTGTATTAAAATAAAAGAATAAATTAATAAAAATTTTTTAAAACTTTTTTTGTCGAGATTTTCAAGAATTTTCGAGAGTGATCAAAGCAGCAATCAATGTTGTTTTAAGCGATGTTCTACCATTGATCAATTATACATTTTTAGGAGACATTTCATTATTATAATCATAAAACAAAATAAAATATACAATCATGTTATCACTGATAACAAATGTTATCAGTAATTGTGAGTTAATCTAATGAATTTTATTTTAAACAATTTTTAAAAATTTAACTTTCAGTTTCGATAAATATTTTTTTTTTTAAATTAATTTTTTATCATTGGATGAATTTTTTTTTTTTTGTACAATTAATGAAATTATGCAAACTTAATAAAATCTATAAATGCCAACTAATTAATTAATTAATTTGAAGATCAAAGCATCAAATTATTTAAACTTAATGAAAGTTTGATGAGGCGCAGAAATCTATTAGCTAAATTTGATAAGGCGCAGAAATCTATTAGCTAAAATTGATAAGCACAAAAATCTATTAACTAAATTTGATGAGGCGCAAAAATCTATTAGCTAAATTTGATGAGGCGCAAAAATCTATTAACTAAATTTGATAAGGCGCAAAAATCTATTAGCTAAATTTGATCAGCGCAAAAATCTATTAGCTAAATTTGATGAGGCGCAAAAATCTATTAACTAAATTTGATGAGGCGCAAAAATCTATTAACTAAATTTGATAAGGCGCAAAAATCTATTAGCTAAATTTGATCAGCGCAAAAATCTATTAGCTAAATTTGATGAGGCGCAAAAATCTATTAACTAAATTTGATAAGGCGCAAAAAAAATTCTTTTATTTGTTATCGATAATAATTTACAATCTTTAAATAAAAATTTTTGAAATTATTTACTAAAAATTTAATTAGACGAATTCCTTTTCTTTTTTTTTTTGCATCACTTTATTCCAATTTTTTAAAATAATGAATTGAAAAAGTCACTAAATTAATTTAAAAAAAAAATTTTCAAAATGAAAAGCATATAGCAAAAAATTTATATTTTAGAAATTTTATTTTTACTTCAAAACTTTTTCTTTTTTTTTTTTAAATTTCAACAAATTTAATAATATTTGATTGTGTTATCAATATTAGTTGCATTGATTAGAAAAGTTTACATTAAATTTTAATCATCCATGTTAGTAAACAATTTTATAAATTTATCAGTTAGATCAATAAACGAAAATAAAAAAAAAAAGGAGAGTAAAATAAATTTTTGATTAAAATAAACAAATTTACATGTCCATTTTTTTTTTTCATAATCAATAAAATTGTTTTTCACAAATATCAGTGATAAATTAATTGATAAAAACATTTGTAAATTATATATCAGTCTTCCACACTAGTAAACAATTTTATAAATTTATTAGTTAGATCAATAAACGAAAATAAAAAAAAAAAAAGGAGAGTAAAATAAATTTTGATTAAAATAAACAAATTTACATTTCCATTTTTTTTTTTCATAATCAATAAAATTGTTTTTCACAAATATCAGTGATAAATTAATTGATAAAAACATTTGTAAATTATTTATCAATCTTCCACACTAGTAAACAATTTTATAAATTTATCAGTTAGATCAATAAACGAAAAAAAAAGGAGAGTAAAATAAATTTTTGATTAAAATAAACAAATTTACATTTCCACCTTTTTTTTTTTCATAATCAATAAAATTGTTTTCAAAATAAAACATACAAATATCAGTGATAAATTAATTTGATAAAAACATTTGTAAATTATATATTAGAAAGGTGTGGTTGCTTAGAAGAAGATGAAATTATTATATTTGTTAATTTTGTTAATTATTTTAATTTGTTTATCTTTGCCGACATTTGCCCTTACAATAAATGAAACATTGCAATGGAGTAATCATAGTAAAAATGTTAGTTTTTTTTTTTTTTTTATTTTGAATTTCAAGAAAAAAAATTTTAAAAAACGTATAATGTTGCCATCTATAAAAAATTTCAATTTTATTTTAAAAAAAAAAAACTAATCAATAAATTGTATGTTTCACTATTGCACCAGAAAAATAAATAATTCATATGTGTGTGTGTGTGTGTGTGTGTGAAAAAAAAATTTATTTGCTATAATAAAATTATTTAATAATAAAATAATAAATAAAATAATAAAATATACAATAATAAAATAAAATTTTCTAAAATAAAAATTATATTAATTTTTCCTCTTTTTCTTTAAATGAAATTTTATTTTTTTAAATGAAATTTGTAATATTAGTCTCATTTAAAATACCATAAATAAAATATATTAAAAAAACTTTTTAATTAGTTAAAAAATACCAAAAAGAAAAGATTAGATTTTAATAATATTAGAAAGAAAAAAATTAGATTTAATATTTGATTGCAAAAAAAAAAAATTGAAATTTTATAATTAAAGTAATTAGATGTTATTAATTAGGAAATTCGGTTAATTAGCGCAAATTTTTAATGATTAAATTTTTTGCATATTGAATGAAAATTCTTTCAAATAATACTTTTTTTTTTAATTTTTTGATTTGAAATTAGCAAAATTTTCTCACTCACTAAATTTTCTTGTTAAAAATCAAATTTTCTTATTTACAAAAAATAAAAAATAAAAATTTTGACAATTTGAACTGTCCGATAATTTTAAAAACTTTCTTTCTTTAAGTTTTTTTTTTCTATTTGACAAATCAAAAAACTTTTTATTTTTCTCCTTTTTTTTTTTGAAAAAAAATGATGAATTTTTGAAAGAAAATAAAAAATCAAACTTTTTTCTTTTTTTTTTAAAAATCAATTTGTATTGGAAAAAATTTTTTAAAAAATAATAAAATAAAATAAAATTAGTTATAATTTAATGTTTCTTTCCATTGCATTTCAAATAGACAATTATTTATTCAATAAAATTGCTTAAAACTGCATTTTTCACATTAAAAATTAGCTTTAAAAAAAAAAAAAAGAAAAAAAAAACATTTTCCTATATGACTGATAATTGAAAGAAATGTACAAAGCTTTTTGCATCAATTTCTAAAATTTTAAATTTTTATTTTTGAAATATATAAAATTATTTCAAATCAGTAATTTTAATTGCTTTCATCTCACCTATAAACAATTTATTTATTTTTTTTTGCTTTTTAGTTATGAATTAATCAATTTACTATAATTTTAAATAATTTTTAACTAATTGCATACAATCGTTCAATGATTTATGATTTTATTTATTCTCGAGATGAGATATTATTTTCAATAATAAAATTGCAAATGTGTTAAGCAATTAAATTTAACGATGTGTTCGTTATACTAAAACAATGATAAAATGATAAAACTAATCAGTGATAACAGAATTTGATTTTATTAAATTTAGTAATAATCGTTGAATATATTTAGTAGTATTATTGATGTTAATAAGAAAAGCAAATCTATTTTAACTTATTACAAATTTTTGTATTCTTTTTTGAAGAAAGACAACAAAAGTGTGAATTTGAAAAAAAAAAAAGTAGGAAACATCGAAAGGAAAAAGTATGTGTATGTATGTGTGTGTGTGTGTGTGTCTGTATGTATGTGTGTGTGTGTGTCTGTATGTATGTATGCATGTGTGTATGTCCGTATGTATGTGTGTGTCTCTATGTGTGTATGTCTGTATGTATGTGTGTGTGTGTCTCTATGCATGTATGTATGTATGTGTGTATGTCTGTATGTATATGTGTGTCCGTATGTATGTGTGTGTATGTATGTGTGTCTGTCATTTATGATAGTGAGGCAATGGCATCAGAAGTAGGAAACATTGGAAAGGAAAGAGTGTGTGTACGTGCGAATATGTGTTATTTGTGATACAAAGGCCATAATATCAAAAGTAGGAAACATCGGGAAGGAGAAAGTATGTGTATGTATTGTATGTGTGTTTGTTATGTGCGTCCGTTGTATGTGGGTGTCTGTTGTGTGTATTGTGTGTGTCCGTTGTATGTGTGTGTGTTATGTGTGTCCGTTGTATGTGTGTGTGTGTGTGTGTTATGTGCGTCCGTTGTATGTGGGTGTCTGTTGTGTGTATTGTGTGTGTCCGTTGTATGTGTGTGTGTTATGTGTGTCCGTTGTATGTGTGTGTGTTATGTGTGTCCGTTGTATGTGTGTGTCTGTTGTATGTGTGTGTGTGTGTTATGTGTGTCCGTTGTATGTGGGTGTCTGTTGTGTGTATTGTGTGTGTCCGTTGTATGTGTGTGTCTGTTGTATGTGTGTGTGTGTGTTATGTGTGTCCGTTGTATGTGTGTGTGTGTGTTATGTGTGTCCGTTGTATGTGTGTGTGTGTGTGTGTGTGTTATGTGCGTCCGTTGTATGTGGGTGTCTGTTGTGTGTATTGTGTGTGTCCGTTGTATGTGTGTGTGTGTGTGTGTGTGTTATGTGCGTCCGTTGTATGTGGGTGTCTGTTGTGTGTATTGTGTGTGTCCGTTGTATGTGTGTGTCCGTTGTATGTGTGTGTGTGTGTGTGTTATGTGTGTCCGTTGTATGTGTGTGTGTGTGTGTGTTATGTGTGTCCGTTGTATGTGTGTGTGTGTGTGTGTGTGTTATGTGCGTCCGTTGTATGTGGGTGTCTGTTGTGTGTATTGTGTGTGTCCGTTGTATGTGTGTGTCTGTTGTATGTGTGTGTGTGTGTTATGTGTGTCCGTTGTATGTGTGTGTGTGTGTGTGTGTGTTATGTGCGTCCGTTGTATGTGGGTGTCTGTTGTGTGTATTGTGTGTGTCCGTTGTATGTGTGTGTGTTATGTGTGTGTGTTATGTGTGTCCGTTGTATGTGTGTGTGTTATGTGTGTCCGTTGTATGTGTGTGTCTGTTGTATGTGTGTGTGTGTGTTATGTGTGTCCGTTGTATGTGGGTGTCTGTTGTGTGTATTGTGTGTGTCCGTTGTATGTGTGTGTCTGTTGTATGTGTGTGTGTGTGTTATGTGTGTCCGTTGTATGTGTGTGTGTGTGTTATGTGTGTCCGTTGTATGTGTGTGTGTGTGTGTGTGTGTGTTATGTGCGTCCGTTGTATGTGGGTGTCTGTTGTGTGTATTGTGTGTGTCCGTTGTATGTGTGTGTGTGTGTGTGTGTGTTATGTGCGTCCGTTGTATGTGGGTGTCTGTTGTGTGTATTGTGTGTGTCCGTTGTATGTGTGTGTCTGTTGTATGTGTGTGTGTGTGTTATGTGTGTCCGTTGTATGTGTGTGTGTGTGTGTGTTATGTGTGTCCGTTGTATGTGTGTGTGTGTGTGTGTTATGTGTGTCCGTTGTATGTGTGTGTGTGTGTGTGTGTGTGTGTTATGTGCGTCCGTTGTATGTGGGTGTCTGTTGTGTGTATTGTGTGTGTCCGTTGTATGTGTGTGTCTGTTGTATGTGTGTGTGTGTGTTATGTGTGTCCGTTGTATGTGTGTGTGTGTGTGTGTTATGTGTGTCCGTTGTATGTGTGTGTGTGTGTGTGTTATGTGTGTCCGTTGTATGTGTGTGTGTGTGTGTGTGTGTGTGTTATGTGCGTCCGTTGTATGTGGGTGTCTGTTGTGTGTATTGTGTGTGTCCGTTGTATGTGTGTGTGTTATGTGTGTCCGTTGTATGTGTGTGTGTTATGTGTGTCCGTTGTATGTGTGTGTCTGTTGTATGTGTGTGTGTGTGTTATGTGTGTCCGTTGTATGTGTGTGTGTGTGTGTGTTATGTGTGTCCGTTGTATGTGTGTGTGTGTGTGTGTTATGTGTGTCCGTTGTATGTGTGTGTGTGTGTGTGTGTGTTATGTGCGTCCGTTGTATGTGGGTGTCTGTTGTGTGTATTGTGTGTGTCCGTTGTATGTGTGTGTCTGTTGTATGTGTGTGTGTGTGTTATGTGTGTCCGTTGTATGTGTGTGTGTGTGTGTGTGTGTGTGTTATGTGCGTCCGTTGTATGTGGGTGTCTGTTGTGTGTATTGTGTGTGTCCGTTGTATGTGTGTGTCTGTTGTATGTGTGTGTGTGTGTGTGTGTGTTGTGTGTGTGTGTGTGTGTGTGTGTGTGTGTTATGTGCGTCCGTTGTATGTGGGTGTCTGTTGTGTGTATTGTGTGTGTCCGTTGTATGTGTGTGTCCGTTGTATGTGTGTGTGTGTGTGTGTGTTATGTGCGTCCGTTGTATGTGGGTGTCTGTTGTGTGTATTGTGTGTGTCCGTTGTATGTGTGTGTGTGTGTGTGTGTGTTATGTGCGTCCGTTGTATGTGGGTGTCTGTTGTGTGTATTGTGTGTGTCCGTTGTATGTGTGTGTCTGTTGTATGTGTGTGTGTGTGTTATGTGTGTCCGTTGTATGTGTGTGTGTGTGTGTGTTATGTGTGTCCGTTGTATGTGTGTGTGTGTGTGTGTTATGTGCGTCCGTTGTATGTGGGTGTCTGTTGTGTGTATTGTGTGTGTCCGTTGTATGTGTGTGTGTTATGTGTGTCCGTTGTATGTGTGTGTGTTATGTGTGTCCGTTGTATGTGTGTGTCTGTTGTATGTGTGTGTGTGTGTTATGTGTGTCCGTTGTATGTGTGTGTGTGTGTGTGTGTTATGTGCGTCCGTTGTATGTGGGTGTCTGTTGTGTGTATTGTGTGTGTCCGTTGTATGTGTGTGTCTGTTGTATGTGTGTGTGTGTGTTATGTGTGTCCGTTGTATGTGTGTGTGTGTGTGTGTGTGTTATGTGCGTCCGTTGTATGTGGGTGTCTGTTGTGTGTATTGTGTGTGTCCGTTGTATGTGTGTGTCTGTTGTATGTGTGTGTGTGTGTTATGTGTGTCCGTTGTATGTGTGTGTGTGTGTGTGTGTGTGTTATGTGCGTCCGTTGTATGTGGGTGTCTGTTGTGTGTATTGTGTGTGTCCGTTGTATGTGTGTGTCTGTTGTATGTGTGTGTGTGTGTTATGTGTGTCCGTTGTATGTGTGTGTGTGTGTGTGTGTGTGTTATGTGCGTCCGTTGTATGTGGGTGTCTGTTGTGTGTATTGTGTGTGTCCGTTGTATGTGTGTGTCTGTTGTATGTGTGTGTGTGTGTGTTATGTGTGTCCGTTGTATGTGTGTGTGTGTGTGTGTGTTATGTGCGTCCGTTGTATGTGGGTGTCTGTTGTGTGTATTGTGTGTGTCCGTTGTATGTGTGTGTGTGTGTGTGTGTGTTATGTGCGTCCGTTGTATGTGGGTGTCTGTTGTGTGTATTGTGTGTGTCCGTTGTATGTGTGTGTCTGTTGTATGTGTGTGTGTGTGTTATGTGTGTCCGTTGTATGTGTGTGTGTGTGTGTGTTATGTGTGTCCGTTGTATGTGTGTGTGTGTGTGTGTTATGTGCGTCCGTTGTATGTGGGTGTCTGTTGTGTGTATTGTGTGTGTCCGTTGTATGTGTGTGTGTTATGTGTGTCCGTTGTATGTGTGTGTGTTATGCGTTTCCGTTGTATGTGTGTGTCTGTTGTGTGTGTTATGTGTCCGTTGTATGTGTGTGTCTGTTGTATGTGTGTGTGTGTGTGTGTGTATATGTGTGCGTGTCTGTGTGTGTATGTATGTTATGATACGGAGACCAAAAAATAATATCAAGTAGGAAACGTCGGGAAGGAAAAAGTATGTGTATGTATGTGTGTGTCTGTTGTATGTGTGTGTTATGTGTGTATGTGCCTGTGTGCATATGTGTGTGTATGTGTGTATCTGTATGAATGTATGTTATTTATGGTGCAGAGGCAATGATATCAAAAAGAAACATCGGAAAGGGGAAAGTATGTGTATGTGTGTACGTGCGTATGTGTGTGTGTACGTGCCTATGTGTGTGTGTGTGTACGTGCATTATGATAAAGAAACAATGGTATCACTTTCAAAGCTCTTAGAACTGAATATCTCAGTTAATTCCGTTGTTACAATTCATTCTTATCTTTTTATCACATGTTAGATTACTCATTATCACAAGTTAGATTACTCATTATCACAAGTTAGATTACTCATTATCACAAGTTAGATTACTCATTATCACAAGTTAGATTACTCATTATCACAAGTTAGATTACTCATTATCACAAGTTAGATTACTCATTATCACAAGTTAGATTACTCATTATCACAAGTTAGATTACTCATTATCACAAGTTAGATTACTCATTGTCACAAGTTAGATTACTCATTATCACAAGTTAGATTACTCATTATCACAAGTTAGATTACTCATTATCACAAGTTAGATTACTCATTATCACAAGTTAGATTACTCATTATCACAAGTTAGATTACTCATTATCACAAGTTAGATTACTCATTATCACAAGTTAGATTACTCATTATCATTATCATTTATCACTTAAATGATAAAGCCAATCATTCATTAAAAAAAATAATGCATAAAACGAAATGATAATTAATTAAAAATATTTGTGATAGCAATAAAAAAAAAAATCAGTTATGATTAATTTTGAATTTTTAATAAATTTCAACTTTTTAAGGTTTCTTTTTTTTTAAACTTTCAAATAATTTTAAAAGTTAAATTAGCAGACAATTCGAATGTTTTTTTTTTTCATTAATTTAACAATTTAATCATATCTTAGCCAATTTTTTTTTTTTTTCTTCAAAAAAATGTAATTCTGTAAAAAAAATTTACAATGAAATATAAATTTATAATAAATTTGCTAAAATTAAAAAATTAATAAATTTTTTTTTCACACTAAAAATTTAATTTCAGTATGACAATGAGATGAATATTTGTCGGCGAATATTATTTAAAACAGATGATAAAATATTCACATTGCTAGCATTTCCAAGTTTATTTATTTCATTTAATCTTATCATCTTATCATCGTATTTATTTGCTATTACAATGACAGAAGTAAATTTAAATGATAATAATTTAATTTATTTATTTATTTATTTTTTTTTTATTTATTCACTAATATCTTTTAAAATGCTTTTTTTAATTATTATTTTTAAATTATTAAATTATTATTATTATTATTATTATTATTATTATTATTATTATTATTATTATTATTATTATTATTATTATTATTATAGATTTATGAAAGGAAAATAAACAAAAAAAAAACTTAAAGTTATTAAATTTAAATTTATGTTTTATTTGAATTTTTTTTTTTTTAATAAAATCTTCATTAATTGTATTTTCTTATAGAAATTTATTTCGGAAATTATTTTTTAAATAATTTATCAAAAATATCAATGCATCATTTGATTGAAAATGTTATAATAATTTAACAAATATTACTGAATAAAGTTTTTTTTCAATTTTTTTTTTTTTAATTTTCCGGTTAAAACCTGATGTGAGAATAATAATTGATTGATAAATTATTTGGAAAATATTTTTAAAAAAAAAAAAAAACAAATTATTAATTCAACAATTTTCTCTTACAGTTGTTTTTGCTGTCTAAAATTTAAAGCTAAAAATTATAATTATATTAATTATTAATTAGAAAAGAAAAAAGGAATCAAATAAAAAAAAATATATAAATTTTAAAATATAAATTTGAAAAATTTTTCTTTGTTAATTTAAACAAAAAAAAGACGATGGATAAGGAATTAAATTAAAAATTAAATTTGAAAAATAAAAAAAAAGCAATTCCTTGTTTGTTTCTTTTTTGTTTTTTTTACTCATTAAATTTAATTTTAATTGCAATTAATTAAATTTTTAAATTGAATTTTGAAAGATGAAAAAAATAAAAAATTATTGCAATATTAATTTGAAATAACAGCACACATTAATGAATAAAACTAAAGTTTGTAAAATTTTGTATAACATTTAAAAACAAATAAAATTATTAATTTCATTTATTATTTTTCTTCGTTTTTGAATTTGAATTGAAGTTTAATTTGAATTTAATTAAATTAAGAATTAATATTTGAATTATTTTTTTTTTCTGTTTTACAGGTGTGAAATAATTTATTAGAAAAAGGAAATTTTGTTTATCATTTAAAAACGAATGAAATTATTAATTTCATTTATTATTTGTCTTTTGAATTTGAATTGAAATTTAATTTGAATTTAACTAAATTAAAAACTAAAATTTGAATTTTTTTTTTTGTTTTTCAGGTGTGAAATATTTTATTAGAATTTGTATAACATTTAAAAACGAATGAAATTTTTAATTTCATTTATTATTTATCTTTGTTTTTGAATTTGAATTGAAATTTAATTTTGAATTTAATTAAATTTAAAATCAATATTTGAATTTTTTTTTTTTTAGGTACGAAATGCTTTATTAGAAACGGAAGATATTACACTTCAAATAATGGATTCTATATTAGTTTGTTTATTACCAACAAATATTATGAAACGAATTTGTTCAAATGATACTAAAAATATGCGTTATAAAAAAAGTATATGAAAAATATAATTTAAAATTTAATTCAAAAAATTTTTTTCTTTTTTTTAAATTTAAATTCTATTAATTTAAATTTTATTATTTTTTTTTTTGAAAAAAAAATTTTAAAAAGATTTGATTAAAAAAAATGAATTCAATGTATTAATAATATGCGCATGCGCATATTATTAATAGTAATAATTTAAAAAAATTTTTTTTTTTGCTTTTTTAAATAATTCCAAATTTTTTTTTTTTCTAAAAAATTCAAATTTAAATAATTTAATAATTGTTAATTCATTATTTTGACCTATAAATAATAATTTAAATTGTATCATTTCAACTGCAAAACTATCATTATGCAGCATTTTGCTATTTTTGTAAAGTTAATTTTTAAAATTGTTAGTAAAATTTAAAAAAAAATAAAACTTTAATAAAGTTTTATTTTCAGTTTTTCGTTTTTTTCTAATATTTACTTTTTAATAATTAAAAATAAATTAAAAATTCTTTTCTAAACTTCAAATTTTGGTTTTTTTTTTTCAGTTTTTTTTTTTTTTTTTTTTTTTTTTTTTTAATAATTAAAAATAAATTTAAAAATTCTTTTCTAAACTTCAAATTTTGGTTTTTTTTTTTTTTAACTTTGAAAATTTTTTCATACTCTGAAAATTTTTGCTAATTAATTTCAAATTTGCATTAAATTGCAAAAAAAAGAGATATTTTTAGCATTTATTTTAATTTAACTTTTTTTTCCTTTTTGTTGTGTGGGAAAAATTTAAATATATTTTTTGAAATTAAATAAAATATTATAATTTTGTGATAAAAATTGAAATTATAATTGCAAATCAATAAATGCATTTTTTTTTTTCTATAAATATAAAATTTTATTTGTTAACAATTTAAAAAAAAAAAAATATTTGATAAAATTGATTTAAAAAATGTGAAAAATTGAATTTGAAATTTTATAATTATAATTAAATTATTCAAATAATATTATAAGTAATATCAAAAATAATTTTGAATCGAATAATTGTTAAAATTTAAATTTGCAAATTTAAAGTAAATTTGTTTATTTAATTTTTAACGAAAATTAAATTGCGATTAATTTATATATTTTTTTTTTTAAATTTTTTTTTTTATAATTTTCTTAAGTGAATTTCATTTAAATTTTTCATTCATTCATTTCATAGTCATAAAAATTTAATAAAACTGAATAACTATCATCAGGTATCATCAATCTTTTCCGGAAAACTGACTTATCATATCTGCAAAAAATCTGATTTACAATTTGCCCGGTTATTTGGGCAAATTAACTAAACACTTTTGGTAGTTTTCCCAGAAATTTTCCCTGTCTGATTAGTATCATTTGTTATCACTAAGTGATAAAATCTAAATAATTAACTGATAATTTTTCATTCATTCATTTCATAGTCATAAAAATTTAATAAAACTGAAAAACTATCATCAGGTATCATCAATCTTTTCCGGAAAATTGACTTATCATGTCTGCAAAAAATCTGATTTACAATTTGCCCGGTTATTTGGGCAAATTAACAAAACACTTTTGGTAGTTTTCCCAGAAATTCTCCCTGTCTGATTTGTTATCACTAAATGATAAAATCTAAATAATTAGTTGATAAAACTAAAAAAAAATTGTAATTTTGTAAAATAAATGAATAAATTTAAGTGATAAGAATTTTTAAGCATAAAAAAATACTTTATCAACTGATAAGGATGTAATCAATTAAGGTCAATTTTTCCTTTTATTTTTAAAGTTTTATTACACTTCTTTCCGGTTTTTTTTTTCACCAATTTGTCTTTTTCAGTGATAAATTTAAAAACGATTATTGATAAAATAATCAAATATGAGTAATGGGAAATCAGACTTAACCGGAAATTTTTTTTTTTATTCATTAACCGGAATAATCAGATATGAGTAATAGGAAATCAAACTTAACCGGAAATTTTTTTTAATTCATTAACCGGAATAATCAAATATGAGTAATAGGAAATTAGCTAAAACGGGAATTTTTTTTTTTAATTCTTAAACGGAATAATCAAATATGAATGGTAGGCCGGAAATTTTTTTTTATTCACATTAACCGGAATAATCAAATATGAGTAATAGAAAATCAAACTTAACCGGAAATTTTTTTTTAATTCGTTGAACGGAATAAACAAATATGAGTGATAGGAAATCAATTTTATTACCGGAAATTTTTTTAATTCATTAACCGGAATAATTAAAAGTGAGTAATAGGAAATCAAACTTAATCGGAAATTTTTTTTTATTCATTAAACGGAATAAATAAATATGAGTAATAGGAAATTAACTAAAACGGGAATTTTTTTTTTATTCATTAAAATGAATAATCAAATATGAGTAATAGGAAATTAACTAAAACGGAGCTTTTTTTTTAATTCGTTAACCGGAATAATCAAATATGAGTAATAGGAAATTAACTAAAACGGAGCTTTTTTTTAATTCATTAACCGGAATAATCAAATATGAGTAATAGAAAATTAGCTAAAACGGAACTTTTTTGAATTCATTAACCGGAATAATCAAATATGAGTAATAGGAAATCAAACTTAACCGGAATATGAGTAATAGAAAATTAACTAAAACAGAAACTTTTTTTAATTCATTAACCGGAATAAACAAATATGAATGGTAGGAAATTAAACTTAACCGGAAATTTTTTTTTTTAATTCATTAATCGACCTACAGTTACAAATTAAATTAATTTGTTCCTTGTTAAAGTTATCGTAAAAAAATTTTTTTTTTTTTAAATTATTTTTTTTTAAATTAAATTTTTTTTTTTTTAAGTCCTAAATTTGTTGAATTAATTGATGTAAAATTGGTTGAGGAAGAAGAAAAAAATGAATGAAATTAAAATATTTTTTATTGAATGTTTAACAAAATGAATAAAATTAAATGATCCATAAAGAAAAGCAAATTTTATAACAAAAATTTTTTTCTTTTTTTTTTTTTTTGAATTTTAATTTATTCAAATATATTTTCAATTTTTTTTTTATTTAAATTTTTTTTTCTAATTTAATTCTAACAAATTCTTTTCAAACAATTTTTTTTTGCTATTTTATTTATATATATATAATAAAATATGGTAGCAAAATGTTTGTCAAAAATTGATGCATTTTTTTGTCTTTTTTCCTACTTTTTTTTAGATATTTTTAATTGATATTAATTATGTGATAATAAAATTATCAGTGTTATCAGTGTTATCAGTATAATTTTAAATTAATCATTTTAATTTAGATAGTAGCATGAAAATATTGTTAATTATTTATTAAGCACAGAAAAGAAAAAACGAATAATTTTACTAACTTTTGAGAGAAAATCTTTCGTTTATTTTTAATTGATATTAATTATGTGATAATAAAATTATCAGTGTTATCAGTGTTATCAGTATAATTTTTAAATTAATCATTTTAATTTAGATAGTAGCATGAAAATATTGTTAATTATTTATTAAGCACAGAAAAGAAAAAACGAATAATTTTACTAACTTTTGAGAGAAATCTTTCGTTTATTTTTAATTGATATTAATTATGTGATAATAAAATTATCAGTGTTATCAGTGTTATCAATATAATTTTTAAATTAATTATTTTGATTTAGATAATAGCATGAAAATATTGTTAATTATTTATTAAGCACAGAAAAGAAAAAACGAATATTTTTACTAACTTTTGAGAGAAATTCTTTCGCTTATTTTTGATTACGAAAAAGTAAGTAATGATAATCAGTAATTAGTGATAAATAACACTGATAAAATGATTAGTAGCAATGATAAGGAATCAAACAACTTGACTAATTGAATGAAAATTTTAATTTAATTCAAATTTCTAGCTCTATTGAATGATTAAATTAAGTTATTTAAATAATGATAATAATTAATGATAATAATAATAATCACTAATTAGTGATAAATGACATTGATAAAATAATTAGCAGTGATGATAAGAAATCAAATAACTTAACTAATTGAATTTAATTATGTGATAAAATAGTTACTAAATGCAGTATAATTTTAAAAAAAAGGTTATTTAATTCAAATTTCTAGCTCTATTGAATGATTAAGTAAAATTATTTGAGTAGTGATAATAATTAGTGATAATAATAATAATCACTAATTAGTGATAAATAACATTGATAAAATAATCAGTAGTAATGATAAGATATCAAATAACTTAACTAATTGAAAAAAAAAAATTTAATTTAATTCAAATTTTTAGCTCTGTTAGAATAATTTAATTCAAAACTAATAAATCTTTTTTCTAATTCATCAAAATATTTCACTTTTTTTTTTCTTTTTAAATTATCAAAATTAGTTTTTAAAAAAACAATGGAACTTTTATCTAAGAATAAATGTTTGTTAAGCAATTTTTAATTTTTATTTTTAATTTTAATTTTTTTCCATTTTTAAGTTTTATTAAGCAATCTGTGTTCAATTAATTCTTTTCAAATATTTGAAATTAAAATTTTGTATATTTAATATTTTATTTTTCATTTTTTGATATTGAAAAATATTTTGCATCAAGTTAAATAAAACTTTTTAATTAATTTTTTAATTAATTAATTTTTATTAAATACTGTCAGTTTTTTTTTTCATTTTTATATATTAAAATAATTTAATTTTTAATCTAATATTTTGTCGATTCATTATAATGAATAAATTTTATTTCAAATTTTATTTTTTCGTAATTTTTATTTCAAATTTTAAATTTTTCATCCTAAAATTTACTTACATTAACTCTAATCATTCTCGCTTATTTATCAGTTACCATAATTTTTTTAATATGATAATTATCAAATGATAATTAAATATGATAATTACTAAATTTTTAATCTAATTTAATTTTTAATTATTAACAAAAAATTACAACTGCGTATTTTATTTTAATAAAATTATTACCAAAAAGAAAGAAACAAAATTTTTTTAACAAATAATTTTAAATTTATTTCAAAAAAAAATATATAATATTAGATGTATATAAAGTCAAAGTTCAAAAATGCGACATTTACAAAGTTTATTCAAAAGTTTTCATTAAATAAACTTTGTAAAAATAAACTTTGATTTGATTAAAAAAAAACTTTGTAAAGTTTAATTTAATTATTTTACTTTTATAAATATTTGCCAAAAGTTTTCATTAAGTAAACTTTGATTTAATTAAAAAAGAAACTTTGTAAAGTTTAAATTAATTATTTTACTTTTATAAATATTTGCCAAAAGTTTTCATTAAATAAACTTTGTAAAAATAAACTTTGATTTGATTAAAAAAAAACTTTGTAAAGTTTAATTTAATTATTTTACTTTTATAAATATTTACCAAAAGTTTTCATTAAATAAACTTTGTAAAAATAAACTTTGATTTGATTAAAAAAAAACTTTGTAAAGTTTAATTTAATTATTTTACTTTTATAAATATTTGCCAAAAGTTTTCATTAAATAAACTTTGATTCGGTTTAAAAAAAAAACTTTGTAAAGTTTAAATTAATTATTTTACTTTTACAAATATTTACCAAAAGTTTTCATTAAGTAAACTTTGATTTAATTAAAAAAGAAACTTTGTAAAGTTTAAATTAATTATTTTACTTTTACAAATATTTACCAAAAGTTTTCATTAAATAAACTTTGTAAAAATAAACTTTAATTTGATTAAAAAAAAAAAACTTTGTAAAGTTTAAATTAATTATTATACTTTTACATAAATACAAATATTTACCATAAAAGAATTAAATTGAAAAAAAAAATGAAATTGAAATTTATTTTTATTTGTATTTAATAATTTATTTACGCACTATTTAATTTTATCATTCGATTTCAAATCAAAAATTAAAAAAAAAAAATTAAAATAAATTTTATATGCTTCATTGGACACACATCGATAATTTAGAAATGTCACAAACTTTTTGATATTTCCAAAAAAAAAATTAAAGTAAACAAAAAAAACGAAAAAAGAAAGTAATAAAAATTAAGTATTTAAGTTTTTTATTTTTTTTTTATTCATTCAATGTTTGTTGTAAAACAAAATTAACTTTAAATTTTACATAAAATTTTGTAATTAAAAATTTACTTAAATAGAAATTTAATATCTTTTAGTGATAATTACACTAAATTATACTTTTTTTTGTTTTCTTGAAAAATTAATTTTGAATTTTTTCTAAAAAAAATAAATAAACAAATTTTTTATTTTTTTTTATGCTTATTAAATTGTAACAAAAGAAAAAATAGAAGAAAAAAAATGGTTAAATTAAATTAATTTTGCTATTATTTTTGCAAAATTATATATTAAAATGATAAATAATTTTATTGCAAAAGTAAACAAAAAAAAAAAATTTGTTAAGAGTAAACAAAAAACAATTTTATTAAAAGTAAACAAATTTTTTAGTAAAAAAAAAAACAAAATGGTTAAATAATTTTTGCATTATTAATTAATTGTAAATGTGTTATTTATTTACAAATGAAATAATTAAATTTTTATTTTTTTTTTTGCTTTTGCTTTTTTTATAATTTTATTTTTTTACTTTAAAAAAAATTTTTTTTTCTTAAATCAAAAAAATTTATTTTAGTAATATCATTTAAATATTTTTTTCGTTGAATATTGTAATATTGAAGAGAAATCAAAATTTTAAAATTACTAAAACTAAATTTCTGCAAAAAGTAATTTTTTAAAGTATTTAAATTAAATACTTTTGTTTACAAAGTAAATTTGAAATTTTATTAAAATTATTTTCATTCTTTTCTTTCCTTTTTTTTTTCTTTCAAAGTTAATTTTTAAATTAAAAAAAAAAAAAAATGAAAGCAATTTTTTGAATTGAAATAAACTCTATCAAATTTGTTAATTTTAATAAAAAAAATTTTTTTTTTTTTTTTACAATTTGATAAATTCTTTTTCTTTAATTATTGTTAATTTTGATTGAAATGAAAAATGAATTCGTAATTATCAAATATCTACGAATTTTCATCCATTTATTCATTCAATCAAAAATAATAAAAACTAGATTTTCTCAATCTTCAGTAACTTTCAATTTTCAAATTTTCAAATTTTTTTTTTTTTTCAATTTAAAATTTGATAAATACCAAATTTAATTGCTGATTTTGTGAATGGCAAATAACCCAAAATTGATGGTAAAGAAGAAATCAGTAAATTATTTAATGTTTTTTTTTTAATTTAGTTCATTACACTATTTGATCTCATTTGTTTTGTTTATTTTATTATCAAACAAATACTCAATGATCATTTAATAAGATTCTATTACTATTATTATTGTTGTTGTTTATTGTTTTTTGTTTATTTATTCTATTATCAAACAAATACTAACACTAATTAATCAATGATCGTTTAATAAGATTTTTATTGCTTTTGTTTTTTTGTTGTTTATTGTTTATTGTTTATTTATTCTATTATCAAACAAATACTAACACTAATTTATCAATGATCGTTTAATAAGATTTTTATTGTTTTTGTTTTGCTGTTGTTTATTGTTTTTTTGTTTATTTATTCTATTATCAAACAAATACTAACACTAATTTATCAATGATCGTTTAATAAGATTTTTATTGTTTTTGTTTTGTTGTTGTTTATTGTTTTTTTGTTTATTTATTCTATTATCAAACAAATACTAACACTAATTTATCAATGACAAATCACTAAGATTTTTATTGTTTTTTGTCTTTTTGTTGTTTATTACTTTTGTTTATTTATTCTATTATCAAACAAATACTAACACTAATTTATCAATGACAAATCACTAAGATTTTTAATGTTTTGTTTTGTTATTGTTTATTGTTTTTTGTTTATTTATTCTATTATCAAACAAGTACTAACACTAATTAATCAATCATTCAATATGATTCTATTACTATTAATGATATGATATATACTTAATTATCAATTCTTAATGATATGATATATACTTAATTATTATTTCTTAGTGATATGATATATACTTAATTATCATTTCTTAGTGATATGATATATACTTAATTATCATTTCTTAGTGATATGATATATACTTAATTATCTTTCTTAATGATATGATATATACTTAATTATCTTTCTTAATGATATGATATATACTTAATTATCATTTCTTAATGATATGATATATACTTAATTATCAATTCTTAATGATATAATATATACTTACTTATCAATTCTTAATGATATGATATATACTTAATTATCATTTCTTAATGATATGATATATACTTAATTATCATTTCTTAATGATATGATATATACTTAATTATCATTTCTTAATGATATAATATATACTTAATTATCTTTCTTAATGATATAATATATACTTAATTATCTTTCTTAATGATATGATATATACTTAATTATCTTTCTTAATGATATGATATATACTTCATTATCAATTCTTAATTCTTATTGATAATATCTTTTTGCATCAATTCTTATTGATAATATCGTTTCTGATAATTGTTCTATTAAATTTTGAATTTAAATTTATTGAATTAAAAAATTTTTTTATTGCAAAATTGCAAATTGTAATTGTAAAATTTTATTTACCAAAAAATAAACAAACAAACAAAACAAAAAAAAAAAAAGAGAGAAAATTACAGGTAAAAAGGTAAAAGAAATGACAGATAAGGAAGGATTAATTAAAAATATTAAATTACAACAAGAAGCAAATTGTTTACGTCGAATAGCATTTTGTGGTGTGACAATGTCAACCGTTGCAACCTTACTCTGTGTCATATCGGTTCCAATGTTCTATAATTATTTACAACAAATGCAATCAGTAATGATTGATCAAATTGAATTTTGTCGATCAAGATCAGATCATATTTGGCGTGAAATAATTCGTACACAGGTAATTAATTCCTTTGTTTCCTTTCTTATCAATTTATCAATTTTATCAACATAGATATTAGATATATTTATATCTTTGATATGATTTGTTAAATAATTCAAATGCAAAATTTTGTAATAAATTTTTAATCTTTGATTTTTGCTTCTTATCAATTTATCAATTTTATCAAGATAGAAATTATTAGATATACTTATAAATTAGTTAGTCATTGATAACATTTGTTAAATAATTCAAATGCAAAATTTTGTAATAAATTTTTAATCTTTGATTTTTTCTTCTTATCAATTTTATCATTTTATCAAGATAGAAATTATTAGATATACTTATAAATTAGTTAGTCATTGATAACATTTGTTAAATAATTCAAATGCAAAATTTTGTAATAAATTTTTAATCTTTGATTTTTTCTTCTTATCAATTTATCAATTTTATCAACATAGAAATTATTAGTATACTTATAAATTAGTTAATCATTGATAACATTTGTTAAATAATTCAAATGAAAAATTTTGTAATAAATTTTTAATCTTTGATTTTTGCTTCTTATCAATTTATCAATTTTATCAACATAGAAATTATTAGATATACTTATAAATTAGTTAATCATTGATATGATTTGTTAAATAATTCAAATGCAAAATTTTGTAATAAATTTTTAATCTTTGATTTTTTCTTCTTATCAATTTATCAATTTTATCAAGATAGAAATTATTAGATATACTTATAAATTAGTTAGTCATTGATATCATTTGTTAAATAGTTCAAACGCAAAATTTTGTAATAAATTTTTAATCTTTGATTTTTGCTTCTTATCAATTTATCAATTTTATCAAGATAGAAATTATTAGATATACTTATAAATTAATTAGTCATTGATAACATTCATTAAATAATTCAAATGCAAAATTTTGTAATAAATTTTTAATCTTTGATTTTTGCTTCTTATCAATTTTATCATTTTATCAAAATAAAAAAAATATTAAATATACTTATCAATTATTTAGTCATTGATAACATTCATCAAATAGCTCAAATGCAAAATTTTGTAATAAATTTTTAATCTTTGATTTTTGCTTCTTATCAATTTTATCATTTTATCAAGATAGAAATTATTAGATATACTTATAAATTAGTTAGTCATTGATAACATTTGTTAAATAATTCAAATGCAAAACTTTGTAATAAATTTTTAATCTTTGATTTTTTCTTCTTATCAATTTATCAATTTTATCATTTTATCAAAATAAAAAAAATATTAAATATACTTATAAATTAGTTAGTTATTGATAACATTCATTAAATAATTCAAATGCAAAATTTTGTAATAAATTTTTAATCTTTGATTTTTGCTTCTTATCAATTTTATCATTTTATCAAAATAAAAAAAATATTAAATATACTTATCAATTAGTTAGTCACTGATAACATTCATTAAATAGTTCAAATGCAAAATTTTGTAATAAAATTTCAATCTTTGATTTTTTTCTTATCAATTTATCAATTTTATCATTTTATCAAAATAAAAAAAATATTAAATATACTTATAAATTAGTTAGTCATTGATAACATTCATTAAATAATTCAAATGCAAAATTTTATAATAAATTTTTATTGTTTGAAATATTAAATATTGTTTTTCTCATTTTTTTTAAAAAAAATAAATCTTTTGTTATAATTAGAAATGGAAAAAAAAAATCGTAAATGTGTTATTTTGGTTAATTAATTATGCTAAGAAAATTTTAATTGAAATGAATTTTTTTTTAATTGAAAATGAAATAATAAAAATAATTTATGTATTTGTTTGAGTATATTTGAATTAATTATTTATGAGTGTTTAAAAAAGATTTTTTTTAATTTTTCCAACATTGATTAATTATTTTTTAATTTTTTTTTTATTCATTTAATTTTTGATTAATTGTTTAAAATTTATTATTGATTAATTTTTTTGATTAATTTTTTAATTTTTATTAATTTAGTACCATGCAAAGTTAATTGGAACATTACGATTAAAACGATCAGGTGTAGCAAATTTTGACGTAAATGACGTGTTACGTAAACAAAATAAGTATGAAGCTAACATGGCATGTTGCGGATGTGGAATTTCTCCACCTGGACTACCTGGACCACCAGGTTTAGATGGTAAAGATGGCGCAGATGGTAAGAGAGGAGAACCAGGAAAAGACGCCCCAGATGCTGCTATTATTGAACCTCATAATATACCGCTAGTAAGATTAAAATATTTTTTAAATTTTTAAATTCAATTCGAGATTATTGCTAATATTTACATAATTTTAGGAATGGTGTTTTGATTGTGAAGATGGTCCACCAGGTGCAGCTGGTAAACCGGGACCTAAAGGACCACCTGGAAGACCAGGACAAGCTGGATTTCCAGCTGAAGGTGGACGACGAGGACCACCAGGACCACCAGGTTTGATTGGACCACCTGGTACACCTGGAGTACCTGGTAAGTGATTATTATAAAAGCGTTAGCACTAAACGAAGAAAACTTTGGTAATTTCATTTCAGGAATCAAAGGACCACCAGGAATACCAGGTCGAGTAATCGTAAAGGAGCAACCAAGAGGACCACCAGGTTTCGTAGGTCAACCTGGTTTACCTGGAAGACCAGGTTTTCGAGGTTTTCCAGGTGCACCAGGTAGAATAGGTCCACCTGGACAGCGTGGAAATGCTGGCAAAGATGGTACACCTGGTAAACCTGGAATACCTGGTAGTTTAGGTCCAGCTGGTACATATGGTACAACCGGTAGCTGTGATCATTGTCCACAACCACGAACAGCACCTGGTTATTAATTTGATACAAAATTTTGTGTATTAAATATTTCGCACTCATAAAATCTATCCTGAAATATGCTAGAAATTTAATTGATTAAATTTATTTTAAATTATTTAATATTTGTTTAACTTATAATTTAAAGGGAAACAAACAAACAAACAAATAAACAAATAAACAAAATAAAAAGTAGAAAACAAAAAAAAAATAATTTTCATTGCATTAGCAACCGATGAGAAGAGCTAATATTTGAAATAATAGTAGAAATTTGAAAAAAAAAAAGTTGAAAAATTTTATTATTATTGATCTCTGACCTATCTAAGTTTTATTTTTTATATTATTTTTTTTTTTTTTTTTATGAAATTTAATACAAAAAAATACTTTGCTTTTTTGATCACATTTAATTTTATTATTTAATTTTTATGAAAAAAATTAATTTTAAAAAAAAACAAAAATAATAATTTTCTTTTCGTTTTTTTTTTTTTTTTTTTAAATCAAAATTTATTACTTTGAATGAAATTATAGTTATGTTTCTAGAAGAATATATTTTAATTTAATTTCAATCTTTCCTTTTGCTTTAAAAAAAGAAGAAAAAGTGATAAATAACATTTTAAAAATTTTATTGAAAATTCTTGTTGTAATACTTTTCTTCCATCGTTACTTTTACTTTTATTTTTAATGAGTAAAAAGTAAGTTAACTGTATTTGATTTTATTTTTGTTAATATTTTGTAATGTTTTTTTACATATTTTCATATATATATTTTTTAAAATAGCATTGAAATTCGCTTAAGATTTATTTTGGTAAGTAGAATTTCTGATTTATTGATAAGAAATCCAGAAAATTTCCTGATTGTATGTCAAAAAAAACCTGATGGTTGCTCTTTTGTCATACCAAGAAAAATGGCGTATTTTCCGATTTTACAAAATCAATGATTGTTAATGGGATTTTTCGACTTTTATTGTCATTTTTTTTTGATTTTAAATGATTTTTTTTTTTTTTTGAAATGGTCTTTGAATTTAATTTCTAAATAATTTCACTTTTTCATTTGCACTTTTTTTTTTTCTTTTGAAAATTTTTGGAATTGTTGCTATTGTCCTTTAAGCAAATTTATTTTATAGTTTGTTCTTTTTTTTTCGGAAAGTATTATCCATTTTAATTTTATGCTTTTTTCTTTGCCGTTTTCTCTGTTTGAAGATATTCCTTTCCGAATTTGCCTATGAAAACCGGAAATAATACCTTTATTAATCGATTCAAAAACAGTTCATGATTACCTGTTTAATAGTGAAATTACATTTTTTTTTTCGGAAAGTATTATCCATTTTAACTCTATGCTTTTTTTCCTTGCTGTTTTCTCTGTTTGAAGATATTCCTTTCCGAATTTGTCTATGAAAACCGGAAATAATACCTTTATTAATCGATTCAAAAACAGTTCATGATTGCCTGTTCAATAGTGAAATTATGAATTAGTATTCATTCAAAACAAAATAAATTTTCTATTTCATTAAAATTTAATAAAAGAAATTAAACGCTGCGATCATTCCGGTTAATTAGGCAATTGACCCGTAGCGCACGTCTGTTGTTGCCATTAAAGCACACGTTATACGTCATAAAGTGCTAATAATAGGACACGTTATACGCCATTAAAGTGTTAAATAATAGTACACGTTATACGTCATAAAGTGCTAATAATAGGACACGTTATACGTCATAAAGTGCTAATAATAGGACACGTTATACGTCATAAAGTGCTAATAATAGGACACGTTATACGTCTAGCGCACGTCTGTTGTTGCATTAAAGTGTTAAATAATAGTACACGTTATACGTCATAAAGTGCTAATAATAGGACACGCTATACGTCATAAAGTGCTAATAATAGGACACATTATACGTCATAAAGTGCTAATAATAGGACACGTTATACGTCATAAAGTGCTAATAATAAGACACGTTATACGTCATAAAGTGCTAATAATAGGACACGTTATACGTCATAAAGTGCTAATAATAAGACACGTTATACGTCATAAAGTGCTAATAATAGGACACGTTACACGTCGGAAGTAAGAAGTAAGTCTGCTACTATAATTTGTTTTTTGATGACACTTTCATTTAATTAATAAAGCGAAGATATTTTCATTTCATCTTTTTTTTTTCTAGTATTTTTTCATTTATGAAATTTGATTTATTCCAAAAAAACTAACTTTGAAAAAAAAAAAATTTTTTTTTCAAAAAATTTATTTTAGCTAATTATACAATAAGCAAATTTTCATCCTAAAACAATATAAATAAATAGCAAAATTCATTCAATTGATGGTAATATTGAAAGAAACAAAAAAAAAAATTAAAACTTCTTTGTTGGGATTGAATTGCTACTAAAATTTTAAAGTCTCATTTTTGAATATAATTATAATTGTTTGATAATTTATTTATAATAAATATAATAATTTCTTTTTAGGATGAATATATTTTAGGATAATATAATTTATATAATAAATATAATAATTTCTTTTTAGGATAATATATTTTAGGATAATATAATTTATATAATAAATATAATAATTTCTTTTTAGGATGAATATATTTTAGGATAATATAATTTATATAATAAATATAATAATTTCTTCTTAGGATGAATATAAATTCTCTTTCTCGTTTTTTTTTTTTTTCATTGAAAACATTAGTAATTGTAGGAGAAAAAAAAAAATTAGATAAGTAAATAAAGAGAATTGTTAGGTAAGTAAACAGGTAAATATACATTTCACTTGATAAAGCTTATGTTACCTAATAAATACAATACATACAGAAATTCTTTTTTTTTTTTTTTTTGAAAACATTAGTAATTGTAGGAGAAAAAAAAATTAGATAAGTAAATAAAGAGAATTGTTAGGTAAGTAAACAGGTAAATATACATTTTACTTGATAAAGCTTACGTTACCTAATAAATACAATACATACAGAAATTCTTTTTTTTTTTTTTTTTTTTTTTTTTAAAAAATAAACACATATATACAATCCTAAATTATATTTTTGTTTCTTAAATTATTTTTTTTTTTTTTTTTGAAATCACAATTATCACATTCGAAGAGCTTTGACACAAATGCTTAGCATATGTGACAGTACTCGTAGTAGTGCCGAACTGTGTTCCATACGGAAATGAATAAGTTCAAGTTCTGTTTCCACTTTGCTCAGATTACCTCTAATCTGAAAATTATTTTTTAATAAAAATTATCAATTAAGCTAAAGTTTTAATCAAAAATTTACACAAATTAATTTAAACACTAAACAAATTTTTATAAATTTTTTTTTTTGTAAAGTGCAATTTTTATGCTAACATTATTCATCATTCATTAAAAAAGTTCTATCATTCATTAAATTATGTTGAAAATTATTATTGAAATAAAAAATCAAAATTTTTTGATAGCAAATAATTTCATTTTGTTTTTGAAATATTATAAAACTATTATTGAGGAAGAAGAAATTACCACATTCATTATTGAAATAAAAATCAAAATTTTTAATAATTATTAATAAAATTCAAAATTTTTAATAATTATTGAGGAAGAAGAAATTACCTCATTTATTATTGAAACAAAAATTCAAAATTTTTTGATAGCAAATAATTTCATTTTGTTTTTGAAATATTATAAAATTATTATTGAGGAAGAAGAAATTACCTCATTTATTATTGAAACAAAAATTCAAAATTTTTAATAATTATTGAGGAAGAAGAAATTACCTCATTTATTATTGAAACAAAAATTCAAAATTTTTTGATAGCAAATAATTTCATTTTGTTTTTGAAAATTTCATTTTATAAAATATTATTGAGGAAGAAGAAATTACCTCATT
Organism: Brugia pahangi; assembly: GCA_012070555.1. Taxonomy (NCBI): domain Eukaryota; kingdom Metazoa; phylum Nematoda; class Chromadorea; order Rhabditida; family Onchocercidae; genus Brugia; species Brugia pahangi. The sequence continues at coordinate 198,950 of JAAVKF010000027.1, read as the reverse complement.
TACTAATTCACTTGTATCTTCCATTTTTGAACTTTTCTCATTTTTCTCGTGGATATCAAGAAATATACGTTGAATAATACTATTTGCACCTGCCACTTCGTCACATACCGGGCATTTATGTTTAATCTGCAAAAAAATTATCACAGATTATTATTATTATATGTTATAATAATTTCTTAGTTTAAATTAAAGTTTAAGTTTTTCTTTCTTCTTTTTTTTCTATTTTGATTATTAAATTAAAAAAATACATTTACAAATTTATCACAGATTATTATTATATGTTATAATAATTTCTTAGTTTAAATTAAAGTTTAAGTTTTCCTTTTCTTTTTTTTTTCTATTTTGATTATTAAATTAAAAATACATTTACAAATTTATCACAGATTATTATTATTATATGTTATAATAATTTCTTAGTTTAAATTAAAGTTTAAGTTTTTCTTTCTTTTTTTTTTTCTATTTTGATTATTAAATTAAAAAAATACATTTACAAATTTATCACAGATTATTATTATTATATGTTATAATAATTTCTTAGTTTAAATTAAAGTTTAAGTTTTTCTTTCTTCTTTTTTTTTCTATTTTGATTATTAAATTAAAAAAATACATTTACAAATTTATCACAGATTATTATTATTATATATTATAATAATTTCTTAGTTTAAATTAAAGTTTAAGTTTTTCTTTTTCCTTTTTTTTCTATTTTGATTATTAAATTAAAAAAATACATTTACAAATTTATCACTCACTTGAATTTTTCGTAAAATACATTCATAATGAAATGTATGACCACAACGTAATGCAGAAATTTCATTGAGTTGAAGAATTTTTAAGCAAATTGCACATTGCATTTCTTCGTTTGCAATTTTTAAGTCAAATTCTTTCATCTCTTCGAAAAGCCAAACCTTAATTATATTAAATTAATTATATCAAAAATAAAATTTAAAAAAAAAAAAATTGCGATTAATTTAGATTAAGCTACATATTAATAATTAATTATAAATCCAAATTAGAAAAAAAAAACAAAAAAAAAGGAAGATAGGAATGATTATTTCAATTTGAACAAAACAAAAAAAACTTGTGTATTTATTAAAATATTTAAATTTTTCTTTTTCTTTTTTTAAACATAATTCATCAGATACATTAATTACTTTTAACTTAAATAAAATTTTAATTTGCATTTGTATTTTTTTATCTTTTCTTAAACAAACATATATATATATATGCTCCAGGATACTATGTTAAAGTTTACACATTTAATTTTTCTATTTTTTTTTTTTATATTCTACAATTAAAAAGAAAAAAAAATTACTAATTTATGCTAATAAATTCAATTCAATTATCAAACTATTTGTTATTATATATATGACTATAATTTATTTACATATTTTTTAAGGTCTAAAATTTTTTCTAAAATTATCAACTTATCTGTGATTAGCTAAATGTCTAATAACTTCTATTTTCCTGTTATTTACACAATTAAAATTAATTTAATACCAATTTAATTCTTCGAAATATATATAGACCGTGTAATTCTGGTTCATAAAGACGAAATCTGATAGCATCACGAATCTAAAATAATAATAATTGTGACAAATTTCAGTTTAAAAATATAAACAAAATAAAATTGATAAATTCAATGGATTATTTAAATATTAATTAAAATTACATTTCTTTAAAAACTCTCTGATTGACCTTTTTTTTTCTTTTGAAATATTTAAATAGTTTTAAGATAAACTATAAATAATCTATTTTGCATAATGAAATATATTAAAAAAATAGAAAATGAAACCATTTTTAGCAATCCCATCTCATAATAAGCTCTAAAATTTGAATTATCCTTTATAATTCGAAATGATAATAAGCCAACCATATTTTTTGCACTTATCTGTATTCGACATATTGGGCATTGACTTCGATTCTTAAAAAAAAATTGAACAAAATTTTATTGAATTTTTACAGGAAATAATTTACTAAAAAAAAAAATAGTAAATTTAACAAATTAATTAAATCACAAATTAATCAAATGAATAATGTACTTTTTAAAAAAAAAAAACAAAATTAGGAAAATATTATTATCATTATTAAATGTTAAAAATCAAAAAATGCAAAAAAAAAAAATGAAAGTCTTACTGAAAGTAAAAGTATAATAAAAGGTAGAAAATAAAATTTTGATTAATTGAAATTAGAAAAATAATAAATTAAATATAAATTTCAAAAAAGAAAATATTATTATCATTATTAAATGTTAAAATCAAAAAATGCAAAAAAAAAAAAAAATGAAAGTCTTACTGAAAGTAAAAGTATAATAAAAGGTAGAGAATAAAATTTTGATTAATTGAAATTAGAAAAATATAAATTAAATATAAATTTCAAAAAAGAAAATATTATTATCATTATTGAATGTTAAAATTAAAAAATGCAAAAAAAAAAAAAATGAAAGTAAAAGTATAATAAAAGGTAGAGAATAAAATTTTGATTAATTGAAATTAGAAAAAATATAATTAAATATAAATTTCAAAAAAAAAAAAAAAAAAAAAAAAAACTTTGAACTTACTTTCATCCATTCCAAAATACAAAAGAAATGAAATGTATGACCACAACAAAGCGCCGAAAGTTCGCTGTAATTAGCAGTTGCAAAACAAATAGCACATTGAGGTCGTGGTAGCTTCATTTTAGTACAAAAATTTAACCACTTGAAATGTTTGAAAAAAAAAATGAAAACAGCAACCTGTAAAAAAATTAAAACTGAAATTAAATTATCAATTAAAAAAAAAAAAAATATATACTTTTGAAATGAATATTAAGTCATAAAAAAAACGGAAGTTAGTATGAACTTAGTAAAACTAAACATTTTGAAGTTGTCAAAAAAAAAAAAGTACCAATACAATCCTATAAAAACGATCAGACTTCAAAAAAAAAAAGAAAAATTTGCATTTCCTCGATAAATATGCTAAATTTAAAATTTGATTTAAATTAATGTTAGCTTTTGTATTCAATTTAAAAAAAAAGGAAATAAACAATGTTAAAGTAAGATAGGATAAGTTAAGTATGAATTAAATGAGTTTGAATTCAATTAGACTTAACTAGAAAAAAACAAATATTTAATTTAATTAGAAAAAAAACAAGTAATAAACAATCAAAATAAACAATGTTAAAGTAAGATAGGATAAGTTAAGTATGAATTAAATGAATTTGAATTTAATTAGACAAGAAAAAAACAAATATTTAATTTAATTAGAAAAAAAAGAAGCAAGTAATAAACAATCAAAATAAACAATGTTAAAGTAAGATAGGATAAGTTAAGTATGAATTAAATAAGTTTGAATTCAATTAGACTTAATTAGAAAAAACAAGTATTTAATTTAATTAGATAAAAACAAGTAATAAACAATCAAAATAAACAATGTTAAAGTAAGATAGGATAAGTTAAGTATGAATTAAATGAGTTTGAATTTAATTAGACTTAACTAGAAAAAAACAAATATTTAATTTAATTAGAAAAAAAAACAAGTAATAAACAATCAAAATAAACAATGTTAAAGTAAGATAGGATAAGTTAAGTATGAATTAAATAAGTTTGAATTTAATTAGACAAGAAAAAAACAAATAATAATGAAATTAGATAGGATAAGTTAAGTTTTGAATTAAATAAGTAATGAGTTTGAATTTAATTACACTTAACTAGAAAAAAAAAACAAGTGTATTTAATTTAATTAGAAAAAAAAAGAAGCAAGTAATAAACAATCAAAATAAACAATATTGAAATTAAATAGGATGAGTTAATTTGATTAGACAAAAAAATTTTCATAATGAGCCAATCAAATTTTTGTTTGTTTTTTTTTTTTTTGCAAAAAATTATTTCTAAAAAAAAATTTTTAGAAAAAAAAAAAAGGAAAGAATTAATTTAAGAAATGACCAGTTCAGTAAACAGTAAATGACTATAACTAAAATGACCCAACAAGTTTTCCCATCACAGAACTGGTCAATATGCCGCTAGATGGTAAGGGTCAGTAACAACAACAACAATTTGAATAGCCCATAAATGGGGTCATATCATCGTGATATACCTGTCATCATTTAATATGTCAAAAAAATACTGCAATAAGTGAATCATTTTGCTATGCTAAGCAAAGAAAAAAAGACAATAATTAATGGATCAAATGGTTCACTTCTATTTGTGACGATTATGTCACTTTGAAAAAAAAAAATAATCCAAAAGTGAAAAGAAAATTTAAAACAAAAAAAAAAAACATTTCTTTGTGATGATTATATCACTTTGAAAAAAAAAAAAAAAAACTTTCATTATTTGAAGAAATAACCATAAATATTAAAATTTTTTTAAAAAAATTGAAAAAAAAAATTTAAAAAAAGAAGTAATCCAAAAGTAAAAAGAAAATTTAAAACAAAAAAAAAAAACTTTTCTTTGTGATGATTATATCACTTTGAAAAAAAAAACTTTCATAAGTTAAAAAATTTAAAAAATATGTTAAATTTTTTTATTCATACATTGAAAAATTAAAAGAAAAAAAAAAGGAATTCAAAAAATCTTTCATTATTTGAAGAAATAACCATAAACAATAAAATTTTTTAAAAAATTTTTAAAAAAAAAATTGAAAATTTTTAAAAAAAAAAGTAATTTAAAAGTAAAAAGAAAATTTAAAACAAAAAAAAAAAAAGAATAATTCAAAAATGCATAAAATGAAAAATGGATACTTTGTATATTTGTAAAAATTTACAATTAATTCATTAAATTTATAAGTAATACGGAAAAAAAAAAAATTTGCCATATTTTTTCTAAAAGTACGATTGAGTGATTAAGAAATGATAAAATGTTGCATTTTAAAATGTTTTAATTTTAAAAATTTAATATTTTTATTTGCACCAAAATAGAATATTTCAAAAATTGTAAATTAATTATATTTTTTTAATAACAAATAAACTGTAAATATTAATAATAAATAATAATAATTTTTAAAACACATAAATTCAGAAATATAAGAAAATAAAATTTCTCATATTAAGAAAAAAAAAATTAAAATTAAATAATTTCAAATTATAAATTAATGATTTAAAATTTTTGTATAATTTAACATATTACTGAACAAAAATATTCTATATCGTACTCTTAACAGCTGATATTTAGTGATGATAATTCAATTTCAAATTTAATTCAAATTTAGTGATAATTTGATTTTATTTAGTGCCATAATTAAAGTTAATTATTTTGAATTTATTTATTTCTTTTTAATAACAAATAAATTGTAAATAATAATAATAATAATAATAATAATAATAATAATATAATAATAATAATAATATAATAATAATATAAGAATAAATAATAATATTGTAATAATAAATAATAATAATATAATAATAAATAATAATAATATAATAAAAAATAATAATAATATTATAATAATTTTCATTAACACATAAATTCAGAAATATTCCAAAATAAAATTATCACTAAATTTCAATTTGTATTCTGCCAATACTATAAATAATTATTTCTTTATCATTATCAGATTATCTTGCAATTTCTCATATTAAAAATTTTCAATGAGAGGAAAATAATTCGATGTTAGCTATTAATTATCTAAATAATTTAATCTAAAAATTAGAGTTTAGCTATTCAAATAATTAAGAAATAAATTTTGCCCTACATGAAATGATAATGATAATATGAAAATGATAATGATAATGACTTTAAATACTTTATGAAATGATAATGATAATATGAAAATGATAATGATAATGACTTTAAATACTTTAAGAAATGATAATGATAATATGAAAATGATAATGATAATGACTTTAAATACTTTATGAAATGATAATGATAATATGAAAATGATAATGATAATGACTTTAAATACTTTATGAAATGATAATGATAATATGAAAATGATAATGATAATGACTTTAAATACTTTAAGAAATGATAATGATAATATGAAAATGATAATGATAATGACTTTAAATACTTTAAGAAATGATAATGATAATATGAAAATGATAATGATAATGACTTTAATACTTTATGAAATGATAATGATAATGACTTTAATACTTTATGAAATGATGATGATAATATGAAAATGATAATGATAATGATAATGATTTTAATACTTTATGAAATGATGATGATAATATGAAAATGATAATGATAATGATAATGACTTTAATACTTTATGAAATGACGATGATAATATGAAAATGATAATGATAATGACTTTAATACTTTATGAAATGATAATGATAATGACTTTAATATTTTATGAAATGATAATAGTAATATGAAAATGAAATGATAATGATTTTAATACTTTATAAAATGATAATGATAATATGAAAATGAAATGATAATGATAATGATTTTAATACTTTATGAAATGATAATGATAATGACTTTAATATTTTATGAAATGATAATAGTAATATGAAAATGAAATGATAATGATTTTAATACTTTATAAAATGATAATGATAATATGAAAATGAAATGATAATGATAATGACTTTAATACTTTATGAAATGATAATGATAATATGAAAATGATAATGATAATGACTTTAATACTTTATGAAATGATAATGATAATATGAAAATGATAATGATAATGACTTTAATACTTTATGAAATGATAATGATTTTAATACTTTATGAAATGATAATGATAGTGACTTTATTACTTTATGAAATGATAATGATAATGACTTTAATACTTTATGAAATGATAATGATTTTAATACTTTATAAAATGATAATGATAATATGAAAATGAAATGATAATGATAATGACTTTAATACTTTATGAAATGATAATGATAATATGAAAATGATAATGATAATGACTTTAATACTTTATGAAATGATAATGATAATATGAAAATGATAATGATAATGACTTTAATACTTTATGAAATGATAATGATAATATGAAAATGATAATGATAATGACTTTAATACTTTATGAAATGATAATGATTTTAATACTTTATGAAATGATAATGATAGTGACTTTATTACTTTATGAAATGATAATGACTTTAACTTTAATACTTTTAATACTTTATTTTAACAAAGAAAAAAAAAATACTCTAAATTAGCTTTAATTGAAGAAGTGAAAGCGCTACAGTGGAGCAATTAACAAAAAAAAACAACGAGCGCAACTGACTGCTAAATAATTTACACAGAAATGAAAATGAAATTTAATGCAATAGAGAGATTTTTAAAATTTGCTTAGATTAATATTCAAATATAATTCTTTAGTCTACTGCTAGTCTAAAGGTCATAGGTCAAAGTTAACTTTACTCTTTTGTAGGCAACAAATTAAATATCATAGGTCAAAGTTAACTTTACTCTTTTGTAGACAACAAATTAAGTAACATAGGTCAAAGTTAAGTTTACTCTTTTGTAGGCAACAAATTAAGTATCATAGGTCAAAGTTAACTTTACTCTTTTGTAGGCAACAAATTAAGTATCATAGGTCAAAGTTAACTTTACTCTTTTGCAGGTAACAAATTAAGTATCATAGGTCAAAGTTAACTTTACTCTTTTGTAGGCAACAAATTTAAAATAATAATAGTAGTGCTCTGCTTATTTGTCCAAATGATTCTTTCATTTTTTAATTCATATAATTTAATTGTTATACTAGATTTAATTTTCTTTTTTTCATTTCAAATTTAATTTCTTTTCAATTTGTTTACTTTCTCAAATTTGCTCAAATTTAATTCTCTTCATTTTAATTTCAAGTAATAAATTTATATATTCATTTATATATTGAAATGATAATCATATCGTTTCCATACAAACAATTTATCTCTGAAATAGTAAAAAAAAAACTTTGAAAAAAACTTTTTTTTTTTTGATCAATAAAGAAGAATGAAATAATAATCAAATATTATAATAATAATCAAATATAAATGTTTGATTTACTTAATTTTAAACTTAATTTATTATTTAAAAAAATTTTGACTAGGATTATTTTACCCAAATATTACCCATAAGTAATCTATTTTAATTAACATTCTAATTTAGACTACTGATATTTGCATGGTAAGTAGCAAATGACAAATTACTGTTCAAATGATAAGTTAACTTTTTATTTTAATCAAATAACTAGGCAAGAAAAAGCTTCTAATAGCTATTTGTTTATTGTTTACTTATTTTATTACTTCTTTATTTAATTACTCTATTAAAGTAATTACTCATTCATTGTCTTTTCTTTTGATTTTAAATTATTATCAGTGATAAGTATGTTTACTTATTTTATCACTTATTTAACAACTCCATTAAAGTAATTACTCATTCATTTTCTTTTATTTTGATTTTAAATTATTATCAGTGATAAGTATGTTTACTTATTTTATCACTTATTTATTTAATTACTCTATTAAAGTAATTACTCATTCATTTTCTTTCATTTTGACTTCAAATTATTATCAGTGATAAGTATGTTTACTTATCTTATCACTTATTAATTTTACTACTCTATTAAAGTAATTACTCATTCATTTTCTTTCATTTTGATTTTAAATTATTACCAGTGATAAATATGTTTACTTATCTTATCACTTATTAATTTTACTACTCTATTAAAGTAATTACTCATTCATTTTCTTTTCTTTTGATTTTAAATTATTATCAGTGATAAGTATGTTTACTTATCTTATCACTTATTAATTTTACTACTCTATTAAAGTAATTACTCATTCATTTTCTTTTATTTTGATTTTAAATTATTATCAGTGATAAGTATGCTTACTTATCTTATCACTTATTAATTTTACTACTCTATTAAAGTAATTACTCATTCATTTTCTTTTATTTTGACTTTCAATTAAGCTCCTCAAATATTTCAGGAAGAATTTTAGCACTTCTGAATGTTTAGCACGAAAAATCAGGCAAATCAGATGTTAACAGTTTATCAAAGAAATGATAAATCTAATGATAACCTTCTGATAATAAAATCATAAGTTAAAGATAATCAGTAATTCTGCATTATTGCGCTCAACAAATACAACTCATTACTTATTATTCAGCATATTGTAAGTAATTAATTTACGTTAATTTACGCTTGAATTACGTGTTACAAAATGTGTCTTTCAACAAAACTTGTTATTCAGCATATTGTAAGCAATTAATTTACGTCAATTTACGTTAATTTACGCTTGAATTACGTGTTACAAAATGTGTCTTTCAACAAAATTTGTTATTCAGCATATTGTAAGCAATTAATTTACGTCAATTTACGTTAATTTACGCTTGAAATACGTATTAAAAAATGTGTCTTTTAACAAAACTTGTTATTCAGCATATTGTAAGTAATTAATTTACGTTAATTTACGTCAATTTACGCTTGAATTACGTATTAAAAAATGTGCCTTTCAACAAAACTTGTTATTCAGCATATTGTAAGTAATAATTTACATTAATTTACGCTTTAATTACGTACTGCAAAATGCGTCTTTCAAACAAAACTTATTATTCAACATATTGTAAGTAATTAATTTACGTCAATTTACGTTAATTTACGCTCGAATTACGTATTACAAAATGTGTCTTTCAACAAAACTTGTTATTCAGCATATTGTAAGTAATTAATTTACGTTAATTTACGCTTGAATTACGTACTGCAAAATGCGTCTTTCAAACAAAACTTATTATTCAACATATTGTAAGTAATTAATTTACGTTAATTTACGCTCGAATTACGTATTACAAAATGTATCTTTCAACAAAACTTGTTATTCATCATATTGTAAGTAATTAATTTACGTTAATTTACGCTTGAATTACGTACTGCAAAATGCGTCTTTCAAACAAAACTTATTATTCAGCATATTGTAAGTAATTAATCTACGTTAATTTACGCTTGAATTACGTACTGCAAAATGCGTCTTTCAAACAAAACTTATTATTCAGCATATTGTAAGTAATTAATCTACGTTAATTTACGCTTGAATTACTTGAATTACGTGTTCGTTACCCTCACGTATTAAACATGTTCTCTTAGATTAAAGAGAAATCCGAAATTGATGTATAACATATGAAATGTCTAAATAGAATAAAAAAATAGCTACGATTTTTTTTTTTCTTTCAACGGACAAAAGCGCCCAATTTTCATTCATTGTCTTTTTTGCGCTGATATTTTACAAAAAAAAGATTCAAAAAAAAAATTGATTGAACGAATGATAAAGATGAAATTTCTTTTTTCTCTCTTTTCATCTCATTAACATTCCGCTTTCATTCTATTAATTTAATTTATTTTAAATTTATTTCCAAATTTATTTGTAACCTTTTTCACTAATTTTCATCGTATTTATACGTTCTAATTTATTTACGTATTTATACGTTCTAATTTATTTACGTATTTATACGTTCTAATTTATTTACGTATTTATACGTTCTAATTTATTTACGTATTTATACGTTCTAATTTATTTATGTATTTATACGTTGTAATTTATTTACGTATTTATACGTTGTAATTTATTTACATATTTATACGTTATAATTTATTTACGTATTTATACGTATTTACATATTTATACGCTGTAATTTATTTACGTATTTATACGTATTTACATATTTATACGTTGTAATTTATTTACGTATTTATACGTATTTACACCTTCTAATTTATTTACGTATTTATACGTATTTACACCTTCTAATTTATTTACGTATTTATACGTTGTAATTTATTTACATATTTATACGTATTTATACGTTCTAATTTATTTACGTACTTATACGTTGTAATTTATTTACGTATTTATACGTATTTACATATTTATACGTTGCAATTTATTTACGTATTTATACGTATTTACATATTTGTACGTTGTAATTTATTTACATATTTATACGTATTTACATATTTATACGTATTTACATCTTCTAATTTATTTACGTATTTATACGTTGTAATTTATTTACATATTTATACGTATTTATACGTTCTAATTTATTTACGTACTTATACGTTGTAATTTATTTACGTATTTATATGTATTTACATATTTATACGTTGCAATTTATTTACGTATTTATACGTATTTACATATTTGTACGTTGTAATTTATTTACATATTTATACGTATTTACATATTTATACGTATTTACATCTTCTAATTTATTTACGTATTTATACGTATTTACGCCTTCTAATTTATTTACGTATTTATACGTTGTAATTTTTTTACATATTTATATATATTTATACGTTCTAATTTATTTACGTATTTATACGTATTTACATATTTATACGTTCTAATTTATTTACGTATTTATACGTTGTAATTTATTTACATATTTATACGTATTTATATGTTATAATTTATTTACGTATTTATACGTTGTAATTTATTTACGTATTTACGCGTTGTAATTTATTTATGTATTTATACGTTGTAATTTATTTACGTATTCATACGTATTTACACGTTTTAACCCTAATTGATTCATTCTTTTATCGGCTTCTTCGATTTTTACTGATAACAAAATTTACTGATAACAGAATTCAGTAAAAGAAAGCTAATTTAATTATACTCAATAAAAGATTTAAAATACTTTACTGATAACAAATAGATAAGCATAAATTAGTAAATTTATAAATTGTAAGCAGAAGAGCAAAGATTAACATTTCGAGATTTATCAAAAAGCAATTAAAATTAGCTTTTTAAAATAAATTTTAAATGAATAATGTAGCAAAATTAGTTAGAATAATTTTGATTGTTCAATTGATTATTTTAGTGATAAAAGATAATTTAAAATTTTATGAATACATCATTTATCACCCATGTGATAAGGCATTTTCGATAAATATTTCAATTAATTAAACTATAATTCAAGGTTAAAGGTTACTGTTCATTTAACCTTTGTAAATTTAACTTACTCTTTTCTGGATTAATTAGTAATTTATTCTTAAAAAAAAATTAACATTAAATTATTGATCATTAAAAATTAAAATTAAATTTTTGATCATTAAATTATTACTGATCAGTAATTTATTCGTAAAAAATAAACATTAAATTATTGATCAATCATTAATGATAAAAATATTGATTGAATTTATTTTTTTAAAAAAAAAATCAGAATAGATTTCTATGAATTTTATCATTTATCACTATTTTATTTAAATTATTTTTTTTTGTTTCAAATAAAAATGACTAAATTTACTAAATTAATTTAAAAAAAAAATAAAGTAGGAATTATAAATTTGTAATTTTTTCTTGGCATATAAATGTTTATCTAATAATAATTTCACCAAAAAATGTTAATTAATAAGTAATTAATAAGTAAACAATTAATTAATTTATTTATTTATTTTAATTAATTTAATTAATTTCTAAATGATAATAATTATTTCAGAATATTTAATCATTATTCAATGATAATAATAATAATAATGTTTAATCATTATCCATTGTCACATTTTTATTTTATTTACCCATACTTTTATTTACCCATACTTTTATTTACCCATACTAAATGAAATATTACCTATCATTTATCATTACTGATAAAAAATTTCAAATTTATCACTGGTAATTTAATTATATAAACAATAAATAATTTTTTTACCCATAAATTTTTCCTGATTATATTCCCATCAATTTTTTTTTATGAAAAGAAAAAATTTTTTTTTCAATTATTTTTCTCATTGTTAGGTAATACTAACTTTAAAGGTAGGCATTAAGGTATTTACCCGAACATTTATCTAATTAATTAATTACTTTTTTAATTAATTTAATTAATCAATAGAAAAAATTCTTTTTCAAAATCATTTTTCTCATTGTTAGGTAATACTTATTTTAAAGGTAGGCATTGAGGTATTTACCCGAACATTTATCTAATTAATTGATTAATTTCTTTTTTTAATTAATTTAATTAATCAATAGAAAAAATTCTTTTTCAAAATCATTTTTCTCATTGTTAGGTAATACTTATTTTAAAGGTAGGCATTGAGGTATTTACCCGAACATTTATCTAATTAATTAAATACTTTTTTAATTAATTTAATTAATCAATAGAAAAAATTCTTTTTCAAAATCATTTTTCTTATTGTTAGGTAATACTAATTTTAAAGGTAGGCATTGAGGTATTTACCCGAACATTTATCTAATTAATTAAATACTTTTTTAATTAATTTAATTAATCAATAGAAAAAATTCTTTTTCAAAATCATTTTTCTCATTGTTAGGTAATACTAATTTTAAAGGTAGGCATTGAGGAACTTACCCGAACATTTATCTAATTAATTAATTTCTTTTTTTAATTAATTTAATTAATCAATTTGAAAAAATAAAAATAAATAATCACCTGGTTGAAACATGTTTTTAAAAATTATTTTTTGTTATTTTTTATTTTTTTTCGAGAAAAAAAAAATTAAATAAATTCTTGATGATATACGTATTTAAATATGATCATTTATTTTTATAATTCTTGTTTAAAAATATTTTCTCACTTTTTTCTTTTTTTATCTTTTCGAGAATTTTTTATTTTTTTTTTTTTCGCAAAAAAAAATTTAGAAACAAAAATATTAAAATTTTTGTATTGAATAATTGATTAAAAAAAAATTTTTTTTCATAATATTCATTTAAATATTAATTTATTTATTCTCTAAATTATTTAAAAATTTTATTTTAAAAAAAAAAAAATTTATTCATTTATTTAGTTTTATTTTTTATTTAAACAATACGCTTCTTTCTTTTTTTTCGAAGATTTTTTCTCGTTTCCTTTTATTAAACTATTAAATAATAAAGTTTTAAAAAAAAAAAAAAATTTTTTTTTTTTAGCTAAAATTATTTTTGTAAAATAGTTTTAAAATGATAATAAAAATGATTTAAATTTTAAATTTAGTAAATTATTTACATTAAAATTTGTTTTGCACGTGCAGCCAAAATAGTTTAAATTAATTATTCCTTTTTTTTAAAAAAAAAAAAAGATTTTTTTTTATAAATTTAAGTAAGTCATTGACTTTTAGCTTAATTAGCTTATCACTTATCACTACTAATAGCTTATCACTTATCACTACCAATAGCTTATCACTACACTTTGACAATATCAGTGTAGCTAGCCAAAATAGTTTAAATAATTTATTCTTTGTTTTGAAAATAATGTTTTTTTTTATAAATTTAAGTAAGTCATTGACTTTTAGCTTAATTAGCTTATCACTTACCACTACTAATAGCTTATCACTTATCACTACCAATAGCTTATCACTACACTTTGACAATATCAGTGTAGCTAGCCAAAATAGTCTAAATTAATTATTCTTTTAAAAAAAAAAAAAAAAAGATTTTTTTTTACAAATTTAAATAAGTCATTGACTTTTAGTTCAATTAGCTTATCACTTATCACTACTAATGGCTTATCACTATATTTTGACAATATCAGTGTAGCTATCCAAAATAGTTTAAATTAATTATTCCTTTTTTTTAAAAAAAACAAAAATTTTTTCTATAAATTTAAATAAGTCATTTACTTTTAGTTCAATTAGCTTATCACTTATCACTACTAATAGCTCATCACTACATTTTGACAATATCAGTGTGGCTAGCCAAAATAGTTTAAATAATTTATTCTTTGTTTTGAAAATAATGTTTTTTTTTTTATAAATTTAAGTAAGTCATTGACTTTTAGCTTAATTAGCTTATCACTTATCACTACAAATAGCTTATCACTATACTTTGACAATATCAGTGTAGCTATCCAAAATAGTTCAAATTAATTATTCCTTTTTTTAAAAAAAGAAAAAAAGAGATTTTTTCCTACAAATTTAAATAAGTCATTGACTTTTAGTTCAATTAACTTATCACTTATCACTACTAATGGCTTATCACTATACTTTGACAATATCAGTGTAGCTATCCAAAATAGTTTAAATTAATTATTTCTTTTTTTAAAAAAAAAAACAAAAATTTTTTCTATAAATTTAAATAAGTCATTGACTTTTAGTTCAATTAGCTTATCACTTATCACTACAAATAGCTTATCACTACACTTTGATACTATCACAATATCACATTTCTCTGACAATAAATATGATATCAATACCAAAAAAAAAAAAGTTAGTTACATTCTTATCATAGAAAATTATTTAAAAAATGACAATATTTATTGTTTAGGAAAAATTTTTGAATAATTTTAAAATTTCTGATAAATTAATTAAATGCTTTGAAAATATAAATTATTAATAATTACTTTATTAGTTACATTATATTGTTAAGTAAAATTATAAAAAAAAAATGCAAATTGCTTTAAAAAATTAAATAAAAAAAAATTTCAAATTAATTCTAAAATTCCAACTTTTTCCTTTTTTTTTTTTGTTGAATTTTAGTTTATGATAATATTATTTGATGCTAATGTTATCAGTAAAATTAATTTAAGTATATAAATTCATATTGAAGTTTTCAGATACTTTAATTTCAGTGAATTTTGGAAATTGGAATATAAATTATTGTTAAAATGAATTTTTTCCAATTTATTTTATTTAATTTTAAGATTTCAAATTTTATAACATTTTGTTATTAATAAAATTAATTTAAGTATATAAATTCATATTGAAATTTTCAAATATTTTAATTTCAGTGAATTTTGAGAATTGGAATGTAAATTATTGTTAAAATGAATTTTTTCTAATTTATTTTATTTAATTTTAAGATTTCAAATTTTATAACATTTTGTTATTAATAAAATTAATTTAAGTATATAAATTCATATTGAAATTTTCAAATATTTTAATTTCAGTGAATTTTGGAAATTGGAATATAAATTATTGTTAAAATGAATTTTTTCCAATTTATTTTATTTAATTTTAAGATTTCAAATTTTATAACATTTTGTTATTAATAAAATTAATTTAAGTATATAAATTCATATTGAAATTTTCAAATATTTTAATTTCAGTGAATTTTGAGAATTGGAATGTAAATTATTGTTAAAATGAATTTTTTCTAATTTATTTTATTTAATTTTAAGATTTAAAATTTTACAATATTATTTTAAGTTAGCAGTAAAATTAATTCAAGTATATAAATTCTTATTGAATTTTTCAAATATTTTAATTTTAGTGAATTTTGAATTAGAATTTATATATTTCAGTCTATTTTATTTAATTTAAGATTTAAAATTTAATAATACTTTTTAATATATAAAATTTAATAATCGAAAAAAATTCTGTTTTGAGTGCCTGCTAAGAATCAAATTTTAAGTTATATTATTTGATATAATCCATCAAATAGTCCTCAAAAATTAAAATTGAAATAATGAATTTAAAATATTTCTTTTCTTGGCTATTTATTTTACTCTTTGAAAAAAAAAAGAAAGTAAATAGCCAAAAAAAAAAAAAAAAAGAAAAAGGCATTCATTTAAAATAGCAAATGAAAATTTAAGAAAAAACTTTCTTGTTTTGTTTATGTTTTTTATGAAATTTTTTTAAACATTTAAAAAAAACTGCCACTCTCATAAATAATAAAAAAAATTTTTTTCATTTAATTAAATTTGTTTAAAAAAAAAAAAAAAAAGATTTCAATGAAAAATTAAAAATTAAAAAAAAAAAGAAAACCATTGAACAGGTATTATGTTCATTAATAAGCTGTATGATAATGATAAATTATTTGCTGATTATATTATCAACAAACAGACAAAAAATATTTTGTTTAATAAATTTGTCGTCAAATTTTAAAAAAAATTAAATTTCTAAAAAAAAAAAAACAATTAATTGAATAAATATTACTTTGTACATTCATTCATTCATTTTAAAAAAAAAAAAAAAATTTGAAAAATTTTAAACAACAAAATTTTCATTGTTCCTATCAAATTGTTTCTTTCGTTTTTTTTTTTCATTCAGATTGGATAATTTTAAGCAAAAAAAAATTTTTTTTTTTAAGAAATAAAAATGCAAAAAGTAAAAGTTGAAAGTGTTTTTTTTTTTAAATTATTTGTTAAGTAAACATTTTAATTTTAAAATGAAAAATTATTGTAATATGTAATTTGTTTTGTTTACTATTAATGAATGAATGAAAATTATAGCAAATTTATTATAATAATAGTAACATAATAACAATAACAATAGTACTACTACTACTAATAATAATAATAATAATGACAATAGTAATAATAATAATAATAATAATAATAATAATAATAGTAATAATAATAATAATAATAGTACTACTACTACTACTAATAATAATGGTAATAATAATAATAATGACAATAATAATAATAATAATAATAATAATAATAATAATAATACTAATAATAATAATAATAACAATAGTACTACTACTAATAATAATAATACTAATAACAATAGTGCTACTACTACTAATAATAATAATAATAATGACAATAGTACTAATAATAATAATAGTAATAATAATAATAACAATAGTACTACTACTAATAATAATAATAACAGTAGTACTAATAATAATAATAATAATAATAATAATAATAATAATAATAATAATAATAATAATAATAATAATAATAATAATAACAATAGTACTACTACTAATAATAATAATACTAATAACAATAGTGCTACTACTACTAATAATAATAATAATAATGACAATAGTACTACTACTACTACTAATAATAATAATAATAATAATAATAATACTACTACTACTACTACTAATAATAATAATAATAATAATACTACTACTAATAATGATAATAAAAATAACAATAGTACTAATAATAATAATAATAATAATAATAATAATAATAATAATAATAATAATAACAATAGTACTAATAATAATAATAATAATAATAATAATAATAATAATAATAATAATAATAATAATAATAATAATAATAATATCATCATCAAAATAATTTATAAAATATTTTTATTATATATATATATATATATATATTATTATTATTATTATCAATTTGATAACTAATCTAAAAATATTTTCATCAATAATTCTTATTTTATTTTTTTATCAATTTATTTGTAAATATAATTAAATTTCAATTTTTTTTAGCAATAATGGATGAATTTAATTCGATTAAAATAATATTTCAACAACAACAACAACAACAATTAATAAATTTACGACGTGCAGTATTGTTTGCTGTAATTTTAGCCGTAATTGCAACATTAATTTGCATATTTTCAATACCATTATTCTATAATTACTTGCAATACATGCATTCAAGCATGCAAAATGAAATTGATTTTTGCAAGCAACGAAGTCAAAATATTTGGAAAGAAATATTAAAAACACAAGTTTGTAATTTTTTTTTTTTTTTAATTTTACTTAAATTTAATATCTAACTTTTCTTAAATTAATGAATTGCAATACTACAAGATTAGAAATTTGAAGTATATTTAAAGTAAAGTGATTAGCAAATAATTAAATGAAATGAATTTTTTGAATTTGAATAAATTTTTGACAAAAGAAAAAATGAAATTTTTTTTTTTAATTTTACTTAAATTTAATATCTAACTTTTCTTAAATTAATGAATTGCATAATACAAGATTAGAAATTTGAAGTATATTTAAAGTAAAGTGATTAGCAAATAATTAAATGAAATGAATTTTTTGAATTTAAAATAAAAATTGAATTTAAAATAAAATTAAAATAAAAAAAATTTTTTTTGAATTTAAATTAAATTTTTAAGTAAACAAAAAAATGAATTTTTAATTAAAAATAAAATAATTTTTGACTGTTCTTAAATTAAATAAAAAAAAAAAACAAAAACAAAACCAAAAAAAAGAATGAAAAAAATAAGAACTGAACATAGAAGATAGAAAATATTTCATTTTGATTATTTATTTCAAATTTAATATTTACTTTGGTCAAAATTTTCTTTTATATTATTTGAGAAATTTGCAAATTTTTTTTGAAATTTTTTATGCTATAATTAATTTTAAATTAATTAAAAGTAATCTGTTTAAGAATAAAATTAAAAAAATTGATCATTATTACTTTTTTTTTATTATTTTATAATTTTTGTAATTTATAAATTAATAGATAACAATTATAAAATATTATGCATAAATACGAATTTTAATTAATGATCGATTAATAAATTGAAATGCATGCTAAGATTATCAAATTTTGATTAAATTTTGAAAAAAATTTTTCATTTTTTTTTTAAATTTTTAGTTTTTTTTTTGATTTTTTATTTTTATTCTAAAAAAAAAAATTTTATTTGCAGATTTTAGTTGGAGGTCAAAGACATAAAAGATTGGCTAGTTTTGTTGGTACCATACCTAATTATTCGTATTTGAATCAACAAATGTCATCAACAAAGCAAAGTGTATGCTGTGGATGCGGTGTGTCACCAGTAGGACCTAGAGGTTTACCTGGTCCGGATGGACAGAGCGGTCCGGACGGATTACCCGGACAACCAGGCAGAAATGGACTGAATGCACCGCCGCCGAAACAACCAGAACGTATTGTTTTCTGTTTTGAGTGTGAAAAAAGTGAACCTGGTCCTCCGGGAGAACCAGGTCGGAAAGGACTAGTTGGTAAGCCAGGTTTGCCAGGTCGTGATGGATATCCAGGTTTACCTGGGCAACCTGGTAGACAAGGACCGATGGGACCACCAGGTCCACCTGGTAAACCAGGTCTTCCTGGACCTTGTGGACTTCCCGGAAAAGTGGTCGAAATAGCTGTACCGAACGGACCACAAGGATATCCTGGTCCTAGAGGAAAGCAAGGTGTACCAGGAAATCCAGGTAAAAATGGTGTACCAGGTAGGAATGGAGCAGAAGGACCACCCGGAAATCCAGGTTGTGATGGAGCTCCTGGTCTAGCTGGAGCAACAGGTGAACCAGGTATTCGAGGACCGCAAGGATCAATCGGACAGTGTGACCATTGTCCACTACCAAGAGTAGCTATAGGATATTAAATATACTAAATCTCATTTTTTTTTCTTTTTTTTTTTTTGGATTTTATTCCAAATTATAATTTCGTTTTTTTTTTTTACTAACTTTTAATATAGCCTTCAAAAAAAAAAGTACAAATTAGCAATTTGCTTTCTGATATATTTTTTAAAAACTTTTCAATTTCAAATTAAATTCTAAAATGGATCTATTTTTAGTTAAAAAAATTTCAAAAAAATTTTTGTTTCACATTGTCATTTATATATTTGTTAGTGCTTTTCTTTTTTTTTCTTTTTTAATCTGTCAAATTTGTTAGAAATTTCAAAAGTTTGACATATTTTATCAAATAAATAATCCAATCTTGATGATTATAAATTGAACAATCATTTTTGATAATTCAATATGATAAAAAAAAAAAAAATGAAATTGTTAAATAATATAAATTAGGAAGAGACTTATTTTAGATACAATTTAAAAAAAAAAAAAAAAAAAAAAACTTCAATAATTTTAGCTAAAAATGAAAATTAATTCTTAATTTATCAATTAATCTTAGCAATAATAAAACTATAATGATATTATTTCTCAAATAAACTTTTTTTGTGTAAAAAAAAAAAAAAAGTCGTATTATTTGCAAATGTATTTCAAAATATTAATTAAATTTTCATCAGTTTATTTCCTAAAATTTAATTAGTATAGTTCATATTTCTAGTATTTTAATAAATTTTCATTATTTATTCAGATATTGTCATATTTTTTTGTTTGTTTATTGAAATATAACATCAAATATTTTCCTTTTTTTTGTTTGGTAAAATCTACATCACATCTGGTGTTTATTTCTTATTACTTTTAAATTCGAATTTAATTTCAATCCTTAAATTTAACATTGAAAGTTCACTTTCTTATTTTCTTAATAATCATCAATTTTTATACAAATGCAGCAGCACTTCCATCCATATATTCCTAAAAAAATTTTTTCAATTTCGATTAATTTAAATGATTACGACATGTTGAAATAAAAAAATAAAAAATGTTAATAAGAATAACGAATAAAAAAAAAAAAATCTTTAAATTTAGTAATTGCTTAAGAGAAATAATAAATTTAGTTGAAATTGTGAGTTTTTTTTTTTTTTGAAAATATTTCGATGCTCGTTTCTATTTTTTGCTTTATTACTCAATTAATAACAAGGTGGAAAGAAAAAAAAAAACAAAAAAACAAAAACAAAAAAACTTTTCATTTTTCATTTCTTATTTAGCAAAAGTTCAAAATAGTAATGAAAAAAATATATTATCACAGGAAGTGAAAATAATAAAAATCTTAGATAATTTGATTGGAAAAAAAAAAAAAAAAAAAGTATAAAACTTTAAGGTAAATCATTTGCTAAAAATAACCTAATGAGAAGCATTTTAGTTTGTTCAAAATTTTTTTACCACAAAACATTAAATCAAATCATAAATCGAACTATCTTCACACAATTAACGTAACCAAATGCTTGTCGTCTAATGAAATTTAATATAAAACTGAAATATTTATAAAAAGAATAGTAGAAAAATAAATTTTTCTTGCTCAGAAAAAAAAAAATCTTCATTTAGTTAACATAAAAGTTAATAAAAAACAAAAATTTACAATCTAAGCAATAGAATTATGCAAAAAAAAAAAAAAAAAAATTTGTTCCAAAAGAATCAAAGATGTACTAAAACATTTAAAATTGCAGAAATGTTTGTTTCAAAAGAATCATAAATTTACTTTAATTTTTTGAGGCAAAAAAAAAACAAACAAAATTTATCATTCATACTAGTAAATAGTAATAAATAATAAAATATGATAGAAATTAGTAAAAAGTAAAATTATGTAAGATTCATTATTAAATGATAATCAAATCCTAGTAATACATAAACAAATATAAAATAAATCATTTTAAAACAAAAAAAATTCTTCACTAATTGAAAAAAGAAGGGAGAGAGAGAGAGAGAGAGAGAGAGCATTTTGTTAGCAACGTAATCCTTGTGCGATCATCATAAATACCGCAAATGAACTACCCATTTTTGTCGAATATCGTCCAGCTTGTGCTATCATTGCACGTCCTCTTAGACCCATGCTTAAAAAATACTCATAAAATTATTTCCTTGTGATAAAAAGAAAAACATAACTTAGATTAATTGTTAGTTACGATTATCAGTCAATTTAATTTGATAATAAAATCTAAGTTACATCGATATTTTAAGATGATATGCTTATAATTGACACCTTTTTTTTTTAAATCAATTTTATGTTTTCAATTTAGCATAAATCATCACTACTATTAGCATAAGTAACATATTTTAAAAATTTTAATGTTGGAAAAATTTAACTTTTTTTAAAACAATAAACTTATTAATTCATCATACTAATCCAATAAGCATCAACAATATACTTTAAGTATGCATTCAAATTATGATTAAATAGTTAAAAAAAAAAAAGTTATTAATTAATTAATAAAAGAAGTTAGCTTCGCATTAAGCAATTAATTTAAATTCGAATTTAAATTCTAAAAAAAAGCAAGTATTTAATTTATGAAGTAATAAGAAAAGAAGTTAACTTTGCATTAAGCAATTAATTTAAATTCGAATTTAAATTCTAAAAAAAAGCAAGTATTTAATTTATGAAGTAAAAAAGTTAAGCATTAAGCAATTAATTTAAATTCGAATTTAAATTCTAAAAAAAAGCAAGTATTTAATTTATGAAGTAATAAGAAAAGAAGTAAGCTTAGCATTAAGCAATTAATTTAAATTCGAATTTAAATTCTAACCTGAATGCACTAGCAGTACCAATAAGAACACCTGATGCACAACCAATAAATACTCCCATAAGTAAGCCCATTTTCATCTTTTGCCAACATGTTATTTGTGGATGTCCAGAAACACCTTGATATTGTGGCACAGGCATTATTTCTTTGTCACCTATAAATAATGTCAACCTAAATAAACAATTTTACTTGTAAATACAACAAATAATAATAGAAATAATACAAAAAAAAAAAAAAAAAATAGAAATTAAAGTGCAAAAATTAAAGCATCAGCTTATCACTATAAATTAAGTTTTAAAAAATGAAATTAATATGAAATTGAAATTTTAAAAAGTGAAATTAATATGAAAATGAAATTTTAAAAAATGAAATTAATATGGAATTGAAATTTTAAAAAATGAAATTAATATGAAAATGAAATTGAATCAAATTTCTTCATTTTCAAACTAAGAAAAAAGAAATAAATGAAATGGAAAATAATTAACAAGCAATTAATAAAAATTTAAAAATGATCAAAAAAAAAAAAAACTTCAGCACAATGCTAATAACATCATGCAATTAACTGATT
The DNA here is from genome assembly GCA_012070555.1 of Brugia pahangi. NCBI lineage: Eukaryota > Metazoa > Nematoda > Chromadorea > Rhabditida > Onchocercidae > Brugia > Brugia pahangi. The sequence goes on along the minus strand of JAAVKF010000027.1, from coordinate 175,724 downwards.
AAATTTATTTATTCACAATCATTAATAATTACACTAAAGTAGAAAATTTGATTCAATTTCAATTTCAAAACTTTTGAAACTTATAAATTTCAATCATTCTAGCAAAAATAAAATATTTGCAATACTTTTAAAATACATTGCATTCACTGTAATTCTTACTTTTTTTTTGAATACAAAAAAAAAAAAAGTTATTCGTTCATATAAAATTAGTTTAAGAAAAAAATAAATTATAATCAACTGTTGCGACAGCTATTTAAAAGTATACTAAAAATATTATCAAAACTGATTTGAAATCATTTATTTCTCTTTTCACTTTAGCCAATAATACAAATGATAATTGACAAAATTGCCAATAAAATTCATACAATCATCTCAGATTATTCAAAGTTTATCAGTTTTTTAATGAATGTATTTGTAGCACAATGAAAAAATAAAAATAAAAAATAAAATAAAAAAATACTGTAAATATTAAATTCCTAACAATTGAAGCATCAATCTTATTAATACATGGCTTCTCTTATCCATTAATTTCAAATTTCATTTATATATTATCAAAAAAAAACCAACTGCAACTATCCATTTTTCCGTTTTTTTCTTTCTCTCTCCTAATCATTATCTATTATTAATATAAATTGCAAAAATATAAATAAATAAATAAATGAATAGATAAATTCAACAACAATCAAATTTTTGCAACAATTATCGATTAACTGAAATGGAAACAATTTCAGAATTGAAATGGAAGCAATTCCAGAAAATAGAGCAATATAGGCTCCTGAATAAGTTTTCATTTATTGAATCAGCGCTAGTATTACCAATCAATCATTATGATCAATAAATTTAACCAGTTTTAAAAATACACGTTTAATTTCATTCATTTTCATTCCTAACAAAATAAAATTTTTCTTTTTTTTTTTTTTTTTTATAATAACCATTGTTGTACTTTGCAACCCCAGAAAAGTAAAAAGAGAACAGGAAAAACCTGAAAGAAATGAAAGGAGAGAGCAATTAATTGCATGAAAAAAGTACAATAAAACCATACAACTGCAATGCGAAGTTAAGACCCGCATAAAAAAAAAAAAAGAAAAAGCTTTAGATTTATAAAAGCTGAGAAGATTAATGATAAAGATAAGCGATAAACATATATCGCTTATCACGCAATTCGATAAATAAGATGTAAGCCAGAATCAGTGTCAACTATATCACTCAATTGTCCAACCTGAAAAAAAAAAAAGAAGAAATGAAATGAAATGAAATTATAATAATAAAGTAAGTATGATTGTTTGAGAATTCACATTAAAAAAGTAAGTATGATTGTTTAATTCACATTAAAAATTTAATCTTTCAGTTTTACACAAAAATTTTCTTGGCTATGAACATTTTCCTCTTCTATCAGTGGTGAAATTGCGAATATTTTTCATGAAAAAAAAAAAACTAATATTAATTTAGTCTTTCTTATCTTTATTCTAAAATATGCTAACTCTCATGCTAACATTCTAAACATACTACATACTACCCATTATCGTGATGATAATTTTAAAATCTCTTTAAAAAAGTTACTCCAAGAGCAAAAGCGGCGTCTTCAAAAGATTTCTGCATTTGTCGTCGTTTAAAAAATCCCAAATCACCACCTCGTTTTGCTGAGGAACAATCGCTAAATTCCTTTGCCAAATCTCTCAATTTTGATTTTTTATCAGATGCCTCCTCAATTTGCTTTCTATAGCCTACAAGGAAAAAAAAAAAAAGAATAAAAAGAAAACTTTATTTTTTAAAGGAAAAAATTTTCGTTAGAAATTAGAAAAATGAAATATGATAATATTAACAAATACAACGTATAATAGATGAAAATTTAGTCTAATTTCTTATCCATCTTTTGTCCAATATTTCCCTGCAAAATGTAAAACTCATAAACATAATTTGATCCGAAAAGCTAAATTTACGTATGAATTTTATACGTATTTACGTATAAAATTTACGTATTTTTCACAGCTAAGCTATGAATTATGAGAGAAAGCTAATTTTTTTCCCTTTGGAAGAGTAAAAAAAGAAAAATTGAGTCGAACCAGCCAAAATTTTCCTTGCATCTTCTTTTGATCGTGTAATAACATCTGAGCGCCACGATGAAGGACGTCTCGAACCACTATGTTTTACTAGTAAATGTGCGCAATGTACCTATAAATCACTTCTATTAATATAATTAACATATATATATTACACTTCAGTTAAGTGAAAATGCATTTTGATGAATTAAAAAAATATTTTGAGATTATTTTAAAAATAAAATTTTACTACAAAATGACCATAAAATGTATACAAAAAACATCAATTAATTTGATAAATTTTCGATAATAAATCATGCTACAGAACTATAATCCAAAAAATTTATTTAAATTCATGATTTCATTTTTTTATTCTTTTAAATTTCTCATATGAATACCATTAAGTAGTTACTGGGAAAAAGAAAAAAAAAGAAAACTTTTAAAATATACCTCATTCAAGCTTGCTTGTGCTGGATCAGCTGGTTTTGTGGGACGTTCCCATTGACTACGACCAGTGTATACATTGAAATAATAAAACCGATCTAAAATAATTGCATAAATGAATTTAATAAAGAAATCTGAAAACGGAAAAACTTTTAATTTCCTCAATTTTAAACGAATAAATTGATGAAAAAAAAAAAAAAAACATAATTTTCAAAAGTAATAATAAACAAACTATTTGAACGACTCATTCGTTTCTCCCATCCTTTTGGTAATTCTTTTACAGCTTCCTTCTCTTCTTCCTCAACTTGATCACCATCATCCGTTCGAATACGTTTTTTTTCCGGCTCAATAGACAGAGACATCGAAAGCTACACACTAATCCACAATGAATATGTGAATTTTATATAAATTATGATCTTAAAAAAAAGTAAAATAAGAACTGATAATACTGAAATCTAACAAATCCAAACACATCAAATTTTCTCAGTATGCACAAACTGATTTTTGAGTATTTTAGAAATTTGCATAATATTTATTTGAGTAATGGTATAAATTAAGTATTTGAGTAAATAATATTTGAGTAATGGTATAAATAAAGAAGTATCATTGTTCTCAATATTTATTGATAATGTACGCATATTTTTATATTTTTACCATTAAATAAATAAAGGAATCACCCGTGAACAATTAAGAACATACGAAATACAACTTTATATGAATATTTTCTATATAAAATTTACGCAAATATCAAACAAACAAGTTTGCTTGGAATTGTAACTGTCAGTATCAAAAAATAAAAAAACAACAAAACTAGAAAGAAAACTAAAAGTACAAATAAAGGCAAAAATGTAGAATGACAACTACGATGCTGCATAGCATAATAAAGTTTCAATTAACCATACTCTTCCTCTAATTTTTCCATTTTAACCAATCGTCTCATATCAAATTTTCGTAAATTTAATGATACATATGCACCTTCCAGCAATTTTTCAGCATAACTTCGTCCGACAGCTAAGGAATGCTGCATTCCACGATTCCCAAACCCGCATAAGAAATGTAAATTTTGATAAAGTAAATGCTCTCCGATAACAGGTGAATTATCAAATGTATTCACATCTTCATAACCTGCCCAAGCATTTTTAATCTGAAAATGTCAAGCATAATTTTTCTGTTTGTAATAGAGAAAAAATATTTTGTTTTAGCTTAATTATTACAATATAATTAATGAATATCTCATTTTTCTCGAGAAAAAGCTGTCTCTATTTTGAAACAGAAAAAATGTAAGATAAGGATTAAAATTTCGATAGTTATCTTCATTAAACGATAATCAATATTAGAGATAATAAAGAGTCAGAATTTCATTCAGCTTCACATTGATGCTTTGTATTAACTGTGCTAGTGATCAAAGGGTTCATTAATATAAAAACTGTCGTGTTTCTCGATAAAACTTACTTTTAAATTTCTAAATGCTGGAATCCTTTTCACTAGAGTTGGCCAAATATCATTATAAAAGTAGTTGTAATCTACTTCCAAATTTGAGTGGTCCATTTTTTCATCTTCTTCCTACAAAAATTATAGTTCTAAATACAAAAAAAATGAACAATAATTTATACATTTCACAATTCATTCAAATTTCTCACCTTATTCGGGATTTTCCCACAAATGAATGTATTACCAACTTCTTCCAGCAAACAATAAACACCACTGGGATCCACAAGAGCCGGCATATCTAAGGCAGGAACATCAGGTGCATGTACAACAAACATCATACGCTTCCGTGCAACAACCGGTATTTTAACAGCCAATAAATCTTGTCCTTTCCCTAAAAAATTCAAAATTCTTCTTCTAAATTACAAATTTCACACTTAACTGAACTTCAAAACTTCGCATTAAAAAAATATTACATTTACGAGTAAAACAAATATCTCACCAATTCTTGCCATTTCGGCAATACGACCAGACCAAGCACCAGCAGCAACAACAATATGATTAGATCGTACGATTCTTGCAGAAGCATCTGTCATTTGCGGCCGAATCTATAAATATATATGTAAATTTTTTTTTTTTTTTGCTGCAAGAACATATATAAAATATAATAAAAACTTAAAAAATAAATCTATATGCCTACAAAAGCTCCGCGGATATGCTTATTACGCCATACTGCTTCATCAGCATCATCTGCAATACCATATATTTCTGTAGCACCATATCTTTGGCCAAAATAAAAACCTAAAAATTAAATATTCATATTAAAAAAAAAAAAAAACTCATCCAAACTATATATCAGTGAAGGCAAACCAAAAATATATTAATTTTATATGGAGCTATTTAGCAATATAAGCGCTACAAAATCAATTTGGATATCTTATGATACAGAATAAAATATAACACAGGATGCCGATCACTTAACTTTTCATGTATTCTGTTAACTTGAAAAGGAAAAGGCAAAAGCAATAAAGGAATTACTTAAAAATTCAAACAGTGTCTGTAAGATAAAACACTAAAAAGATAAAACTTTGAGAGAATTTGCAAGTTTTACTGGAGTAAACAAAGTATTTGTTATTGAGTATAGCGTACCCTCAATTACCAAACAGTTGTTTTTAGTTCGCTTAAAAATTAAAAAAAAAAAAAACACTTAAAAATGGACAATATGGCAATCTGTCTCTTTTGGAGATTAAGGCAAAACATTGGCAATTTCCTATTTAAAATTTTTTGTAAAAATAACCACTATTTAGAATAATGAAGACTCGAATGCTTCTTCCCAAATACATATACGCAAAAGTTAGAAAGTTCTAAAAGCATTTGTTACATACCTTCCACCTCTCCTTTAAGATACTGCACACCCAAAGTAAGATTCTTTTCCCGTATAGCTGATAATAGTTGCCAAGAATCGATTGTACCTTCATTTTCCAAACCTATAAAATCTCATATATTATACTTATTTTCTATCATGCTCAACATCAGAATGAGCTAATAAAAGCAAACTTACCGTATGAGCCGAGTAATACATCATCAAAATTGATAAAAGGAAATTTCGCACATAACTTATTACGGTTTAGCAAATCAATTCGGGCACCATTTTGCCTAAAAATTTACCGAAATAATTTTATCAATACTTTCCTCAATTTTTTCTTCTTGTTGAACTTTTCTCTATAATGAGTTTTTTCAAAAATCTCATAAAACTTTATTAACATGTAAATGAGTAATGTCATAAGTTGTAGACTGATTACGTTCTATTCTACCAAATTAGCTATATAATTTTTGAAATCTGATCCATATTTGTGGTATCAAGAAATTATGAAATACATTAAATATAGTTAGCTCAAATTTCTAAGGCAAGATAAAGTGGCGAGAAGAATGCTGCATGCAAAATGAATATGGGATGAATCTAAGAATCTAATTCAGAAGTTTACTTAGTGGTACAATTCCAGTTCCACTAAGTAATCTTTTGATTTCAGCCGATCAGTCGTCGTTATGAAAATATTTCCAATAATTTAAATCCAGTTAAACAATTAGACCAACGTTTGCACTTTCCAATTCCGCTTCAATCGATCCACTTCTTCGGGTGTGCGAGCCAAATACATGAAACCCATCGGTAAAAAATTTATATCAGGAGGATCGTTGTCTAAAAACATTTATTATAAATTATAAAACACTAATTAATTTCAGTATATCAACAGCAAAAAAAGGTAAGTAAATAATTCGATGATTTAACTATGCTTATGGAAGAATTATTCATAAGAATTTTACGAAGGAACTAACTGAAATTCTAGAATTCTAGAATGTAAATTTACCTAAAATACGCAAATGTTCGCCAGCATGACGAAGATATTCAGCGGCAAAAGCTGACATTGTAACATGTTCAGGGACTGAAAATTGCTGTGAGATACCACCACATGTTAACATTGAAGCGCACTGCGCAAACTGCAATTAAACATCACATTTAAAAGAGGTAGAAAAACTTGGTAAAGAAATAAATTTCCAACTTTCATATTCTTTAACTATTAAAGAGACTAATAACACGATTTATCATGTTATTTAAAGCAGTTATGGTTTGAAGATAATATTCGAAAACTCTAAAATTTATGTCGCATTACGGTTTGAAATAAAATTACATTTAGGAAAGATTTTTCTTTTAGTTTTCTTATATCAGTCTAGTTATTCATCATGATATCCTGTTTTGTTGGAAAATGCTCGCTTTTACATTATATTGAAAAAGCTAACAAATCAATGAGATTAAAAAATAAAAGTTTGAAACTATTGCCTTATCGTTATTTTCTACAACTGTCACTTTGTAGTCTTCGTCACGAAACGCTTGCTTTAACCAGTATGCAACAGATGATCCTATCAATCCACCTCCAATGATTAATACCTAAAAAATATCAATTTAGGTTTGTGAATATGAATGCTTTATCCTTCACGGTAAACATCGAATAAAATAATTTAAGTGTATTCATTTTAAAATTTAAATACGTCAACTACACTCAGAACTTTATCGCAGAAACATGTTTAAGTATGAATAAGATTCATCAGCTTCTATTAACTTCTATTAATATCAAGGCAAATTTCTCCTCAAATAATCCAACTTCTGAAAACAAAACAGATGCTCTAAAGACAATGCAAATAATAACCATAATTAGCATCTAATTACCTGAGTTTCGAATGGGAACAACTCGAGATCCATTGTGTGTCGTTTGATGTGTGCAATCGCATTATTCCTCTGATAAGGATCCATTCTGGCCTAAATTTATGTATTTGTCAAATATAACGCGATTTAATAGAAATTTACAAATACATTTCTGATTATATAAGAAGCTGTTACGATTTAATAATATGTCAACAAAAACTGAAGTAAAGAAGTTACAAAGGAAAGTAAAAACAATTCTGTTATGACGACGGCTGAAAAAAAGGGAAACATTAGTTCTTGCGAGAAATGTGTTTACACTTTTAGTGACATAAACTGAAAAACAACTTAAAATAATTAAATCAATAAGAAAAAAGAAAAACAATGCCATATAAAATATTACTTCTTTCCACCGCCTTTTCCATCGTTTTACATCATACTTCAAAGCATACCACATCCGCTTCAAAACATCTTCCCCAGGTTCGAAATGTCTTTCATTCTCGAAGTCTAAATTCAGCAGTATAGTGTTCACAAAAATAAAGCAAATAAAAAACGACATTCAAAATAAGGATAAAATAAAATAACGAATCAGTCCTCAGTCTATCTCTTTCTTCCTTCTTCAATAATTAAGAAATCCACAAGCTATTACATACCGAGAATTTGTGAAGGTTTATTTCGATAAGCTATGTAATAGGATGATGAGAAAACAGTAAAACATTAAAGTGAAATGAAGTCGATAAACAAGAAAAAAGAACCCTTTGAAAAAACTTTAAAAAAAGGACTCAAGTCATTCTCAAAAATTATATTCAAATCCGCAATATTAAGTTATATTAAACTTGAACTTACTCACTTTGCCATCTAGTTAAGGATGTTGTATGAAAGAACGTCGCATTTACCCTAAATAATGAATGTTGATGAAAACCTGTCAGAATATTTTTTGCCGTCCACATTTCTGCAAAAAAAAAAAATTCATAACGTCAACAAAATTCATATCAAATTATGATGCGAAATTATGAAAATTTAGTACAAACTCTTACCATGATGGTAGCGACAAATGTTAATGTAGAAAACAATATAAAACAGAAAAAAAAATTTTTTCATTAAGCTATTATAAGCTATAATGAAGAGTTTTAATTAAAAAGAAGTATTAGTTAATTTTGAAATTCGTTTCATTAAATTAAATTTATAAACTATTCTTTTGAGATTCTTTAACTTCTTAACTTAAATTTATAAGCTGTTCTGATAGCAAATTACCCCAACACTTTTCTTAATATTATCTCACAAAGAATTGATGGAATTAGTCAAGTACTGACATAAATAACTTTTAATTTCTTCCATTTCCAACTTTCTCAAATGCTATTTATACAAATATTTTATTTACCCTAATCAAAATCATTTAAACAGAAATCTTACAATCCATAAATAATCCAATCCATAAATAAAAGCAAGCAGAATCAAATATTATTTACTAATTACAGGGATAAAAATTTTATAGCATTTCTTCATATATTTACTTAGAATTTTTTAAAAATTATTCCCAAAAGAAGAAAAATACATTAATTTAACTAATTTATATTTATTCCTACAAACTTGTAATCAGATTACTCTCAATCACTGTTATAATTAATCACCGTTGACTTTCTAACACTCTCTCAATCTTTTCATCTTCTCAATTAGAGTCATATACTACCTTCATGTTCTCTAGTATTCTATAATTATCCGCTAATTGTAAACTATCTCGTAAATCTCAGCAACCCCTAAATTCTCTCAAAATATTGTATTCTATTGTACAACATTCTACCGTACAACAACCTCTCTTCAAAAACCATTATATTTCCCACCCTTCGTCTGTTGCATAGGAAATTACAGTGTAGCATTTTTGTCGTATGCTACAAACTATGAAATGTAATGATGGGAAATTGTGTGATGAATGGCGGTAATGTCGTATAACAAATTGTGATTGTCACTCTTTTCTGGGAATCATGCAGAGAATTCTGCTCTCCTTTTCTTTAAATTCAAAGAAATATGAAGTTTTTGAAATCTTGCAAATAACTTCTTTTTATTTAATTTACTTAAAATAGGTTTAATTATTTAACCAATAAAATTATGAAAATTTGTTTGTCATCACAATATGCTGTAAGGAATTGTGTTTGTTTTTTGACTAATTATCCTATTATTGACATCTTCAGTATAACTCTAAACAACTGATGATTACTACTCTAAAGTATTAGTAGTTGATAATATTGTTTGAACATAAAAGTTGTTTTAAAAAAAAAGATCTTGATACTTGAAATTTCGAAATTTAAAATAGTTGAAATTCTTGAAGCAACGAACTACTTTGACTTCTTTTTCAGAGCGACATTGTCGATGTCATCCAATATTAACTGTATTTGCATTCAGATGAGGAAAAAAAAAGCGAAGTACCATAGAAGAATAAATTTCGATTGATAAGTAAACTTTTTTTTTTTTAATTTTCTCAGACACTTTATCATTTACAGTTGTCATATTTTCAAAGAAAAAGTAGTTTATCGCATCAAATTATTGGAATTTTAATGTCACTCTTCTTTGTTTCAAATATTTCAAAAAAAAAAAAAAGAAAGAAATTAATATTGCAAAATAATTTCATAAATCAACAATTTGAATTTTGTAATTCTTTATAATATAACGAAGCGTGTATAAAGATTTATACAACGAAATTACGAATATTTGGTGATTACTTCGGAACCACTACCTCGGACCAAAAGAACTCGTCGTAGGTTATGCGTTAGCACATTCAAATATTCCATATAATTGGGAAGAGCAGATTCTTTTTTTGGTGGTTCTGGAAGATTTAGTACTACCAGAGCACTTGCACTAGACTTCTCGAATATTTTTCCATTCAAACGTACAGCCGAATGAACTTCACGTATTACACGCTAAAAGTTGAATGATACGATTGATTTATAAAAATCTGAGCATTTGTGAATGTAATTATAATTTTAATTATTGAATTAATTAAATTTTCATGTTGTTTTAAATAATTCCAAGGAGAAAAAAAAAGAAAGTTCTTCAACATGAAAAGTTTTCAAAAAAGAAAAAAAACCTCATTTGGTAGATGTTCCTTTAGTTGATCGGATGACTTAATTAATACTTCTCGATTGATAGTGTTACTTACTTCTGATTCAAATGAACTGAATGTAAACTTCCTCTCACATTTAAATTTTCCTCCACATTTGTCATTTTCTAGATCATTATTTGAATGTACGCTGAAAAAATAAAATGTATTAAAGCTCAAAAGTTGAAGTTTCAAAAAGTTGAAAGTTGAAACTAATGAAACTATTAGTATAGAATCACTTAAATTACTATCGTAGAGGAAATTAAAATTGAAAACATTCATGAAATTTCTTTGTTCTCTTCTTTTCTTTTCTTTTTTTTATGGGAGAAATGAAATTTCAATAGGAAATCATTTCTTTTTTTAGGAACAATAAAAAAAATGAAAAAAAAAAAAAAAACAAACATTCGAAATGGATTGAGCTGTGGAAGGTCTGTCGGATACGAATTACTTTTGAAATTATCTGCCGTTTGTTTATTTCTTTTGGTTTCTGATTCCATTTGAATAGTTTGACAAAGAACTTTAAGTTCATTGTCTACAAAATAAGAAAGAGAACATTAGAGTTTTTTTTTTTTTCTGAATTCAAGAAAAAAGGTATTTTTAATGAGAAAAACATAGCAAGATTTCAAATGACAATAAAATCAATAATTAAAATTAATTTACTTTGTTTGTCATTTTCGCGTTGTTTTCGATTTTGATCAAGAATAACTTGAACCTAGAAATGTAATTTTAATTAATTTTAATTCTTTCATTCTTTTTTTTCTTTCTATTTTTGCCGTATTTTATTCTAATGATTTAATGTTATCACCTGGTGCATCATATTGATTTAATTAATGATCATAGAGCAAAAATAAAAGTGGTAATTATTAATTACAAATTTAACTGATGAAAAATACAATATTAGTTTTAATTAGATAGAGAGATAGAGAAATAGAAATAAATATTCGCTTAACAAAAATTAATTTTAATAAAGCAAAAATAATTTTATTCAAATTTTTTCATAGCATACCTTATTTGAGCATTATTAATAATCCTAAATACGAAATTTGTAAATTTTTGATAGGTAGCATAAAATCAATTATTAAATTATTTATAATTTGTGAACGAATATTAGCTGTTCACTTTATGGCATAGTTTGTTTGAATAAATTAAAATTTTCAATATAAACACATTTAAATGTATTATATTCTAATATATTTTCGTTACCAACAAATCAGAATGAAATTATTTTAAAAATTTTTTTTTTTGTTGAGGTAAAAAATCAGAATGAAATTATTTTAAAAATTTCTATGATAAGCAATATAATACCATTGAACAACGTTTTTTTCTCGACAAACTTGATGTATCATTTTGTAATGATCGTTGTATTTCATATGCTGATATATCTGGAGTTGCAAATTCTTCTAGCTAAAGTGAATAATTGTAAAATAAATGAATTTACAAAATAGTTTAAAAAAAAAATTTTTTTTTTCCTCTTCTGAAATTCATTGCAATTATTTCTAAAGAATGAAAAGATTTTTTGAAATTTGTTTATAAAAAGAAAAAGTAAACAAATAGGTTATAATTTTATTAAACGAATAAGTTAACTGAATGAGTAATAACTTATTCTAGTTATTATTAAGTAAGAAATTATTTAAATAGTTTATTATGTGAAGAATTTTTCTCTTCTTCATTTCTTCTATTTATTCAATTTTATTCATTTTCCTTTTTTTTTTTTTTAATTTTCATCTAATTAACTTTTAATCAAATAAATATTTGACATTGAATTAATTCTATTTTGCAATATTTACAAAAAAAAAAATTTAATAAATTAAAAACATGCATATAAATTAGCATTGATGCGCATTTCGTATAAAAATTTCTCCATATCATGTCGTAATTGTGATTTATTATCATCATGTCCAACAACAACAAATATTCTTAGGTGACAATTGCGCCAAACCTGAAAATGATAATAGTAGTATGAAAGTATTATTTGTTTACAACTAGACTATATTATGAATTTTTTCTTTTATAATCGAGAGTTAATTCAAGAATGATTTTTTATGATAAAAATCAAATAAGCAATTAATACCTTATGTTGTTTGAGTAAAAATGAAATAAGAAGTAATAAGCCACCATCATGAAGGATCCACCACATGTCAATATTTCCAGCCATTCTGTATTCATTTTCCGGAAAATATGGAATACCTTTTAGTACAAGTAAGCACATATCTTGCATTGCACCATGTTGAAGGCGATCTATAATTTAAAAATTAATCTTTTCAAAATTAAAGTTTAATTTTTTTTTTTTTTTTTTAGACTAAAAATGTATTTTTCAACTTCATAATTTATAAATGTTTTTTTTTTTTTTTTTTTTTTTTAAATTGTTTATAAAATAAGAAAATGGTAACATACGTAAGAAATGCCAATAAACACTTTCCGCATGCAATTCTTCCGGATACGGAATTAGCAAAGTATTTGGACGTAATGGTCCAATACCACAACTTTGTATAAGAGTTGATAATGCACCTTCCAATTGATCTGCTTCATATATAAGTGATGAGCAGAAGCCATGAACTTTTGCATTTGTCATCTCTTCCAGTAGCTCTTTTTTCATTTGTGCCGCAATTATCTATTATTATTATTATTATTATTATTATTATTATTATTATTATTATTATTATTATTATTATTATTATAGTATCAGAAATGTCATTTGTCACATTGTCATATTTATTGTCACCCATTTTTGATTAGAATTTTTCATTGATTTAATTATCTCGAAAAAAAAAAACAAAAAAAAAATCTCCTCTCTTTATTATTATCATAACTGATAATAATGTGATAAAATTGTTATCTATTATTATTATAGTATTAGAAATGTCATTTGTCACATTGTCATATTTATTGTCACCTATTTTTGATTAGAGTTTTTCATTGATTTAATTATCTTGAAAAAAAAAAACAAAAATCTCCTCTCTCTATTATTATCATAACTGATAATAATCTGATAAAATTGTTTATTATTTAATCATTTATTTTAAGCTATCCATTAAGTTTAATTTTGATAAATTTATTTTTCAAACTAAAAAAAAAAAAAAATGAGTTTTTTTTTTAGCAAATTCATCCATGTAATTTGATTTCATTTTTTTTTTTCTTAGTTAGAACAATTAAAATAAATGCTCGAAATATTTTCTTATCACTTAAATGAATTACCCAAAATTTTTTATTATCAATTTTATTTTAAAAATAAAATTTAATTGAAATGAAATAAAAAGTTGAATTATTTACCTTAGCATTTTTATTAGTAGATTGACCTTTATGCAGAGCTAAAGCAATAGTTAAACCACGACCTTTTTTAAGTTGACTTGCAAGACTAAGTAATTTTCGAGTGGTTTCATTTTGTCGCCAATTTTCAGCTAGTGGTAAATTTGCAATTAACAATAATTGTGGTCGCCAATTTTTTGGATGTGGTTGTTTATCATCTAATTTTGAAAGTGAAAATTGAGCTGTACTAAGTATAAGTCCTGTCATACCATCACCCCATTCTTTCTTATCACTGAAAATTAAATTCTAAATGAAATGATATTCCTTATCATTAATTTGATAATGTTATCATATAATATGAATACATTTTTGCATAAATTTAAAGCTTAAAATTGTAATGAAAAAAAAAAGTGAAATTACTTTTCTAAACTAAGCAATCATTATTTTTGCTTTAGAAAGTAACTTTTTACTAATTTAAAAAAGTATTTTTAAGTCCTGTCATACCATCACCCCATTCTTTCTTATCACTGAAAATTAAATTGTAAATAAGATGATATTCCTTATCATTAATTTGATAATGTTATCATATAATATGAATACATTTTTTGCATAAATTTAAAGCCTAAAATTGTAATGAAAAAAAAAGTGAAATTACTTTTTTAAACTAAACAATCATTATTTTTGCTTTAGAAAGTAACTTTTTACTAATTTAAAAAAGTATTTTAAACAAAATTTGTGCATAAAATTAATGTTCAGCAGTGATATGATGATAATGTTATTAACTTCTTTCTTTCTTTCTTTTTTTTTTCTCTCCAAATTTGATTTTAAACTTTTATTAATTTATAAAAATTATACCCTTTCCATGACACATACTTATAGATCATACCACAAAGTAATGTGACAATCAGAGCATAAATCCAATGAGTTGAGAACATTATAAATAAGCATAATAATGTTCCAAGTAATGATAATGTCCTAAAAAAATAAGTTCGTTTTTTTTTTTTTTTAAATTTTAAATTTAAAAAAAAAAAAATTTTTTTTTATTGTAAATATTAAAATGTATACCAAATGTTAGAATAATTTCTCTTCATTAATTAATGAATAGATTTTTATAAATAAACAAATATTTTTTATAATTTATAAATTTTTTTTTTTTTAACAAATTTTTATGAAATTACCAAATGTTAGAATAATTTCTCTTCATTAATTAATGAATAGATTTTTATAAATAAACAAATATTTTTTATAATTTATAAATTTTTTTTTTTTTTTAACAAATTTTTATGAAATTACCAAATGTTAGAATAATTTGTCTTCATTAATTAATGAATAGATTTTTAGAAATAAACAAATATTTTTATAATTTATAAATTTTTTTTTTTTTTAAACAAATTTTTATGAAATTTTACCAATGATAGCATTTGAAACGAGGTCGCCAATTTGGTGCACCAAGAATGGAATGCAAAAAGCATGCAAGATTAATGAATGCATAACACATTAAAAAGAAAAAATCAACAATTGGCGCAATTCGATCTAATGCCGCCACTAATATGATCATTTCTGCTATTAATACTGTTAAAATTAAACTGCAAAAAAGTATTCAATTATTCAATTAATTCAAATTAATTACTTCAAAAATCATTAATTATTGACAATATTGTATATCATTGTAGCTGATAAGATATAGTAATTAATATGTCAATTAATTCAAATTAATCACTTCAAAAATTTTCTACTTAATAATTATTGACAATATTATGTATCATTGTAGCTGATAAGATATAGTAATTAATATGTCAATTAATTCAAATTAATTACTTCAAAAATCATTAATTATTGACAATATTATGTATCATTGTAGCTGATAAGATATAGTAATTAATATGTCAATTAATTCAAATTAATTACTTCAAAAATCATTAATTATTGACAATATTGTATATCATTGTAGCTGATAAGATATAGTAATTAATATGTCAATTAATTCAAATTAATTACTTCAAAAATCATTAATTATTGACAATATTGTATATCATTGTAACTGATAAGATATAGTAATTAATATGTCAATTAATTCAAATTAATTATTTGAAATTTTCTGTTTAATAATTTTGGTAATTTTATATATCACTGCAACTGATAAGATGTGATAATTAATATGTCAATTAATTCAAATTAATTATTAGAAATTTTCTATTTAATGATTATGATAGTATTATATATCATTATAACTGATAAGACATGATAATTAATATGTCAATTAATTCAAATTAATTATTTAAAATTTTCTATTTAATAATTATGATAGTATTATATATCATTATAATTGATAAGATATGATAATTAATATGTCAATTAATTCAAATTTCCCACCTAATATTATATATCATTATAACTGATAAGATATGATAATTAATATGTCAATTAATTCAAATTAATTATTTGAAATTTTTTGTTTAATAATTATGGTAATATTATATATCACTGTAACTGATAAGATGTGATAATTAATATGTTAGTCAATTCGAATTAATTATTTAAAATTTTCTATTTAATAACTATGATAGTATTATATATCATTATAACTGATAAGATATGATAATATATCGATTAATTCAAATTAATTATTTAAAAAATTTTCTATTTAATAATCATTGTTATATTATATATCATTGTAACTGATATGATATGATAATTTTTTGCTTTTTTTTTAGCTAAAAGTTTTTTTTTATTTACATACCATCGAAATGGTTCATTCCATTGTGTTAGCACTTGAAATGATCGCAAAAATGGTAAAACATCATCTTTTGCTATTGATTGTAATAAACGTGGAGCACCTATAAATAACAAATTTTACTAAATATTAAATCAAATTTTATTAAATATCAAATTTTAGTAAAGATTAAATCAAATTTTACTAAATATCAGGTCAAATTTTACTAAATATCAGGTCAAATTTTACTAAATATTAAATCAAATTTTAGTAAATATCAAATTTTAGTAAATATTAAATCAAATTTTACTAAATATTAAATCAAATTTTACTAAATATCAAATTGTACTGAATATGGAATCAAATTTTGCTAAAGATTAAATCGAATTTTACTAAATATCAAATCAAGTTTTATTAAATATGAAACTAAATTTTACTAAATATCAAATCGAATTTTACTAAATAACAAATTTTACTAAATATCAAATCAAATTTTATTAAATATCACATTTTAGTAAAGATTAAATCAAATTTTACTAAATATCAGGTCAAATTTTACTAAATATTAAATCAAATTTTAGTAAATATCAAATTTTACTAAATATCAAATTGTACTGAATATGGAATCAAATTTTGCTAAATATTAAATCAAATTTTACTAAATATCAAATCAAGTTTTATTAAATATCAAATTAAATTTTAACTAAATATTAAATCGAATTTTACTAAATAACAAATTTTACTAAATATCAAATTAAAATTTTACTAAATATCAGATTAAATTTTACTAAATATCAAGTTAAAATTTTACAAATTATTAAATTAAATTTTACTAAATATTAAATCAAATTTTACTAAATATCAAAGCACCTATAAATAACAAAATTTTACAAACATTTTTTTTTTGGTTTTTATTTTTTAAATAAAATTTTAGAAATTATTAATTAATTTTATTTATTATTGCTATAAAATGAAATAAATTACTGCAAAGACATTGTAGTGCAGCACCAAAACATGATGTAAATGCACCAATCATAATAATCCATGATGATGGCCAAGCTAATTCAGCTACTATCATACCAGAACCAATCATACTTTGGCCATATTTATCACGTAAAACTGGGCCTAGAAATTTATTGAAAGAAAATAAAATTTATAAAAAAATATAATTTGTAAGAAAATTAAAAACAAAAAAAAAAACGAAAAGGTCATTAATGAAATATTAAATATATAAATGTAGAAAAAATAAAATGAGATTAAAATTTGATAAAATATAATTATAAAAATATAATATTTTAAGAAATTAAAAAAAAAAAGCTAAATGAAATTGATAATGTTGAAATTGATAATACTGGAATTGATAATATTAAAATTGATAAAAAAATTGATAATATTAAAATTGAAAAAGCTAAATGAAATTGATAATACTGAAATTGATAATATTGAAATTGAAAAAGCTAAATGAAAATGATAAAATAAAATTATAAAATGTAGTATTTTAAGAAATTAAAAAAAAAAAGCCAAATGAAATTGATAATATCGGAATTGATAATATTAAAATTGAAAAAGCTAAATGAAATTGATAAAATAAAATTTTGTTTACCTGAAATTGTTGAACCAAAAGCTAAGATAAGGAAAAAGTATATTGTTGATGTTGTTAATTGTGCAGCAATTGTTCCCTGAGGTATACTTTTTTGTGGATCTTTTAAATCACCTGCAAAAAAAATAAATAAATAAATAAATAAATAAATAAATAAATAAATATGACAATTTAAATTTTATAGTTTAAATGGCGTTAGTATTTCTTATCATTAATTAATGAATATTATTTAAACTTTTTACTAATACAATATTAATTTTAAAATGTTCAGCAAGAAATTCTCTAAAAATTTGCCTAATTAATTTTATGCTATTAATTCAAAATAATTAATTTATTAATTCAAATAAATGCTATTAATTTAAAAAAAATATTTTCAAACAACAAAATGCTATTAATTTAAATTAAAAAAAATTTTAATAAATATTAATTTAAATTAAAAAAAAAAGAAAACATATATTTAAATAAATATTTTTACTAAAGAAAAATAACAGTAAACTATTTTGTTAGTAAACAAATGATTTAATAAACAATAAACAATAATAAATAATATACCAACCACTCATATTTGCACCTGTCATAATACCAGTAACACTTGGAAAATAAATTGCCATAACGACAAAAAATGTTGTTGTCACATCCTAAAATTTGTTTTTTTAAATAAACAAACAAATATGTAATATAATAGTATTACTTAAAATTAACTTAATTATAAATGATATAATGTAAGTACAATAAGAAATTGGTAAATAAATTTGTTCTAACTTATAAACTTATAAATAATAAATGTCCTTGTAACATTCTAAAATTGTATTTTAAGTAAATAAATATGTTATATAATTACTTAAATAGTATTATTAGTATTACTTAAAATTAACTTAATTATAAATGATACAATGTATGTACAATAAGAAATTGATAAATAAATTTGTTTTAACTTATAAACAAAAAAATATCCTTGTAACATCCTAAAATTGTTTTTTAAGTAAATAAATATGTAATATAATTACTTAAATAAAGTTTATAAGTTATAAGTTAGAGTTATAAGTTTATAAGTTATAAGTTAAAGTTAAATAGTATTACTAGTATTACTTAAAATTAACTTAATTATAAATAATACAGTGTAAGTGCAATAAGAAATTGATAAAAAAATTTGTTCTAATTTATAACTTATAAACTTGTAATTCTAACTTGTAACTTATAAACTTATGAAATTATAAAATATTATAAAAATTATAAAAATTAAAAAATTTAACTTATAAAATATTCTTTTTAGAAAAAAAAAAGTGGCTTAGATAAACAAAAATTAGAAGCATATTGCAATAATTTAATTTAGATGTTTTTTCAGAAAAAATATTTTAATATTTCATTCTTTCTTTTTTTGTTTTCTTCTATAACATATAAAATTAGATTATTAATTGAAATTAACAAAATTTAAAGATCAGAAAAATTTTTTAATTTTCAATAAATAAATTTATTAATAATATTTTTCCTCAAAAATTTATTACTTATTGTTTCCTTCTTTTTTTTTCATTTTAATTCAAAATTTTTTAATATTAAATTGAATAATAAAATTAATTAATTTAATTTTACAAATTAAAAAACAAAACAAAAAAATATGTTTATTACTTGAAAAATTTCCAATTTTTTGTTATTGACATATTGTTTTGGTGCTACTTCTACACCTTCCTTCATATAATGACTACCAAAATTTTCTAAAAAAAAAAAAATTTAAATATTAAATTTAATTCCTAACAAATAATAATTTTATAAAAAAGTAATAAAAAGTAATTTTTAGTTTTACCTAGATTTACTAGAGATATATTAAAATGAATTATATTAAAAAAAAAAAAGAAATGAGAAGTAATTAAAAATAAAAAATGACAATAAAATATTAAATAAATTGTTTAATTAATTGAAAAAATATCAGAAATGCTTAATGATAATAAGTAATTAAGTAATTAGAAATAAAATGACGGTAAAATATTAAAATTGAATAAATTAACAAAAGCATTAGAATTGATAATGAAAAATATTTATTTAATAAATAAAAAATAATAGAAAATGCTTAATGATAATAAGTAATTAAGTAATTAAAAATAAAATAACAGTGAATTATTAAATAAATTAACAAAAATATTTGAATTAATAATAAAAAATATTTAATTAATAAAAAAAAAAATATCAGAAATGCTTAATGATAATAAGTAATTAAGTAATTTGAAATAAAATGACAATAAATTATTAAATAAATTATTAAAAAAATATTAGAATTGATAATAAAAAATATTTGAAATGCTTAATGAAGTATTTTAAATAAAATTAATAAAATAAATAAATGAATATAATGATAATAAGTAATTAAAAATAAAAATGACAATAAGAATAAAATTAAAAATAAAAATGACAATAAATAAATTAACAAAAATATTTGAATTAATAATTAAAAAAAAATTAATTAATAAAAAAAATAATAGAAAAATGCTTAATAATAATAAGTAATTAAAAATAAAAATGACAATAAAACATTAAATAAATTAACAAAAATATTCGAATTAATAATTAAAAAAAAATTTAATTAATAAAAAAAATATTTAAAATGCTTAATATTAATAAACAATTAAATAATTAAAATAAAATGACAATAAATATTAAATTAAATAAATTAACAAAAATATTCGAATTAATAATTAAAAAAAAAAATTAATTAATAAAAAAAATATTTAAAATGCTTAATATTAATAAACAAATTAAATAATTAAAAATAAAATGACAATCAAATATTAAAATTAAATAAATTAACAAAAATATTCAAATTAATAATTTGAAAAAAAAAATATTTAATTAATAAAAAAAAACTATTAAAAAAATACTTAATAAAGTATTTTAAATAAAATTAACAAAAATAAATAAACAAATAAACAAATAAATAAATATAAACAAACCAAGAAAAGCACCACTTTGTATACCAACAAAAACTTTTTCGCATGTTAACGTATAATTGTCGCATGAATTTAGCGACGAGAAATTATTATAATTATTATTATTGCGACAAATTGCATCAAAAAGTTTTGAATTATTAAAATTGCAATAAGAGCAAAGATTATTGTTATTGTTATTGTTATTATTGTTATTGTTTGTGATACTTTGAATTGATGTATATGCATTTGAATGTAATAAATGATTATTTAGATAGCACACTCGATGATTGCTTGATGTGACACTTTTCTCGATGACACCAGCAAAGATAGCTGCTATCGAGAGTAGCACACAGACTAGAGAAATCTAAAATGAGAAGAAAGAAAGAAACAAAAATTAAATTTAATTTTAATTCAAATTAGTATTTAAGAATTAACTGTTATGTTTTTAATTATTATTATTAGTGTAAAAGAATTAATTATTATGTTTTCAATTATTATTGTTGTAAAAGAATTAATTATTATGTTTTTAATTATTATTATTACTGTAAAGAATTAATTATTAGTTTTTAATTATTATTATTGTGAAGAATTAACTATTATGTTTTTAATTATTGTTATAAAGAAATAATTATTATGTTTTCAATTATTATTATTATTGTAAAGAATTAACTATTATGTTTTTAATTATTATTATTGTAAAGAATTAATTGCTATGTTTTTGTTTTGTTTTTTACTCAAATTATTATTAAGGAATTAACTATTATGTTTTTAATTATTGTTATAAAGAATTAATTATTATTTTTTTAATTATTATTATTGTAAAGAATTAATTATTATGTTTTCAATTATTATTATTGTAAAGAATTAATTATTATGTTTTCAATTATTATTATTATTGTAAAAGAATTAATTGCTATGTTTTTTTTTTTTTTTATACTCAAATTACTATTAAGGAATTAACTATTATGTTTTTAATTATTATTATAAAGAATTAATTATTATTTTTTTAATTATTATTATTGTAAAAGAATTAATTATTATGTTTTCAATTGTTATTGTAAAGAATTAATTATTATGTTTTTAATTATTATTATTATTGTTGTAAAGAATTAATTATTATGTTTTTAATTATTATTATAAAGATAAAGAATTAACTATTATGCTTTTAATTATTATTATAAAGAATTAATTATTATGTTTTTGTTTTGTTTTTTACTCAAATTACTGTTTGAAGAATTAACTATTATGATTTTAATTATTATTGTTATAAAGAATTAATTATTTTTTGTTTTTGTTTTGTGAATAAATTTTTAAAAAAAAAAATGATTGAAATATGAATGAAATCTAAATAATAATTAGATCAAATCTAAAAAAATCTAAAATGAAAAAGAAACAAAAATTAGATTAAATTTTTCACTCAAATTACTATTAAAGAATTAACATATGTAAGTATTTAATATTTGAAAATTATTTAAGCATTTTAAAAATTTTAATTCTTTTTTCTATTTTTAATTTCAAAAAATAAAGTAATTGAAAAATTGTGTTTTACTTTTTTTTTCAAGTGAATAAATTTAAAAAAAAAAGAAAAGAAAATGATTGTAATATGAATGAAATTTAAATAATAATTAGATCAAATCTAAATAATAGTAATAACATTTCCAATTTTTTTTTTTAAATAATTTCTATCGATGGATTAAATTTTTAATTAAATTTTAATTAATTAAATAAATGGAAATTATTAACCGGTGCAAAGAATTGTACAAATCGAACGCCAAGTGCAACAACAGCAAATATTAATAATAAAATGATAGTACCATAAAAACGATAATTATTTGACATCATTCCAATTAAACCTAAAATTAAGCAAAAAAAAAAAATTTTATTTCAAAAATTTCCTTTTCTAATCGAAAAATTATTTACTGAAAATAATAAATTCAATATTTCATTAATTTATACCATTTTAAATACAAAAATATCTTTTATATTTTCATTAAAATATTAGAATAACACATATACAAAAATAAAATTTGAAATTGAATACACAATTAGAAATTTCTAATCGAAAAATTATTATTTGCTGAAAATAATAAATTTAATATTTCATTAATTTATACCATTTTAAATACAAAAATATCTTTTACATTTTCATTAAAATGTTAGAATAACACATATACAAAAATAAAATTTGAAATTGAATACACAATTAGAAATTATAATAAAAATTAA
Source organism: Brugia pahangi (assembly GCA_012070555.1). Taxonomy (NCBI): domain Eukaryota; kingdom Metazoa; phylum Nematoda; class Chromadorea; order Rhabditida; family Onchocercidae; genus Brugia; species Brugia pahangi. The sequence continues at coordinate 152,820 of JAAVKF010000027.1, read as the reverse complement.
CTGAAAATAATAAATTTAATATTTCATTAATTTATACCATTTTAAATACAAAATATCTTTTATATTTTCATTAAAATGTTAGAATAACATATACAAAAATAAAATTTGAAATTGAATAAAATTAGAAATTATAAAAGAAATTAAAGTATCATCGTGTATCTCTTGACCACCAATTGTCATATTTGGTTATATAAAGCTAATTATAATTTTAAATTAATTTAAAAAAAAAAGAAAAAAATTAAATAAAATTCAAATTTGATTAATTAATTTTTTAATTAATTAATCAAATTTAATAATTCATATTTGAAGTAAAACTTTTAGCAAGAAGCAAAATTATTTTAAATTTACAAGCTGAAATTGTTGTTTTTAAATGAAATTAAAAAAAAGAATAAAATTAAATAAATTGCAAATTTGATTAAATAATTTTTTAATTAATTAAATAAATTGTATTTGAAGTAAAACTTTTAGCAAGAAGTAAAATTATTTTTAAAATTATTTTTTTTTTTTTTAAAACTTACAAGAAATACTTCAACTGCTGCAACAATATACATAGCGCATGCACATGCATTACCCAAATAAAATAATATACCAACAGCGGTACCAAATTCAGGTCCCAAATTTCGTGAAATCATATAATAGGTACCACCGGTTTCAATAACACCATTGGTTGCAACAGCACTCAAACTGATCGATGTTAAAAAGGTCTAAAAATGTATGAAATTAAATGTATAAATGTATTTAATTAAAATATCAATTTAAAATATTTTAAAAATGAGAAAAAAAAGAAATTTAAATTATTTGATAAATTTCAAATTATAAAAAAAAAAAAATTAAAATTTGCAACTAATTCATTTTTTCATTTTATTACTATGATTAATAGTAAAGGAGAAAAATAAATTAAAGAAATTTTTTAAATTAAAATTAATTTGAAAATTTCTTTTTTTTATTTCAATAAATTGGTTTTAAAAAAAAAAAAGAGAAAAGTTGAAGATATGCAATTTTTGCAATATTTAAATTTTTCATTTTTTAATTCATCTAAATTTATAATTAAATTTTTCAAATTAAAATTAATTTAAAATTTATTTTTTATTATAATAAATTGGTTTTTTTCAAAAAAAAAAAACGTTGGAAATTATGCAATTTTTGTAATATTTAAATTTTTCATTTTTTTTAATTTATCCAAATTTATAATTAAATTTTTCAAATTAAAATTAACATTTATTTTTTTATTATAATAAATTGTTTTTTTTTTAAAAAAAAAAACGTTGGAAAATATGCAATTTTTGTAATATTTAAATTTTTCCATTTTTTTTTTTAATTTATTTTTATTTTTATCTAAATTTATAAATTAATATTATTAAAATAATACTTACACAAAACATGCATAGAAATGTCATTGTAATGCATTGGCCAATACCCATAATACCAACAATCCAAAATAGTCGTAGGAACATAATTGCACCAAAAATGTGCTGTATGGTTGGTAAATATACACCCAAAATGGTACCAAGATTTGCCTTAATAAAATAATTTTAATTTAAATTATAATTTTACATAATAATAATAATATGTTTTAAGAGAATTTGATAAAATTTGATTCGTTTTTTCATTTTTTTTTCTCAGACTTTGTTTTGATATTTAAATTTTATTATAAAATATTTTTTTATTCGTTAGGACAGTAGGTACCTTTTCCATTCGTCAGATACAGTAGGTACCTTTTCATTCGTCAGATACAGTAGGTACCTTTTATTTGTTGGGTACAGTAGGTATCTTTTTTATTCGTTAGGTACAGTAAGTACCCTTTTTATTCGTAAGGTACAGTAAGTACCTTTTTTATTTGTTAGGTACAGTAAGTACCTTTCTTATTGGTTAGATACAGTAACTTTTTTATTCGTAAGGTACAGCAAGCACCTCTCTTATTCGTTAGGTACAGTAAGTACCTTTTTTATTCTCTAAGTACAGTAAGTACCTTTTTTATTCGTTAGGTACAGTAAGTGCCTATTTTATTCGCCAGGTACAGTAAGTACCTTTTTTATTCGTTAGGTAAAGTAAGTACCTTTTTTATTCGTTAGTTACAGCAAGTACCTTTTTTATTCGCAAGTTACAGTAAGTACCTTTTTTATTCGCAAGTTACAGTAAGTACCTTTTTAACTTGTTGGGTACAGTAAGTACCTTTCTTATTCGTCAGGTACAGTAAGAACCTTTTTTATTCGTTAGGTACAGTAAGTACTTTTCTTATTTGTCAGGTACAGTAACTATCTTTCTTATTCGTCAGGTACAGTAAGTACCTTTCTTATTCGTTAGGTACAGTAAGTACCTTTTTTATTCGTTAGGTACAGTAATTACCAAAGTGTTTTATAATCAAATCTAAAAGTAATTGAAATTTGATGTTTGATAAAATAATTTCATTTTATTTGGTACAATAAATTGGTAAAATTAACAATGAAAATAAAATTCAAAATATATAAACTTAATTAATAAATAATTAATATTATCATATTATTATTATTAGTTTGAATATTTTTTATTATTTTTTCAAAATATTATTGAATCACATATTGGTAGATAAAATTGAATTTTATTATTATAATACTAATATTATCATTATCATATCAGTTCAGTGATAATAAAATATAATATAATATTGCTAACACTTTTTATTTTTTATTTTAATATAATATGATATTACTAATATTTTTTTTTTGTTTTAAATTATTTCTTTTAATTTTAAATTGGATTATTTCAGGTATCAAAATAATATTGCTGAAAAAGTTTGATCTTAATTTTGTGAGAATGGATTTGATGTAAACAAATAATTTTTCATCTCTTTCATTAATTTGATCTTAAATCTACCATTAATTAATCTTAATATGCTAATCGATTTTTTATTAATAATTAATTAATTATATAACTAATAAAAATTAAATTCTCAGAGCTAAATTTTTGAGATTTTTCTAGAAATTAAATTCTTTAATTAATAATTTCGAATTTTTCCTTAGAAAATAAATTCTTTAATTAATAATTTCAAGAATTTCGAGAATTTCTTTAGAAATTAGATTTTTTTCATTAATAATTTTAAGAATTTCGAGAATTTTTTTAGAAATTAAATTCTTTTATTAATAATTTTGAGAATTTTTCGAGAATTTCGAGAATTTTTTTTAAAAATTAAATTCTTTTATTAATAATTTCAAGAATTTTTTTAGAAATTAAATTTTTTTTCATTAATAATTTTAAGAATTTCGAGAATTTTTCAAGAATTTTTCTAGTATTTCGAGAATTTTTTTACAAATTAAATTTTTTTACTAATAATTAATTATATAATTAATAGAAATTAAAATCTTTTTTTGTTTTTAATGTTTATTATTAATATTATTTTATCTTTTAAAAATATCTGTCTAATATATGCAAATATCATTTTTATTTGATCTATCATTAGATTAATTTAATAAATCATTTCTAATTATTTCATTTTTTTTTCAAAAATTTTACTCAAATTTTTCAAAATAAATTTTGTTCCTAAAAAAACAAAAAAATTATATTAAAAAATAAAATGTAAAATTTCATACCTTTTTTCGTACATAATTATTGTCATTAACATTTTGAACATTAAAACTTTTAAAAAATGCCGTAATTAATGGAAGACTTTTATTTCCAGCATAAAGCGATAGCTCATTAGCAACTGTAATACCTGTAATTTTATTTATTCTTATTTTTATTTTTTTGAATTAAATTTATTTTTAATAATAAAATTATTAAAAATATTATTTTAAAATTATAATTTTTAATTAAATTCATAAAAAAATTTTACAAAAAAGTCTTAAAAATGGTCAATTAGTAGCTAAATTGTCAAATAATCAGAAAAAAATGTCAAATATTAGCCAAAAAAAGTCTGATAAACAATTAATTTAATTATAATTTTTTTTTTAATATAAATAAATTTGAAATTCTAGTCAAACAATAAATTTAATTATAATTTTTTTTAACACAAATAAATTTGAAATTCCAATTAAACAATTAATTTAATTATAATTTTTTTTTTGATATAAATAAATTTGAAATTCCTATTAAACAAATAATTTAATTACAATTTTTTTTTAACATAAATAAGTTTAAAATTCAGGTTAAACAGTTAATTAATCGTAATTTTTTTTTAATAAAAAAAAATTTGAAATTCCGATTAAAAAATAAATTTAATCATAATTTTATTTTTTTTTTTAATACTAATAAATTTGAAATTCCAGTTAAACAAAAAATTTAATCATAGCAATCAATTTAATAAACAAATAATTAGAAATGAATAAATATTTCAAATGATTACATTTATATTTTTGTGTTTTATATAAGTATTCTCCTTCTAAAATATTTAAAAAAATAAATAAATAAATAAACAAATAAACAAATAAATAAATAAAAGGAAAACAATATGCTTACTTCCATCTAGCGTACTATTAGTATCACAACATGCTGTTTTAGCGTAAATTTCTGCCTTTTTATCACCACTTTCAATCCAAATTGTAATTTTTCCATTTCTAAAATATACAAATATTAAAATTAAAATAAAATTATAATTTGAAATTTTTAATTAATATTATCAACAAATATTTAATTATGCATTCAGTTCAATTAAACATTTAAAATATTAAATTAGACACAATCAATTTTTTAATTTCCCTTTTTTTTCTTCTTCATTCATATAATTTAAAAATTATATTTATCAATAAAAAAATGTTATCAAATAGGAATTGAATTTGAAATTTGAACCAAAAATTACTTTGCTATCAAATGGGAATTGAAATTGAAATTTGAACCAAAAATTACTTCGTTATCAAATAGGAACTGAATTTGAAATTTGAATCAGAAATTACTTCGCTATCAAATAGGAATTGAATTTGAAATTTGAATTAAAAATTACTTCGTTATCAAATAGGAATTGGATTTTAAATTTGAATCAGAAATTACTTTGCTATCAAATAGGAATTGAATTTGAAATTTGAATCAAAAATTATTTTGCTATCAAATTGGAATTGAATTTGAAATTTGAATCAGAAATTACTTTGCTATCAAATAGGAATTGATTTTGAAATTTGAATTAAAAATCACTTTTTTTTTCTGATTTTAATAAAACTTTTGATCAATTAAAATCAAATAATTATATAGCACAAATGATTTTTCATTATTGATTACATGAAATGCTCATCGTAATGATTCTGAAATTAATTTTTAAAAAAATTAAATAAATTAATTAAAATTAAATTAATTAAAAGTTTAATTAAAATTAGAATTGGAAATGTTTTGCTTTAGAAATCCATGAAAAGTTGTATATTTAAAAAAAAATTCATTAAAATTGAATGCCATTTTTTTCTTTTTCTATTTTTTTTTTTTCAAAAATTTATTCACTATTAAAAAGTTTATAATAATTATTTGTCATTTTTAATTTGTTAAAATATCAAATAGAAATTTAATTAATTGTTAAATTGCAAAAGATTAAGAAATATATTTATTATTTTGATTTGAATAAGTTTTTTTTTTTATTTATTAATTGTTTAAAAATTGCAATAAAATAATCTACTAACTCAATAAATAACTTTTAATTATCAATTTTAATTCATTTATAAACTATTTCAAATTTTTTTAAAGTTATAAAATTTAATTATGATTATAGTGATTTGTTAACACTATCAAATTAACCATTTCAAATTTAAAAACTTTAAAAAAAACCATTTTAAATTTCAAAAAAACCATTTCAAATTTAAAAACTTTTAAAGAAACCATTTTAAATTTTAAAAATTTTCCTTATCGAAAAATTGCTATCAGTTACATATATACTTAATTCAACAAATAACTTTTAATTATCAATTTTATATTTCAAATTTTAAATTTTTAAAAATTTTTTTTATCAAAAAACTGAAACGAAAAATTGTTATCAATTACATATATATACATCTAACTCAACAAATAACTTTTAATTATCAATTTTGATTCATTTACAAACTATTTCAAATTTTTTTAAAGTTATAAAATTAATTATGATTATTTTAAAATTTTTAAAATTTGTTATAGTTTTCTTACATTAAACAAATGATTTGTTAACACTATCAAATTTTAATTATTTATCAAACTATCATACTATTTAAAAATTTTTAAAAAACTATTTCAAATTTTAAATTTTTAAAAATTTTTTTTTATCAAAAAATTGCTATCAGTTACATATATATATCTAACTTAACAGTAACTTTTAATTATCACTTTTAATCCATTTATAAATTATTTCAAATTTTAAATTTTTAAAAATTTTTTTTTATCAAAAAATTGCTATCAGTTACATATATACATATATCTAACTTAATAATAACTTTTAATTATCGATTTTATATTTCAAATTTTAAATTTTAAAAATTTTTCTTATCAAAAAATTGCTATCAGTTACATATATATATCTAACTTAACAGTAACTTTTAATTATCACTTTTAATCCATTTATAAATTATTTCAAATTTTAAATTTTTAAAAATTTTCTTATCAAAAAATTGCTATCAGTTACATATATACATATATCTAACTTAATAATAACTTTAATTATCGATTTTATATTTCAAATTTTAAATTTTAAAGTTTTTCTTATCAAAAAATTGCTATCAGTTACATATATATATCTAACTTAACAGTAACTTTTAATTATCACTTTTAATCCATTTATAAATTATTTCAAATTTTAAATTTTTAAAAATTTTTCTTATCAAAAAATTGCTATCAGTTACATATATACATATATCTAACTTAATAATAACTTTAATTATCGATTTTATATTTCAAATTTTAAATTTTAAAGTTTTTCTTATCAAAAAATTGCTATCAGTTACATATATATATCTAACTTAACAGTAACTTTTAATTATCACTTTTAATCCATTTATAAATTATTTCAAATTTTAAATTTTTAAAAATTTTTTTTTAATCAAAAAATTGAAAAAGAACAAAATTGCATAAATTATATGTAAAATTGATTATCACTTATTAAAGAAACTAAATGAAAAAAGTAGGAAAAAAGCAAAACTTACTCTGATTGAACAGACATATTGCTTGCAAAACGAAATGACTGATAATAACTGATAAGGAACACTTTAGAAGCATCTTATCAGCTATTCAGAATTTCTTTTCTTTTTTTTTTTTATGAGAAATATAATTTAGTTATTATACCTAATAAATGCTTACATCTAAGTTAATTACTTATACTTACTTTTAATTATTAATTATTTAGCAAATAGCAATCGTTTAATGTTATCAATAAAATTATCAAATTTTAATCAATTTAATCTTGAAAAAATTTGCTCAGAATTTTTGCAAAAAAAAAATGAGAATTACTTTTACTTTTAAATTAAAAATTACTTTTAAACATACTTTTATAATTATATTTAAGCAGTTAGAATTACTTTTAAACATACTTTTATGATTATATTTAAGCAGTTAGAATTTACAGAATTAATTTCTTAGCATTCAAAAAATGACTTCAAAAAAAAAAATACCAAAATTTTTTTTTTTAAAAAAAACTCAAAATAAGAAGAGAAAAAAAAATAAATATTGCATAAATAATACATATATTTATTTATTATTTATTTATGTTATATTATTTATTATTTATTTATTTATTGTTTATTTCACTTAAATGTTGCATAAATAACACATAAAATTATTCATTTATTTATTTATGTTATATTATTTATTATTTATTTCACTTAAATATTGCATAAATAATGCATATATTTATTTATTATTTATTTATGTTATTTTATTTATTACTTATTTATTTATTTATTCATTGTTAATTTCACTTAAATATTGCATAAATAATACATATAATTATTTATTTCTTCATTATTTATTTATGTTATATTGTTTATTATTTATTTATTTATTATTTTTTTCACTTAAATATTGCATAAATAATACATATATTTATTTATTTATTGTTTATTTATGTCATATTATTTATTATTTATTCATTTATTTATCATATTTATTTATTTATTATTTATTTCGCTTAAATATTGCATAAATAATACATATAATTATTTATTTATTTATTTATTATTTAATCATGTTATATTATTTTTTTTTATTTGCTTATTTATATTATATTTATTTATTATTTATTTATGTTATATTATTTGTTATCTACTTATTTACTATACTTATTTATTTACTGTTTATTTCACTTAAATACTACATAAATAATACAAATAATTATTTATTTATTATTTATAAATAACATTAAAAAAAATATTACATAAAAAAAATAAAAATATAACGTAAATATTACATAAAAAAAATAATATAAATAATTATTTATTTATTTATTTATTTATGTTATTCATTTTTTCAACTAATTGTCTGCTTATTTATTTATTTATTTGTTTTTATTTATTTATTTAAAAGTGAAAAAAACAAAAATAGAAACAACAAAAAAAAATAAATTAAAAACACAGGAAAGCAATGACAAGCTTAAATGACAAAAAGTGACATAAGAAAGTTAATAATAAAAAAAAAATATATAAACATTAAAGTGAGATAAACAGTATGTAAGACAAGAAAAGTAATCAAAAGATTGCTAAAAAAAAAAAAAAAATATTTAAATAATTTAAATAAACCAAAAAAGTATACAAAATGTAAAGTAAACAAAAAAGCATTTAAAAAATAAAAATATAAAAAAAAAAAAACGATGCAAATGAGAAAGAAAAATGAATTAACAATGGAAAATAAAAAAAAAACAATTCAAAAAGTTAAAATAAGTTATAAAAAATGCAAAAAAGATTTTTTTAAAAAAAAAAAAGAAAAACGAAAAATGAAATATTATAAAATATTATTTTTTAAAAAGAAAAAACGAAAATATTTAAAATTATTTATTTGAGTAGACAAAACAAAGAATTAAGTAATATATAAAATAAATGAAATGAAGAAGACGAAGGAACAGTTAAATGTTTTAAGAAAGTAATTTAAAAGTAATCAAAAGTTAATCATTTATTAAAAAATCTGAAATACAAATAAAATTTGAAATATAAAAATTTGAATTTAAAAGTGATCAAAAGTTAATCATTTATAAAAAAATTTGAAATACAAATAAAATTTGAAATACAGTCTAAACAATAGTTTGTCGAGAATTAGTTTATCGAGAATTCAAAACCAAAAACTCAGATAATATATATTTTTTAATGTCTAATTTGGAAAAAATTTTGATCTCAACAATAAATTAACTTTTGTTTAAATTTACTTTTGGCATTCTCTTCTCGAACAAAAATTCAACCACCTGTAATTTTTAAACAAAAAAAAGGAAAGAAAATGAGAGTAAAAAAAACAAAGTCATTAAATAGAGATCGGGCGCTAATTAACATTTCCTAAAAGCGCAAATTGACATTTTTTAAAAAAACAATTTTGATTATTTTTAAATGCAAAATTCTAGTAGCGCTAAAATTTAGACATTAATAATAATTTGTAGTATTTTAGAAACAATTATAAACAATCTTCTCGATTGGATCAATATTTTAAGTAAGATTAATCAATAACAATTTAATTGATAATTAAATAATAGCTAAATAAAATTAACAGTTTAACAATATATTTTAATAAAAAAAATACAATAAAAATTAAATTAATACTAGAATATTTAAATATAATTAATAAAAAGCAATATATATTTAAATTTATTTTTAAAAAATATAAAAAAAAATATATTTAAAAAAATATAATTAATGAAAAACAATATGCTATTCAATAAATAAATTACAATTACTTTGATAAATTTAAAGTAAATTAGGAAAAACTTTAAATTATAAAAAGATTAATTAATTATAAACTTATATCTTTCTTCAAATTAAAAATTTATATCTTTTTTTCTAATTAAATTTAAATTAAATTAAGAAAAACTTAAAATTATAAAAAGATCAATTAATTATAAACTTATATCTTTCTTCAAATTCAAATTTATATCTTTTTTCTAATTAAATTTAAATTAAATTAAGAAAACTTAAAATTATAAAAAGATCAATTAATTATAAACTTATATCTTCCTTCAAATTAAATTCAATGATATAATCGATCAAATCAAATTGCTTTCAAAAAAAAAAAATCCTAAAATTTCAACTTTTTTTTTTCAAATCAATGCTTCAAGGAGAGAAATTCAGAACTGTCATAGTTAAATATTAAAATTTGAAAATTCATTCATCTTTTGTTGTCACCAAGTTGGTTAAATTTAAATTAAAAAACAAAAAACTCTAATTTTGATATTGTATTTTTAATATTTTTTTAATTTCGAAGTTCAAAGGTTATAAGCAATTTTAAATAGGTTTTTAAATTTTAACTTTTTTCAAATCAATGCTTCACATATAGCAAATTAATCAGTTGTCAAAAAACTTTAATATCTAAACAAATTTGAAATGAACGATAAAATTTACTGCAATTCGAAGTTCAAAGGTTATAAGCAATTTTAAATAGGTTTTTAAATTTTAACTTTTTTCAAATCAATGCTTCAGGAAATAAATTCAGTGCTATCATAGTGAAATTTTGAAAATTCAATCGTTTTCTATTACAATGTTACCAAGTTGGTTAAATTTAAATTAAAAAAAAAAAAACTCTAATTTTGATATTGTACTTTTTAATTTTTTTTTTTTTAATATCATTGTCAACTAATGTCACATAGCAAATTAATCAATTGTCAACTCTTATACCTAAAAAAAAAATTTTAAATGAACGATAAAATTTACTGCAATTCGAAGTTCAAAGGTTATAAGCAATTTGAAATAGAATTTTTTTTTTAGGGAAATTGAAAATATCATTGTAAACATTTGAAAAAAATATTGTTCACAATTACTTATTGATTAGATCAGAATATGATCAATCGTTAGCTAATAAATTTTTTTTTTTTTGCTCTTAGAAAATTTATTTATTATTTACTCTATTTTTGATCTCTCTCTCTCTCTCTCTCTCTCTCTCTCTCTCTCTCTCTCTCTATCTATCTATCTATCTATCTATTTAAAATGGTTCTATATAGGATGTAAATTATTTAACCAGAAAATTAGCTCTAAAAAAAGTGACAAAATTCAAAGTCATTTTTTCAGGTGACAAAGTTCAATTCTTAGAAAATTTATTATTTACTCCATTTTTGATCTTCTCTCTCTCTCCCTCTCTCTCTCTCTCTCTCTCTCTATCTATCTATCTATCTATTTAAAACGGTTCTATATAGGATGCAAATTATTTAACCAGAAAATTAGCTTTAAAAAAAGGTGACAAAATTCAAAGTTATTTTTTCAGGTGACAAAGTTCAATTCTTAGAAAATTTATTATTTACTCCATTTTTGATCTTCTCTCTCTCTCCTTCTCTTTATCTCTCTCTCTCTCTCTCTATCTATCTATCTATCTATTTAAAACGGTTCTATATAGGATGTAAATTATTTAACCAGAAAATTAGCTTTAAAAAAAGGTGACAAAATTCAAAGTCATTTTTTCAGGTGACAAAATTCAATGTCATTTTTTCAGGTGACAAAGTTCAATGTCATTTTTTCAGGTGACAAAGTTCAATGACATTTTTTCAGGTGACAAAGTTCAATGACATTTTCACAAATTGTCTCAAATTGAAAAAAAAATAATTATAAAATGATTATATTTAAATATAATATAAATTGCTACTCTACATGGATATAAAACTAAGTTTTACTCTTTTTATTCCTTAACCTTATAATTAAATTACGTATCACGTAATACAGGTATTTTACGTGAAAAATTTTTTTTTTTGATTCTTTGAAAAATTTAATAAACTTAAAAAAAAACAGGTTAACTAAAATGGGAAAGTAAATGTATCGTAACAATGATTAATTTAAACGAGGAATTAAAAAATTAATTCAGCAATGATAAACAAAACAACCACCTGGCACACTGCTTCAACACATCAACAAACTTCCGCCCATTGCCCTACCCATTTGCCCCTACCCATTTACCCGTACCCATGGCTTATGTTGTCAAGTTACAGTAATCGTTGAAATGGAAAGCAAATCGATGAAGATAAATGCATTTTTGTCTTCCATACAATCAAAAATTACACGTGTAATTTCCGTAACGTAATTTTGTGACGTAATTTTGAAAGTTGAATTATCATCGAAAAGTGCAAAATTGACATAACTAATTACTAGTAATTAATTACTTTTTTTAATTAATTAACAATTAATTACTAAAAAATACTTTTTTAATTAATTAGTCTAATTAATTAGACTTAATTAGCAAATTAGTAATTAGTTAGACTAATTAATTAGTCTAACTGGCATAAAATCATTCAATATTTTCCTCCAAAATGCATATGTAATTATAATTTTATGGCAAATAAAATAGATAAGTGATAAAAAAGATTTTAAATAAATTTTAAAACACAGAAGTAAAAAGTTGCAAAAAAAAGATTTTAAATAAATTTTAAAACACAGAACTAAAAATTGGCAAAAAAAGATTTTAAACAGAATTAACTTTTGAAAATGTCACATCCATTCTTGTTTTGCATCAATTTTGTAAGGTCAACAAAATGCTAAGTGAAATTCAATAACCTGAAATTATGCATATTTTAAATAAAAAACATTTCATTAATTTAATTAAAAAAAAAAATTAAAGTCATAAATGTAAAAAAAAAAAAATAATTTCTTTCAATACAGAATTGTTATCATAAAATACTTTGAAAAATTGAACTTAACAATTTCATGTCATTCATATAAAAATAAATTAACACAAAATCGAAATTTATAAAATTTAACTGTAAAATTTTACTTATCACTTTTAGCCACTTTATTTGTCACAAATTAGTTTTAATAATCTTTCTAGCATACATATTAAATATTAAATTAAATAAACTTTTTAAATTGGAAATATAATTTTTTAAATGTTTTTTATTTTTTTTTAACTTATATTCAACAAGAATAAAAACAATAAATTATGATTATAAATTTTTTTTTTTGCATTTTTTAAAATTAATGTCAAAAAAGTGCTACAAAAATTAAAAAAAAAAAGTTTCATTTTATAAAGTAAATTCGAAATTTGAAAAAATTAGAAATTAAAGTAAATTCGTTATTTTTAATTTTTTTTTTTTTTTTTTTTTGCTAATTACTATTTGTGTCAATGCAGGATGAATTATGCATGTCATTCACTGATGTGCATGCAAAATTGCATGCATAATTCAGTTGTGATAATTTCGTAAAAAAAAAGGAAAAAAAAGATTTTTTTACTTGTAAAAATTCCTATACGTTTGTTTGACAAAGATAATAATTGTGTAAAAGTAATGGAATGCAAGTGCAGAAGTCATGCAGAATGCAAGTGAAAAGATCATGCGGAATGCAAGTGCAGAAATCATGCAGAATGCAAGTGAAAAGATCATGCGGAATGCAAGTGAAAAGATCATGCGGAATGCAAGTGCAGAAATCATGCAGAATGCAACTGAAAAAATCATGCAGAATGCAAGTGCAGAAATCATGCAGAATGCAAGTGCAGAAATCATACAGAATTATACAAAACGCTGCAAGTTAGATTTATCGTTGATTTTAATATCGTAAAACATTAAGAATATTTTATAAGACTTGTGAATATCAGTAAGAAATGTGAACGCAAATGCAGAATGTAAGTGCAGGAATCATGCAAAATGCAAGTGCAGGAATCACGCAGAATGCAAGTGCAGAAATCATGCAAAATGCAAGTGCAGGAATCACGCAGAATGCATGTGTCACAATTATACAAAACGCTGCAAGTTAGATTTGTCGTTGATTTTAATATCGTAAAACTTTAAAAAATATTTAACAAATATATTCTATGAAATTTTTTATTGCAAATAATGTTTATACTTTAAACATTTTTATTGTTGTTCAAACTTGTTTATTGTTTACACAATAACAGCTTCTCCTCATTTAGTTGATCTCATTGTTCTGTGTCATCGCTAATTGTGTAAGTTTATCCTTCAATCTCTATGAGTTTAACAAATTTTTGCTTAACCAAATGTCCTTTACGATTTGTCAACTGTCAACCTAAGTAGACAGATTTGCTTGTAAATCAGGTCAACAGCTCTTTTGTAAGACCGATTGATTACTGTTTCGGCGGGGTCAACCTTTCATAATTGTAAATTGTAAATAGTTTATGCATACTGATTGTCATATGAGAAAGTCACCCATGTTGGAAGGGGACATTTGTGTTTGTTTGTTTGTTTGTTTGTTGGTTTGTTTGTTTGTTTGTTTGTTTGTTTGTTTGTTTGTTGGTTTGTTTGTTTGTTTGTTTGTTTGTTTGTTTGTTTGTTTGTTGGTTTGTTTGTTTGTTGGTTTGTTGGTTTGTTTGTCTGTCTGTTTGTTTGTTTGTCTGTTTGTTTGTTTGTTTGTTTGTCTGTTTGTTTGTTTGTTTGTTTGTTTGTTTGTTTGTTTGTTGGTTTGTTGGTTTGTTTGTTTGTTTGTTTGTTTGTTTGTTTGTTTGTTGGTTTGTTTGTTTGTTTGTTTTTTTACCAAGAACCAAGAAAGTTCAATTTCAAATATTCTCCATCAAAAATTATTACTTCTGTTAATAAAGGAATTATTATTACATTCTCCTGTTATCTTATTTATTTACATCTACATCTAGCAAATTTTCCTGTAATCAACAATCACTTGCAAAATAATAAATTAAATTATTAAATTAAAATTAAAAATTAATTCAAAGCGATTCAAATTTTTCAATGACAAATTTTTTGCTTTCAGCGACAAAAATTGTTAAAATCATTTTTTGAAATTTTTTTTATTGCAAAATTTTATTTTGTAGTTGAAGCCTAGAAATTTCTCAATTTCCCTGAAACTTCGCCTGAGATATCTCAGTGGTATGTCGAAGTATTAGAAATGATAAATGTATTATTTCAAATAAAACAATAAGTATTTGTTATTTCTAATTATTTACTCAAATTATATTTACAATTTATTAGTTCCAAAAAAAGTTTTATGTTGATATTTTGTTTATTTACGTCAACTAGCAAAATTATTAGACTGCAAAGAGAATAATTATGAAAAAAAAAATAATTAGAAATAATAATTAGGCATGGGATACTAATTTTCAAAGCGATTCAGGCGGGCATTTTGACATTTCTTTGTATTTGTATAGCCTTAGGCGGTTATGACGTACGTGGGAGTTTTATATTTGAAGGTGACGTAAGTGAGAAAAAAAATTGAAGAGCAAATGATCTATCCACTTTTTTTTTGATTTTATAACGCTTTTATAGATTAGTATTATTTGATTATTAAAAAGTCAGAAATAGTTCAATTGTCCAATGCTGACCTGAAATCTAATAAAATTTTTTAAGCTAAACTTGCTAGTCACCATATGCAATCAATTAAGGTAACGTATGGGAAAACTGACAATATTAGCTACTATCCTCTATCTCTCTTTTCCTTTTCTTTTCTCATCACTCATACATCTCTAAAATACTACACAACACTTACTATACCATCCTGTTGTAATCGTATTTGCTACATTTTTATTTTACGTGATTGAAAAGTCAGATAGACACTTACTATACCCTCCTGTTGTAATCGTATTTGCTATATTTTTATTTTACGTGATTGAAAAGTCAGATAGACACTTACTATACCCTCCTGTTGTAATCGTATTTGCTATATTTTTATTTTACGTGATTGAAAAGTCAGATAGACACTTACTATGCCCTCCTGTTGTGATCGTATTTGCTATATTTTTATTTTACGTGATTGAAAAGTCAGATAGACACTTACTATACCCTCCTGTTGTGATCGTATTTGCTATATTTTTATTTTACGTGATTGAAAAGTCAGATAGACACTTACTATACCCTCCTGTGTAATCGTATTTGCTATATTTTTATTTTACGTGATTGAAAAGTCAGATAGACACTTACTATACCCTCCTGTGTAATCGTATTTGCTATATTTTTATTTTACGTGATTGAAAAGTCAGATAGACACTTACTATACCCTCCTGTGTAATCGTATTTGCTATATTTTACGTGATTGAAAAGTCAGATAGACACTTACTATACCCTCCTGTGTAATCGTATTTGCTATATTTTTATTTTACGTGATTGAAAAGTCAGGTAGACACTTACTATACCCTCCTGTTGTAATCGTATTTGCTATATTTTTATTTTACGTGATTGAAAAGTCAGGTAGACACTTACTATACCCTCCTGTGTAATCGTATTTGCTATATTTTTATTTTACGTGATTGAAAAGTCAGATAGACACTTACTATGCCCTCCTGTTGTGATCGTATTTGCTATATTTTTATTTTACGTGATTGAAAAGTCAGGTAGACACTTACTATACCCTCCTGTTGTAATCGTATTTGCTACATTTTTATTTTACGTGATTGAAAAGTCGGATAGAAGAAATACGTACGCAATACGTATGCATTTAACTTATCACTTTCTTAGGTAAGTAATTGCTACAATGAACACTATCAATCTCTAATCATTCTATCATTGAATCATTTAAAAAATGTCTATCTAATCTTTCTACTACTTTTATTTACACACTATGGCAGTACTACTGCCACTTCTATTTTCATAATATCTTAAAATATAGCAAAAAAAAAAAGTAAACAAAACGTAAACAAACTTTTTTTGCGTTTAATTTTTTTTTTCTTTTTATAATGAATGCATTATTAGGAAGCATAAAGCTAACGACTAATACGTTTAATGTTCTGTTTGTTTTAAAGTTTTATTTATTAGTAAATATTAGTTTAATTACTTCAGATCAGTATTGATGATATTCTTTGAGATTGAAGCATTGTATGAATTATTAATTTACTATTTCAAATTAATATTAGCAGCACATATATAGCAGTTTTTATTAATGATAAAATATTAGCAATATTCTATTGGAATTATTTCTTACTCTACTAATATATATTTATATTGATTAAGTCTAATATATATTTATATTGACTAATATATATTTTATATATATTTGTTTTGTTAAAGTAGTTAGAAATACTCTTTTATATTCCATTTTTTACTTCCAAATTTAATGCTTTATTTGCATAAGGTGATAAAAATAATTCATTCATATATAAGAAAGGAATATGAATAAATTGATTTGAAAATTATAAAAATAGCTAAAAAAATGTTTGAAATTATGCATTGACGTTTATTCGATTTTTAAACCTAGGCATATGGAACTTAAAAAAACATTGAAATAAGTTGATGTTATAAATTAGTCGTTAATTAAAGGATTAAAAATTTATACAAAAGTTTTTTTTTTTTTTTTTTTGAAAGCTGATTGAATTGCAATGTTTTCCTCATACATTCATCATTATTTACTTACTATTTGCTATTGCTATTTAATCCGTAATATTCATATTTGGTAATTCATTTATTTATTCGTTTCTCATTATTGATGTTTAATTCATTCTGATTTCATGTGATATTTACAGAAACACTATTTGATTTTTAGCGAGAAAAAAAAAAAACAATGGAAGACAAGATCATATCTGAAAATTTGAAATATTCTTCTAATAGAGCAAATGCTTCCCAGAAAAAAATCAAAGAAGTGGTAATTAGTTAATCGTTTTTTAATTAGTCTAAATTTAATCCATTCATTACCTTGCTTAGTTTCTCAATTTATGAAAGTAATTTAGTCAATTTTTATTTATGAGTTTTTTTTTTTTTTGATTTATGGAGGAATTTAATTTTTCATTTTAATTTCATTCATTTATGTTTGCAAAATGAGTGAATGACCTATATATAGATCTATCAGATCTGAAATGTAAATTAAGCTTATCATCTATCAATATTGTATCAAAAAAAAGTGATGCAAAATTCTTACAGAGAGCTCGTCAAGAATCAGAAATACTACGAAACAGTGCATATTGTTTTCGTCATTATTCACGACAGATAACATTCATAAATGAATTAGCAGTTAGTAAATCAGCTGCTACAAATCAGAGGCGTAAATGGTTTGAAATTCATCCACGGCCAAAACCGCTGGTTCAGAAAGATGATATTAGTGAATATTTTAAAAGAAGGTTCGAAATCAAGAATTTTATTGTTTTGATGGATATATTATGGAATACAGACTAATCAAAAGAGTACGAAAATTCAAATTAATCGAACAAACAAGCAATATTTGAGATCAGTAATGATTTCAGTAATGATTAGTGGATCGGATTTGTATCAGAAAATACGGATTTATTATTGATAAGAATGATTATAGCGAAACAATTTCTGAAATGGTACGGAGGAAAGAACTGTCACTCTTGCGCATTATACAGAAAAAAGAAGTGCTTATGGAATCCACAAAAACAGTATCGAAAATGCGACAGAAAAAATTATCCTTGCAATCTTATGAAAAGCGAGAAGCATCTTCACATCACTTTATTTCATGGAAGCACAAGCAAAAATATTCATCATCACTGGACATATTTGAAAGAGATTCTTCGAGTGTGGATTCTAGCGATAGGTTGGATTCTCATAATCTGGTTCGTTTCTTTTAACATACTTATCTTTCGGCTCTCAGATTTCCTATTTCATATAACAAGTCAGCTATGCTGCATTAATGTTGCAATCCTATTTCTATATGATTCAGAATCCTGGATTAACATCACAAAACTGGTCGTCGTTATCAACATCGCTTCAAATAGTAGAAGATGAAAATTATGAAAGTTCTGATGATGAGCAAGAACCAATGATAGATGTTGGTAGAGATGAAGATGGAATGTATGAAGTAGAACGTATCCTTGCTAGAAAAAAATCGGAGGTATTTTCTAAAATTTTTATTTGTTATAGCTGTTTTATTTGCAGTTAATTTATTCATTTAAATTTTCTGCCATAATCATATTCTTCATTATCTATATGTTTTGAGTTATTCAGAATAGATGGCTTTATTATATTAAATGGGTTGGATGGCCTTATAAGCGAAGTTCGTGGCAAACTCGATGTACGTTTGGGAATATGTCTGAAACGGTATGTAGTGGTTAAATGTTTGAAATTAACAATTTAAAGGAAAGAACTAATGAATTTAAAAACTGAGGTATGATTAATTGTTCAGATACTACAATTACTTGATCACTATAAATTCTGCTTGACGTTTTCAGATAAAAGAATTTTATGATCGGGAAAGAGCACTTTCAGTTGTAGTACGTCACAAACAACAATGGTCGCAACCGAAAAAAGTATCACAGCTACACAGTCTTATGCGTTGGGAAAATGAAATTAATACTGTCTTACGACAGAACGGACAACAAATTCTGTATATCTATAACGATGTCGATTATACGAGGCGCAGGCGTGATTTCAAAGTTCGTATTAAATCATAATTAAACTTCATATGATATAATTCCCATTATTATCTTTCTTTTTGCCATAAGGATATTTCTTTTTTTATTTCTGATTTTGAAGTTTTCCTTTTTTTTTTTTTTTTTTCATATTCTCTCTAAATTCCTCTGCTATATTTATAATTAATACAATACTTGATGATATTTTTGTTCATTATAAATTTTACGAAGGTGGTTTACTACTTTGACATAAGTTCGTGAAACCATTTGAGTCATAACATTTTAATAAATACTTATTCTATTTCTTCTTCGGTCTTTTTCTCAAAGTTGTTGTAGTATATCACGGCAAATAAGTGGTCAGCTGAAGCAAAAGCATGTATGACTTCGATGAATTGTATTCGTGAGAGGCGCACCTGTGAGACGAAAAAATATGGTAGTGGAGGAAAGTGTTGCTCAGTGGTAATATGGATTAATTCATTATAATTAGAAATTTTCATTTGCCAAAGTTCCCAATTGACACTTTTCTATGTTTTAAAATATTAGGTAATTAATGACTAATAATTACCACAGATCGGAAAATTAAAATTTTATTAATATCGGCGTATTCGTTCAATCTTCTTGAATGAGCACCTTATTGTTGAATGTTACACTTGCTAATGCTTCGATAATTGTCTAACAAAAATAATTCAAAATAATTTATTTTTTCAATTAATTATGAAGTAAAAAATATTATACTTGTTGTAGGTAATAATGATCGTTTTATAGGATGGACGTCGTTATATAGTGGCAATAGTTCGTACTGAAACTCGTGGTTGGGGCATTTTTGCTTTGGAAGATATACCATCAAATGTATTTGTTACTGAATATATTGGAGAAGTAAGTATAAGATTTTGTTTTTGCATTATTCAAAATTTTTTCTTAATACATGTTCAAAACATTGAAGTTTTTGAGGTGCTGACCGTCGCTGAAGGTGATTCTCGTCATGATAGCATGTATCAGTTTGAGCTGAATGGTTACAATGAAATAAAATATCTGATTGATGCAAAATATTACGGAAATGAAGCTGCTTTTATTAATCATTCCTGTGATCCAAATTTGGTTGCTGTTCCTGTTCATGTTGAGCGCCTCGATCAATTCCATCGAATTGGACTTTTTAGCAAGTGTCAAATTTCTCGAGGTCACTCTTTTTTGAAGATATTTTTGGAGCTTTTACTTATCTGCTGAAATAAATTTTATTATTATGAATTTTTACAATTCAGCTCAAAATTTGCATAAATATAATTTTTCTCTGATGAGAGTTGTTTTTTTAATGTTCATAGTTACAGGACAAGAGCTAACATTGAACTATTTTGATGGGAAATATAAACCAAAAACGATATTAACATCAAAAGAGGGAAGTATGAAATGCTCGTGAGTGATCTTACTTGCTTTCAATATATTTATTTCTCCAAAAATTAATCTTATGTTAAAATCTGAATCGATTTTAGTTGTGGTGCTCTGAACTGTATGCGGTATTGGCCACGTCTTTCTGATAATGCTATTGACGATAGTGGAAGTGATGATGATAACAAGGAAAATAGTTTCGACATCAAAGTTATGAGTGCATTCAGATAGTGCATCATGTTTAGTAATAATAAATTGATTTTATTAAATAGTTGTTTAGGAATTAGAATTTTTGAATTGTAGAGTTAAACTTTACTATTAACAACTACTGTTATTCAATTTTTGAATCTCTACATTCTGTGACAAAGAATATGTCTTGAGGAAACATTGTATAATTTATGTAAATCATTCATTGATTCTTGAGAATTAATTTCTTGTAATAAAAGATGAGCTATTCATTCATTCCATTTCTTTTTTTTTTTTTTTTTCTCATTACATTATAGGAAGTGAAAAGTTTTTCGGATAAAATGTAATTATTACTTTCTACATATTTCTTGTGTTTTATTTTATAGCAATAGATTTGTGCTAAAATTGTGATTTTTTTTTTTTTTTGTGACCATTTAATAATAACAAAAATGAATGATTTTAATTTTTAGTATAATTTCTGAGCGAATTGCTTCAAATCCTCTATTACTTCAAATAATGGGGTTTGTGTGTCTTTCCTCTTTCACTTTTTTTATGATTCCTTGCTTGTATAGTAGATAGTAATGACATGTGTTATTTATTCGATTATTCGGTGAACGATGATGATTTGTTTCGAAAAATTTTTAAATTTTTCCTGTTACTTTTCTATTTTGTGCTACTTTATTGTTTGTTTATTAATTTGTTGATTATTACCACAACCAAAATATTTTACTACCTCAAGCTATAAAAATTAGCGGGTAAGCAAACAGGTTGTCATCTTTAAATTATTGTCACATTTGTTTTTCTTGCTTCGAAAAAAAAAAAAGCCTTTTATAAAGCTATATTTGGCTTAAAATTGAACGGATACTTTCTTCTTTTTTTTTTTTCGCTCTTCTCTGTGTATATATAAAGTTTATGAATTGTTTGAAAAATGAAAGATGAAATTAGTTTTAAAATTGTTACTGCATCGTTTTAACAAAAATGAGCTTATTACATTGTTTTATTTGAAAAAAAAGTAATTGTGTCTATTTATTATTACATATGATTTGATATGATTAAATGTTTATCATTAACAATCACAAAAATTTTTTTGAAATATTTCTGAAAAAAAAAGAAACACAATTGCTTGTGCATTTACCATTAAGGGTTATTATAAAATTGATTATAGCTTTTCTTTTGATTTTCTTTGTTACTGTTTCTGTCACCAATTGTTGAGCATATATGTCAATGGGTTGCAAAAAAATGACATCAAATATCTAAACATTTGTTAGACAACATAAAAGGAACTCTTAAAAAAAAAAAAAAAAAAGAAAGAAATGACAAATTCTCATTCTACAGTTTCTTTTCTTTTACTTTAACTTCAAAATTTTAGAAAATTTCAAAAAAAAAAAAATAAAACTTCCCGTCTTTTATTTATCAATTTGTATTTAGAAAAAAAACAAAAAACAAAAAAACTTAAAATATGTGTCATTCAATAATCGATATTGATTGAGGATGATATATATTTATGAAAATATAAAATTTTTCCTAACAGAATTTAAAAAATATTTAATTTATGCGAAGAAATAAATTTACTAAAATAGTAAATGAGATTCTTCAATATTTCAAATTTTTTGATATAAATTTTTTTTTTGATATATTATTATTATTGGTGATATTGATAACCAATATAAAATTGACAATATTATATTTCTTTCTGAGAGACTTTTCAGTTTTCAAAAAAAAAAAAAAAAATTTTTTTGAAATAAATTAAGAAAAAAAAAAATCAAATCAAAGAATAGGAATATTATGCAATTGATCTGCTGCTAAATTTTACTGGGAAGGTTGATCTTTGCTTTGTGATTTTGATATTAAAGCATTCTTATCATTGTTTTTTATCAGAACGGAACATTCGCTTTGATATCTTAATTTCGTGAGATTTCGGCAGTTAATTACGTGATACGCTAATTACACGAGATTTCAATAGTTAATTACGTGAGATTTCAGTGGTTAATTACGTGATATGTTAATTTACATGAGATTTCAGTAGTTAATTACGTGATATGTTAATTTACATGAGATTTCAGTAGTTAATTACGTGATATGTTAATTTACATGAGATTTCAGTAGTTAATTACGTGATATGTTAATTTACATGAGATTTCAGTAGTTAATTACGTGATATGTTAATTACGTGAGATTTCAGTGGTTAATTATGTGATATGTTAATTTACATGAGATTTCAGTAGTTAATTACGTGATATGTTAATTACATGAGATTTCAGTAGTTAATTACGTGATATGTTAATTTACATGAAATTTCAGTAGTTAACTACGTGATATGTTAATTACGTGAGATTTCAGTGGTTAATTACGTGATATGCTAATTACATGAGACTTCGGTAGTTAATTACGTGAGATTTCGTGTGATTTCAGTAGTTAAGTAGTTAATTACGTGATATGTTAATTGCGTGAGATTTCAGTAGTTAACTACGTGATATGTTAATTACGTGAGATTTCAGTGGTTGATTACGTGATATGTTAACTAGGTGATATGTTAATTACCTGAGATTTCGTGTGATTTCAGTAGTTAAGTAGTTAATTACATAAGATTTTAGTGGTTAATTACGTGATATGTTAATTACGTGAGATTTCAGTGGTTGATTACGTGATATGTTAACTACGTGATATATTAATTACGTGAGATTTCGTGAGATTTCAGTGGTTAAGTAGTTAATTACGTGATATGACGTATTAATTCAAGTGATTTTTCAGATGCATAATTTGATGGTGGTTCATTGATAGCTTTATTGCAAATTGATTAAAATTGAAATTATTGAAAATGTTAAATAGTTAAAAATTTTTTTTTTTTACATCATTTCTACCTCATATTTGTATGTTTACTTTAAATTTTAATTAAATTAACACTAAGCAAATATTCAAAAATAATTTTTACTAATTTCAATTTGAACAAAAACAAAAAAAAAAGACTTGCTCACTTTAAAATAATATATAATTAAAAATATAATTTAAAATGAAATTTAAACTGTAAATTTTTTTTTTTTATTTTTCTTAAAATGATGTTAATTAGTGTGAAATTTTATTAACACACACACATCAGATTAGTATAATTTAATGAAATTTTAGTATAATTTATCATTGATTTGTCTGATTGGTAACGATTATAATTAATTAATTTGTTTATTGGTGACATATTGGTGACAATGGTTGTTCGATTTTCATTTAATTAAGAAGTAAATAGATGATTCATTAAAAATAGTTTTTTTTTTTTTGGTTAGAATGTGACACACCGTTGTCACATGTCCTAAAATAGTTAATGATATTAGAATGATTCTGTTTATCAGTCTCGAAAAAAAAAAATTATCACTACAGAATCTTACTTACTTTGATGTCTTAGTAGATTAAGCTAAGGTAGTAATAAAATTAATTTACCTGAGGTTCTTTTTTTTTTCTCTCTCTCTCTCTCTCTTCTTTTTAAGTTTCCCATAATTCCATTAGTCATTAGAAGTTTACCGAAAAATTTTTTTTATTTTATCATTTTCATAAAAAAAAATTCCACCAATTAATTTTAACTAATAATTAAATTTAAAAATAGTATTTCTTTTTTAAAAAAATGTTCTTTTATGATTAAAATTCTATCGCATAAGGTATAATTTCATTTAAAAATGAAAAATTGATTTTAAATTAATTATTTTAAAATATTTTAAATTTTATAAACTATGCAATGCTTAAAACTTTTTGCAAAAAAAAAAAATATATCCAAATGCTTTTTTGATATAAACAATGTTTTCTTACTAATTAAGCTAACACAAATTATAATAAAACACAAATTTGAACAAATAACTGATTTATCATTTTGTTATCAATTTCTCATTTTCATTTCTTATCATTTTTTTTTTTTTGCAAAATATTTGTTCAATTTTAGCTTTTATAAACATATTTAAGCAAATGCAAATAATACTTAGCACAATGAAGGTATGCAAAAAAAATATCATAAATTTAAGAATTTTCAAAATTTTTAAAAATTTGAAAAATTAAGAAAATTTTTTTTTTTTTTTTTATCAAAATTATTCAAGTATTAATTTGAAAAAAACTTAGTCACATTTAGTATTTGTGTAAAATATTTAGGATGAAAATAATTGAATGAAGAAAAAGAAAAAATTTTTTCAAAAAGTTACTAAAATGATACAAAATTTTTAAATTAGGAATACAAAAAATTTTAGTTACTAAATGATTACTAAAATTTTACTAAAATATTGCAAAAATTTTAAATTAGGAATAAAAAAAAGTGTTATAAAATTTTAAACTATTTAATTAATCCATAATTAATTTAAATTAATCATAATTAATTAATTTTAATTTAATTAATCAATAATTATTCTTCTCTTGCAAATAACGTCGCCATTATGTCTACACAAAACAATTTGTGACAAATCATCAATTCTCCACTTTTATTATGTTTCATTTTCATTTGCAAATAATATAGAATTATTTAATTAATTCATAATTAATTAAAATTAATCATAATTAACTAATTTTAATTTAATTAATCAATAATCATTCAAATTGATAATTTAATTAAAATGAATGTAACTTGATGAAATACTGAAATGCATTTTGCATACATTCATAATATTTTTCTTATTGTGAGAGTTTTTTGTTTTTTTTTTTTTTGAATTTAAAAATTTAAATTAAAGATGAATTTCGTTTAAATTAAAGATGAATTAAACATTAGTCAATAACTAAGTTATATGAAAAAAAATAAAAATGTTTGTGCTAATAATAATTATTAATGAGAAATAAATAAATTAATTGTTTATGTTTTCCAATTTTCTTTTATTTATTTTCTTGCATTCAACAATAACAATAACAAATTTTCATTTCATATATTTTTAATTTTTATTTTTAAAACCATTTTAAAAAAAAAAAAGGAAAGAAAAATATTTGTTGTTTAATGTTTATACCATAGAATGGAAATTTTTTTTTTTTTTTTATGTTTTTCTTGTTTTAATTAGCAAAATAAAAAAAAAAAAAAAGAAGTATAATGTTATTTAGGAGATATATATTTTCAGATAAACATCTCAAAATTGTTTACATTTCAATGTTATCTCTCTCTCTCTCTCTCTCTCTCTCTTTCTCTCTCTTTGTTGTTGACATATTTCATTAGAATGAATTTCTAAATATGTCGCTAACAGAGACCACCTCCTCTTCCAGATGTCACCAAATTTCATAGCTAATTAATTGCTAAATTAATTGAAATAAAATTTTTTCAAAATTAACTTTTTTTTTCTTGAAAAAATAGAAGAAATGGTAAAATTATCAATTTTATCATTATCAATTTATCAATTATCAAATTTATCAATTACTGCTTAACTTTTCTAAAAAAAAAAGTAAAATCGCGTATTTATTTACTTAATTAAACATCAAAAAATAGACGTATTATTACAATTATTGCGTATGATTTGTAAAAAAAAATTTTTGAATTTTCATTTTATTATTTGAAATTTTTATTGTCATATTTAATATTGTCATATTAATTGTATTAAATAAAAATTAATTTATCTAATCATTTACTTTTTTGAATTATCTTTGTATAATATTTTATTTTTTCTATCGATTAATAGATTTCTAAAACAAAAAAAATCTTTTATAAAATACCGACATTTAAATAATAAAATGTAAAAATTTTTTTATCATTGCTTTTCAGAGTGTTTATTAGTTGAATTTTTTTCCGATTTTCTACTTTTTTCCTTCTATTTAATTATTAAATTATTCTAATTATTAAACAATTATAAATTAATTATAAGATTTTTAAATTATATTTAAATTAAATTACAATTAATTATAAAGTTTTTAAATTACATTTTTTTTTTTTTGGATGCATCAATTTCGTGTTTATTTTATTTAAAAAAAAAAAGTATTTGTTACTAAATTTTCATCAGTTTTAATTTCAATTCATTTTTATTATTTCATTACAATTTTATTGTATTCATTTTGTAAAATAATTTATGCATTATTAATATGATACGCGTTATGTACATTTCCGGTTTGTTACCGGAAATAATCGATTTGAGTTATGAGAAAACTATTTATAACATATTACTTTATGCTGTCGAGATATAATATTAATCAATCTATCTTACACTGACATAGACTTTTTTTTTTTTTCATGAAGAAGAATTTAATTAATTTTACAACTTTATTATGCTTTAAACTTCACATAAAATAAAACTAAACTTTTCGTTTGTTATATTTTTATGAGATAAACAAAGCTATAAATGTATAAATGCGTTAATTAATAAATAAAAACAACAATGCTTGTTTGTTTCTTTTTTAATAAAATTCAAATAATAGAATAAATTATTTAAACTAGTACTAATTGTTATTTCGATTTAAATTAATGTTTACAAAATATTTTAATTTACCAGTGGTTGTTTATAAGTGGTGAAAAAAGTACAAATATTTGAAAAAGAAAAAATGAAATGAAATTGAAAATGGATATTTTGCTTTTCATTGGCGCAATGATGCACTTCAATTTGTTAAACTACGCGGCGGCGACACGTTCCGTCTGACAAATTCACAAAATGAACATTTGCGCCCTCCCTCCCTCTCTCTCTCTCTCTCTCTTTCTCCCTTTCCCTCTCTCTCTGTCCCTCTCTCTCTCTCTACCAATGATCGATATATTGCCATCGATCAGACAACATTCTCAATTGTACCAGAGCTGGTTGGCCTTTCAGTAAAATGACGGCTGCAATTTCATCCATTCTACAGATCGATGATAATCAATGAGCGATTTAATTTCATCAATTTAATTTGAATTTTTTTTTATCAGTAATTTAATTTGAATTTAATTTCATTAACATTTTTATAAAATTCCAAAATTGTTATGAAAATTTGTATCATAATTTGTGCTTTTTTTTTTTTTTAAATCACTGTTAGTGAATAGAAATATGTTAATTATGAATTATTAATAAAACAATTTAATCTTCACAGCAATGCAATCTTCATTTTTTGATCTGATCATTACACTTTTCTATTGATTGATTTCATTATCATTACTTATGCACTTTTATCAAAAAAATAGAATGATTAGGTAAGGTTAAAAAGTTGAAAAAAAAAGGAGACTTTCTTGACTTAATGAAATATGACTAAAGTATTTTTAAAAAAATATTGAGGTTCAAAATTTCATTAATTTCATTCAAATTGTTCATCTTATAATTTTCATCATAGACAATTAGGTTATTTTAAATAATAAAACTTTTTGATCAATTTTCTGACTTTTTTCTTTTCCTTTTTTTTTTGTTGTTTACTGAACAAAAATATTTTACAGTTGAAAATTACACAATTTTTTCCTATCTTTTATTCTTGTTTTTAATGATTTTGCTGTACGAATTCAAACATTTCAATAAATTTTATATCATTTCTTTGTAATTTATTTTATATTTAAAATTTTATGACTAAAAATCTTTTTACTGCCATTACTAATTATAATCGATTGATTTTTTTTTTATTGATTATTGATAATATATCGTATTGTAAGGCAAAGAATTTGAAGTAAAATGTATTGATTAATAATATATATGTAAAATGTGATCAATAAAAATATATATGTTTTAAATATTATTGTTTATTTGACATGCATTTCCTGGTCAAATATGAAATTTTGCTTTTTATAGATTATTCATTTATTGTAATTGTTTATTTAACATTCATTTCCTGGTCAAATACAAAATTTTTGCTTTTTATAGAGATTATTTATTGTACTTTTCAGCTCATTCTTAATTCGTTTTTCAAATTAAAAAAAAAAAAAACAACAAATGAATAATAAATGATAATACTAATGAGAGTGTATAACTATTTGTTGAGATTAATATAAAGTATAAAAGAATGAATGACGTTATTTGTCAACGAAAACGTGAGCGGTAAACAATTATACTTATATTATGTTTACTTCTATCAAATGCCGAAGAATATATTTCACACTGTGTCATACCAATGTGACACTCTCGAAATTGTTTCTGTCGAAACTCGTTTTCTCTTTCCCTTCAATATATTTCACCTATGAGTTCATCGAAGGTCTTTCGCCATTTCATACACCAATGGCAATTATTTATCTCTCTCCTTCACCATTAATATGGTTTATATATTATTATTATTATTATCTATTATCAATATTATTATAATTATTATTATCTATTATTATTAGTATTACCTATTATCAATATTATTATAATTATTATTTGTTATCACCGTTATTATTATCATTATTTATAATTATCACCTATTGTTTATTATTATTATTATCATTATTCTTATCATTTATCATCACTATTATCAACATTTATTATTATCATTTACTACTATCATTAATATTATTATTGATTACTATCATTAATGTCATTATTATTGTTATTATCATATTAATTACTGTCATCGTTGCCATAACTATTATTACTACTACTTTTGTTATTGTATTATTATTACTATTATTATATTTATTATTATTATTACATAGTCATTTAGAAATTGAACACAATTGTCCTTTTCAAATTACTTTTAGCAAAGATAAATTTGACATGTTTTTTCTTTTGGAAAGATTAGATCGGTCATAAAATCAATTTTTTTTTTATTTGATCATTTTCCTTGATAGTCTCGAAATTTTTACAACGAAAAGATCAATCTTCATTCATTGATTTATTATCTGATTGTAAAATAATCCCTAATTGCTTTTCCTTTTTTTCTTCTTCCTCTTTCAATAAAACAACTATATGTATTTCAAAAAATTTTCAACAGCAAAAAAAAAAAAGGGAGGAATTATAGAAAAGAAAATTTTTTGTTTATTCTTTGTTGTTTTTTTTTTTTTAATTTCATAAAATTAGCATATTAATTTGTAATTGTTTAAGCAATAACAAATTAACACATAATGATCTTAATTATGGCAACAATAATAGTATTTAATATGATAATAACAATAATAATGACATTAATGATAATAATCAATAATAATACTAATGATAGTAATAAATGATAATAAATATTGATAATATTGATGATAAATGATATGAATGATGGTAATAATAATAAATGATAATAATAAATAAGTAATAAATGATAATAATAAATAATGATAATGATAATAGTGATAACGATAACAGTGATAATAAGTAATAAGAATCATTATAATGATATTAATAACAGATAATAATAATAATAACAATGATAATGATAATAATAATAATATTTATTTTTTTTTGATCATTGCTATAAATTTTTCTGTTCTTTTTTCTTCCCATTTCTCTCTCTCCCTCTCTCTCTCTGTCTCTCTTTGTATATATGTATATTTCACGAAGTTTTAATTTTAAAAAAATGTGAATAGTTTAGCTACAAAAATTAATTTATGCATTAGAAACTTTAAGCATAACACTTAAAGCTATTTGAATTAAAATTAATTAATACACACTAATTAATTACTGTATTCAATCTTAATTAGCAATTAAAGTTAAAAAAAAAAAAACTAAAAATTGAAATATATTTATGTATCATTGGAAATATGCAAGATTTCAAAAAAAAAAACCTTTTTTACAATTTAAAAAAAAAAAAAAGAAGAAGCACAATTTTATCAATCTATTCAGAGTTATCTTTTTTACAGTAAATGAAAAAACACTTTTTTTTTTCTTTTCATTTTTAAATTTCATTAAATTTTCCTTTTGCTTTTTTTTTAAATTAAAAAATTTTCTATTATTGTGTCATCAACAAAAGGACTAAAAGAAGAATAAATTTAACGAAGAAGAAAAAATTTTTTTTCTGTTAATTGCAATCATTTCAATTGCGTTTAACTGTAAATATCTTTTAATTTTTACGCATTTGTAAGCAATAAATTTTTTTTTTTTTGTTTTTTTTAGTTTTGAATTTTTTTAAATTTTAAAAAACAAATTTTTAATGAATTCATTGTTAAATTCTTCGTTTTCCACTTTTTTGTACTCAAAAATTTCTAAAAAAAAAAAAAAAATTTATAAACGAAACAATAGTTTTGAAAAAAAGTTGAATAAAGAAAAGAAAAGAAGAATTTCACATTTATTTTTTTTATTTGATTTTTCTTTTTTTTTTGCATTTTATTTTTAGAATTTAAAAAAAAAATTATTTTAACATACAATGTTTTTTCTTTCATTGTTTTGATTTAAATTTGAATTGATTAAATGAATTTACAACATTTTATAGAGAAATGAAAGGAAGAGTAAAAGATATGCTATCATAATATGTGATAAGTTGAGATAAAAATAATTTAAAATTTAATGTTTATCATAATATGTGATAAGTTGATATAAAAATAATTTAAAATTTAGTGTTTATCATAATATATGATAAGTTGATATAAAAATTTTGATTAGTTGTTATAAAAAATACTTTAAAATTTATTCAAATTCTTCTATTATTATCATTTTTATCAAAAAAAAAAAGCTATTCTTATAAATTATCATTCAGTATTAAATTAAATGATAAGAAATTATTATGCATTTAATTATCAAATCAATTAATTATTTATAAATTAAACAATTCACTCTTTCATTTACTATTTTACAATCATTTAATTAATTTAATTAATAATTAAAAATGAGCATTTATCAATTAGTAATGTATTAATTTATTATTTGCATATTTATAATTTATAATATATTATATGATTTTACTGTTCCTTTTTTTTTTCAATGTAATTTTTTAAAAAATAAAAAATAAAAGTAAAACATAAAAAAAATTTGATATTTTTTAAAAGTGAAATAGCAGTTGTTGACAGATAGCAAAATGCAAAAAGGAATGGTATTTTTCATTTGGTTAAATATTTCACAGTGTAAAGTAAAGTTTAAATGTATTGGAATGAATAAGAGAGAAAATGGAGAGAGAGAGAGAGGGAGAGGGAGAGAGAGGGAAAAGAGAGAAAGAAGGAAGGAAATTTCTGGGAGCAAACCTAGAAAATAGAATAATAATAGCAACAATAATAACAACAACAACAACAACAACAGCATTTCCTTCTATCTTTTTGCTATTAGTTTCTATTTTATTCATAATAAGTTGATATATTTAAATTTTTGAATTAAAAATTGATTTTAAAAAATAATTTTAAAAGTTTTTTTATCTTCTTTATCTATCATATCTAATTGATAATGTGATAATCTAATTGATAATGTGATAACAATGTTTGATATAGCTATTATTACAGAAAGTATTCTTTTTTTCAATTTACTTTAATTATTCAATGGATTGAATTGTAGTATTTGTTCTATTCAACTATCAATTATCATCTTATCATGAGTTTTTGCATTCTATTCAACTATCAATTATCATCTTATCATGAGTTCTTGCATTTCATTCAACTATCAATTATCATCTTATCATGAGTTCTTGCATTCTATTCAACTATCAATTATCATCTTATCATGAATTCTTGCATTCTATTCAACTATCAATTATCATCTTATCATGAGTTCTTGCATTCTATTCAACTATCAATTATCATCTTATCATGAGTTCTTGCATTCTATTCAACTATCAATTATCATCTTATCATGAGTTCTTGCATTCTATTCAACTATCAATTATCATCTTATCATGAGTTCTTGCATTCTATTCAACTATCAATTATCATCTTATCATGAGTTCTTGCATTCTATTCAACTATCAATTATCATCTTATCATGAGTTCTTGCATTCTATTCAACTATCAATTATCATCTTATCATGAGTTCTTGCATTCTATTCAACTATCAATTATCATCTTATCATGAGTTCTTGCATTCTATTCAACTATCAATTATCATCTTATCATGAGTTCTTGCATTCTATTCAACTATCAATTATCATCTTATCATGAGTTCTTGCATTCTATTCAACTATCAATTATCATCTTATCATGAGTTCTTGCATTCTATTCAACTATCAATTATCATCTTATCATGAATTCTTGCATTCTATTCAACTATCAATTATCATCTTATCATGAGTTCTTGCATTCTATTCAACTATCAATTATCATCTTATCATGAGTTCTTGCATTCTATTCAACTATCAATTATCATCTTATCATGAGTTCTTGCATTCTATTCAACTATCAATTATCATCTTATCATGAATTCTTGCATTCTATTCAACTATCAATTATCATCTTATCATGAGTTCTTGCATTCTATTCAACTATCAATTATCATCTTATCATGAGTTCTTGCATTCTATTCAACTATCAATTATCATCTTATCATGAATTCTTGCATTCTATTCAACTATCAATTATCATCTTATCATGAGTTCTTGCATTCTATTCAACTATCAATTATCATCTTATCATGAGTTCTTGCATTCTATTCAACTATCAATTATCATCTTATCATGAATTCTTGCATTCTATTCAACTATCAATTATCATCTTATCATGAGTTCTTGCATTCTATTCAACTATCAATTATCATCTTATCATGAATTCTTGCATTCTATTCAACTATCAATTATCATCTTATCATGAGTTCTTGCATTCTATTCAACTATCAATTATCATCTTATCATGAGTTCTTGCATTCTATTCAACTATCAATTATCATCTTATCATGAGTTCTTGCATTCTATTCAACTATCAATTATCATCTTATCATGGTTCTTGCATTCTATTCAACTATCAATTATCAATTATCATGAATTCTTGCATTCTATTCAACTATCAATATCATCTTATCATGAGTTCTTATTATTCAACTATCAATTATCATCTTATCATGAGTTCTTGCATTCTATTCAACTATCAATTATCATCTTATCATGAGTTCTTGCATTCTATTCAACTATCAATTATCATCTTATCATGAGTTCTTGCATTCTATTCAACTATCAATTATCATCTTATCATGAGTTCTTGCATTCTATTCAACTATCAATTATCATCTTATCATGAGTTCTTGCATTCTATTCAACTATCAATTATCATCTTATCATGAATTCTTGCATTCTATTCAACTATCAATTATCATCTTATCATTGAGTTCTTACATTCTATTCAACTATCAATTATCATCTTATCATGAGTTCTTGCATTCTATTCAACTATCAATATCATCTTATCATGAGTTCTTGCATTCTATTCAACTATCAATTATCATCTTATCATTGAATTCTTGCATTTCTATTCAACTATCAATTATCATCTTATCATGAGTTCTTGCATTCTATTCAACTATCAATTATCATCTTATCATGAGTTCTTGCATTCTATTCAACTATCAATTATCATCTTATCATGAGTTCTTGCATTCTATTCAACTATCAATTATCATCTTATCATGAGTTCTTGCATTTCATTCAACTATCAATTATCATCTTATCATGAGTTCTTGCATTCTATTCAACTATCAATTATCATCTTATCATGAGTTCTTGCATTCTATTCAACTATCAATTATCATCTTATCATAGTTCTTGCATTCTATTCAACTATCAATTATCATCTTATCATGAATTCTTGCATTCTATTCAACTATCAATTATCATGTATCATAGTTCTTGCATTCTATTCAACTATCAATTATCATCTTATCATGAGTTCTTGCATTCTATTCAACTATCAATTATCATCTTATCATTGAGTTCTTGCATTCTATTCAACTATCAATTATCATCTTATCATGAGTTCTTGCATTCTATTCAACTATCAATTATCATCTTATCATGAGTTCTTGCATTCTATTCAACTATCAATTATCATCTTATCATGAGTTCTTGCATTCTATTCAACTATCAATTATCATCTTATCATGAAAGCATTCTATTCAACTATCAATTATCATCTTATCATGAGTTCTTGCATTCTATTCAACTATCAATTATCATCTTATCATGAGTTCTTGCATTCTATTCAACTATCAATTATCATCTTATCATGAGTTCTTGCATTCTATTCAACTATCAATTATCATCTTATCATGAGTTCTTGCATTCTATTCAACTATCAATTATCATCTTATCATGAGTTCTTGCATTCTATTCAACTATCAATTATCATCTTATCATGAGTTCTTGCATTCTATTC
Organism: Brugia pahangi; assembly: GCA_012070555.1. NCBI lineage: Eukaryota > Metazoa > Nematoda > Chromadorea > Rhabditida > Onchocercidae > Brugia > Brugia pahangi. The sequence goes on along the minus strand of JAAVKF010000027.1, from coordinate 117,917 downwards.
AACTATCAATTATCATCTTATCATGAGTTCTTGCATTCTATTCAACTATCAATTATCATCTTATCATGAGTTCTTGCATTCTATTCAACTATCAATTATCATCTTATCATGAGTTCTTGCATTCTATTCAACTATCAATTATCATCTTATCATGAGTTCTTGCATTCTATTCAACTATCAATTATCATCTTATCATGAGTTCTTGCATTCTATTCAACTATCAATTATCATCTTATCATGAGTTCTTGCATTCTATTCAACTATCAATTATCATCTTATCATGAGTTCTTGCATTCTATTCAACTATCAATATCATCTTATCATGAGTTCTTGCATTCTATTCAACTATCAATTATCATCTTATCATGAGTTCTTGCATTCTATTCAACTATCAATTATCATCTTATCATGAGTTCTTGCATTCTATTCAACTATCAATTATCATCTTATCATGAGTTCTTGCATTCTATTCAACTATCAATTATCATCTTATCATGAGTTCTTGCATTCTATTCAACTATCAATTATCATCTTATCATGAGTTCTTGCATTCTATTCAACTATCAATTATCATCTTATCATGAGTTCTTGCATTCTATTCAACTATCAATTATCATCTTATCATGAGTTCTTGCATTCTATTCAACTATCAATTATCATCTTATCATGAATTCTTGCATTCTATTCAACTATCAATTATCATCTTATCATGAGTTCTTGCATTCTATTCAACTATCAATTATCATCTTATCATGAGTTCTTGCATTCTATTCAACTATCAATTATCATCTTATCATGAGTTCTTGCATTCTATTCAACTATCAATTATCATCTTATCATGAGTTCTTGCATTCTATTCAACTATCAATTATCATCTTATCATGAATTCTTGCATTCTATTCAACTATCAATTATCATCTTATCATGAGTTCTTGCATTCTATTCAACTATCAATTATCATCTTATCATGAGTTCTTGCATTCTATTCAACTATCAATTATCATCTTATCATGAGTTCTTGCATTCTATTCAACTATCAATTATCATCTTATCATGAGTTCTTGCATTCTATTCAACTATCAATTATCATCTTATCATGAGTTCTTGCATTTTATTCAACTATCAATTATCATCTTATCATGAGTTCTTGCATTCTATTCAACTATCAATTATCATCTTATCATGAGTTCTTGCATTCTATTCAACTATCAATTATCATCTTATCATGAGTTCTTGCATTCTATTCAACTATCAATTATCATCTTATCATGAGTTCTTGCATTCTATTCAACTATCAATTATCATCTTATCATGAGTTCTTGCATTCTATTCAACTATCAATTATCATCTTATCATGAATTCTTGCATTTCATTCAACTATCATTTATCATCTTATCATGAATTCTTGCATTCTATTCAACTATCAATTATCATCTTATCATGAGTTCTTGCATTCTATTCAACTATCAATTATCATCTTATCATGAATTCTTGCATTCTATTCAACTATCAATTATCATCTTATCATGAGTTCTTGCATTCTATTCAACTATCAATTATCATCTTATCATGAATTCTTGCATTTTGTTTACTTTAAAAAGTGATAAAACATTTTTTCTTCTTTTTTTTTGTATTCCCAATGAATCAGTTGCATTTTTGAAGTGTGAAAAATTTCCATTCAAAATTCCATCAACAATTTTCAAAAAAAATTGTTCACTTTAATTTTTAATTTATTATAATTTTCATTTCAATATAATACTGATTATGATAAGCTGATAATAATTTTTCTGATAAAAGAAATAACAAAAAAAAAATTTCAATTTATTTATTAAATTCGTGCATCATTTTTATGATAAAATTATTCTCATTATTATTTATTTTGTCACCAATATTTATTGTTTACTTAAAAAAAAAATGTTGCATTTCTCATTCAGAAAAATTATTTTTTTGCTGTAAAAAAAATTTTTTAAAAAATTTCTAAACTTATCGATATTATTGAATTTTTACAAATTTTTAAATTTTGTTAAATTTTTTTTTTTTGCCTCAAAAAAATTCTCCCATATGTTTCTAACAAATAATTAATTTTGTATAGTTGAAATTTTCTTACCCTTTTTTTTTGTTGCACTTAAAATAGGAAACTTTCTTTTTATCAATCTATTATCATTCTTTTCTCTCTTTTCTCTCTCTCTCTGTCCCTCTCTCTCTCTCTCTCCTTCTTTTACCACTTTTTAAAAAACCATCCATTTCTAAATTTTCTATTTATCATCATTTTTCTTTGCAAATTATTTTATTGCTAGCTGAAAAATGCTTTGTGAAATATGTTAAAATTAGTTTTCATTTTGTAATTTTTAAATTTCTAAAAGATTTTTTTTTTTAAATAAAATAAAATTATTTAAGATAATTTTGATTCGTTTTCCTTTTTTTTTTGTAAATGTTTTAAAATTCAAACAAAAAAAAAATTAAACAAAAAGTTTATCGTTTCAACATTTTAGTAAACAAAATCAAATTAAGGAAAAAAACAAACAAACAAATAAATAAACAAACAAACAAATGATTGTAGCAAAAATTTAAATGTACAATAATAATATTTTTTAATTAGTTTTAATAAAATTTAAATTGAATATTCCTTTTCCCTTTTTTTTTTGTTTTAAATCATAATTTAATGATGAAAATTTGTGATGTAATTAAAATTAAATAAAACATTGAAATTTTGTTGTAAAAAAAAGAAACATGTATTAATTTTAATTAAATTAATTCCTATAAAAATTTAATAAAATTTACTAAATTTTACTAAGCTAAATTAATTTGACTAAATTTACTAATTAATTACCTATAAAAATTTTAATTTCATTCATTTAATTTTATTTAACTCTAAATATTTGCTATATATTTTGTCAAATTTTTTCTCTAAATGAAAAAATATTTTGATAATAATTTTTTTTTTTTAATTTTTGAAAAATTTTTTAAATCTTTAGATAATAAATAAATTATTTTGAAAAAGATAATTTTATGCCTGTAAAATTTAAATAAATATGAGAGAGAGAGAGAGAGCAACGTAGTATTATTTTGTTTGTTTTTTTTTTTTTTGTTTCAAAAAATTTAATAAATGTGAAAATTATTGCTTTTTTTAAATTTTTAAAATTTTTATTTTTCAAAAAAATCACACACTAATATAATTTGTGTATTTGGAAAGTTATTAAATTTGAAAAAGTTTTAAAAATTTCAAGTATATTTCTCATTGAATCACAAAATTTAGTTTAAATTATTTACAAATCACCGAAAAGTTGAAACGTAATGAAAAAAATAAATAAATAAAAAATAAAAATTAAATGCAAATATTATTTGCTTTCTTCTTTTTTTTTTTTTATAATTAAATTTATTTCATTTGTATTATTTATCGTTTTTGTGTTTCAAAAAGTAAATAATACATTTGTTAGTATTGTATATTTACAGATTAATTATTGTGATTTATAAACAATAAACAATAAACAATAAGCGAAGAAAACAACAATTATGGTGGATGTGCAACAGATTATCGAACTTATCTTAGCAATTTTTTTGCCGGTATATGTTGATATTTTAATTGTTTTATAATCAAATGAAGCATTTGATTCAAATAAATGGAAATGGAATTAAAATCAGAAATGGAATTAAAATCAAAATATGAAGAAGAATTCTTTAACAATTAATTGCTAAAAGAAATACCAATTAATTACATTTATTATTGAAAAAAAAAAAATTGCTAACAGAATTTTTCAAAATTATTTAAAAAAAAAAAATAAATAAATCAAAAAATCGAAGTCTGATCATATAATTGTCTATCTTGATCTTATCAAATGATGATAGTATCACTGATAGCTGAAAAGAGCTGAAATGATCCTTATGGTATTAGTACCAATCATTGATAATGATAATAGTGATCATATCACTGATGACAAATGATAATGACAATACCACTGATAGCAAATGATAATATTACTGATAACAAATGATAATGCCACTGGTAGGTGATGGTGACAGTAGTATCACTGATAGCAAATGGTAATGATAATATCACTGATAACATTTGATGATGATTTACTGATAGCAAACGATGATGTCACTGATAGGTGATGATGATGATATTATCGCTGATAACAAATGATAATATCACTGATAAAAGATGATAATGGTGATTTACTGGCAGCAAATAATAATGTCACTGATAGGAGATGATGATGGTAGTATCACTGATAATTATAATATCACTGATAACAGATGATAATGGTGATTTACTGACAGCAAATAATAATGTCACTGATAGGAGATGATGATGGTAGTATCACTGATAACAACTGATAATTATAATATCACTGATAACAGATGATAATGGTGATTTACTGACAGCAAATGATAATGTCACTGATAGTAGATGATGATGGTAGCATCACTGATAACAACTGATAATTATAACATCACTGATAACTGATGATAATTGTGATTTACTGATAAGAAATGATAATGATAACACTACTGATAACAAGTGCTAATACTAATTTTTCAGCCATTGGCAATTTTCATCCATAGCAGTGATTGCAATATCCATGTGGTAGTGAATATCGTTCTGTGTTTCTTCTTTTGGTTGCCGGCAGTGCTGCACGCACTTTGGTACTGCTTCTTCCGAGGCTAGATGTGGTGACAGCGGTGACAATGGTGACAATGGTGACAGCGGTGACAGCGGTGACAGCGGTGTCAGCGGTGACAGTGATAGTAACGAAAGTGTCACCAGTACATGCTAATCTAAACTCTCTTTCAGCTTTTCGACGTATTCTTCTTTTCTTCATATGAATTATTTATCAAATTCTACCTGAACATTCTTCTACATATCAATTCAATGTCAAAAATTTATTAAAATTTCTTCTCTCTCTTTTCCTCTTTCCCTCTCCCTCTCTCTCTCTCTCCCTCCCTCTCTTTGATTTTCTTTTTTAAAAAATTAAAAAAGAAAAAAAAAAAAACTGCCAGCAATATTTTCCATCTCTTTTACACTATAATGTACTTTCATTTTTCAAATCAAAACAAAAAAAAAAAAAAAAAGTTCGAAAGTAATAAAATTCATTAAAGATTAAAGTAAAAGATTAAAATTAAAAATTAAAATTTTCATAATTAAACGGAACTTTTTTTTTTTTTTAAATTTCTATTTCAACTGATTTAATTCTCACTAATCGATCATTTTAGTCAATTAATTATTGATTAAATAAAATGTGAAAAAAGGAAAATGTTTGATCGTTGATCTTTGATCTTTAGAATATTCATTAATTAATAAATTGAATTGAATTTGAAATTGTTTATTATATATATTTTTTTTTCAATGATAATTGTTTTGCAATTAACTAACTAACATTTTTTTTGATTTGAAAAGCTAAAAAAAAAAAAGATTTATCATTTCATAATTTGTTCTAATTTCTTTTTAATTTCTTTCTTCTCAAAAGAAAAAAATATGAAAAAAAAAACAAACAAACAAACAAATAAATAAATAAATAAACAAAACAAACAAACAAAAATGCAAAAAATATTCATAAATGTATAATTAATTGCAAAAATTGTATGAAAATGTTGCCTTAATATGCTTTTTTTCTAAAAAAAAAAAATTGTATCGCATATGTGAATAAAATGCATTTGTAAATTTAATAAATATTTATCACAACAAATTATCATTTGCATTCTTTTTTTATTAATTAACTAATTAATTAATCTAATATCTTTGTTAATGTTTGAAAAAACAGTAAATAAATAAATAAATATTTATCACAACAAATTATCATTTGCATTCTTTTTTTATTAATTAATTAATTAATCTAATTTCTTTGTTAATGTTTGGAAAGACAATAAATAAATATTTGTCACAACAAGTTATTTGCATATTTTATTAATTAATTAATTAATCTAATTTCTTTGTTAATGTTTGAAAAAACAATAAATCCTATTTTTGTAATTAATTTATTTACAATGTAAAACTCTTTTTTCTTACTTTTCTTCTTTTTTTTGAAGTGAAAGTTCCGAAACAAAAAAAAAACTTTATTTGAAAAAAAGTTAAAATTTGAAAAAACTTAAAATTTCTCGTTTTTCTTTTTTTTTTCATAAAATAAAAGTAAACAAATTTGAATAAATCATAAACAATTGATGAAAATAAATGAAAAATAAACAATAATAGCAATACTTTCCTTTTTTTTATTGTTTTATTAAAATTTTATAAAAATATATTTATTAAATTTATTAAGATTAAAAAAAGAAAATAAGCGATTCGAAAGAAATTAAAAAAATGAAATTATTGTTTGCTGTTTATTTTCATTCATCAAATATCCAATTTTGTTGCGAAAAAAATTTCTGCAAAAAAACATTTTTTATCACAAATTAAAAATTTCTCAGTGATAATAGAAAAAATAATTGATGTAAAAAAATTTTTTAAAAAATAATTTTAATAAATTTAAAATTATCAATTATTATCAGTGCAATGATAAGAGACTTTTTTTTTCAAACATTATCGGTTTTTTTATCAGATTATCAATTTATCTTTTTAGCATTTTATCAAAACTCAAACCTTTGATATTTGCACTAATCTTTTATCATTTCAATAATATCTAACTTATCAAAAAAAAAAATTTTTTTTTTTTTCATTTCTTTTTTTTTCTTCATCGATTATTTTTCTGCTTTCTTTTTAAATAAATTCCATTTTAAAAAATTAAAAATAACTCAATGATTTTAATTTAATTTCAATTATTTTTTAATTTAATTTCAATTTCAATTATATGAAGTACCTGGCAATTGTTTAATTTAATTTAATTTCAATTTTAATTACATGGGATACCTAGTGATTGTGTAGCTTAATTTAATTTAATTTCAATTTCAATTACGTGGGATACCTGGTGATTGTGTAGTTTAATTTAATTTAATTTAATTTAATTTCAAATTCAATTATTTCCAATTTCAATTTAATTTAATTTGAATGGAATACCTGGTGATTGTGCAGTTTAATTTAATTATTTTCAATTTCAATTATTTCTAATTTCAATTTAATTTAATTTGAATGGAATACCTGGTGATTGTGCAGTTTAATTTAATTATTTTCAATTTCAATTATTTCTAATTTCAATTTAATTTAATTTGAATGGAATACCTGGTGATTGTGCTGAAACTGCTGGTACAACTCATTAAATAATGCAGTGTATCGATTAACCGAATAAATTGAATCAAATTGTTTGTCAATTTCAATTATTATAAATTGCATTGCTGCCAATATATTATCCAACATTGCTATGCATTTATTCAGCTAAATAAATTAATTTAAAATGCTAATTTAAAATTAATTTAAAATTTGTCCTTCAAATCACTTAAATTTACGAATTTTAAAAAAAATAAAAATTTTTACTTTTGTACATTTAGTCTAATAAAAATAATGTTTTGAAAAAAGAATTACTGGAAATTATTTAATATAAAGTTTAAAAAAAAAATTGCTTTGTAGAATATTTAATTTATTAATTAATCAAAATCTATTAACATTTGTTTAAATTCAAAATGGCTAAATTTAAATTTGAACTAAGGGAAATTTTAACCGATTGTTGTTTTATCAAATTTGAATTTTGAATTTTTTGTTTAATATTTGCAAGTTTTTTTCTTGCATATTTAACATTCAATAATTGTTTTTTAATTTTAACTCTATCATAAATGAGTAAACGTATCGTTGAACAATATTTATTCAGTCCCATTTTTCGTTTCTGAAATAAAAACAAACAAATAAATAAACAAAATATAAAAATTTTTTAAAAATAAATTTTAAAATTTATCAAAATCAAACATATCATTGTTTATTAGTGATATAGGGCAATAAAAAATTAAATAAATTTTTAATTTGTTTACTTGAAATGCATCAATTTTAAGTAAACTATGCTGCATCATATAAATACTTGATAATATATCATTTTCCAATGTTTTTTCTAAAAATTATTTAATCACTCAAAGAAAAAAAAAAGAAAGCGTTAAACAGTAAACAATAAACAATTTTATAATGTTTTAAATGAAACAAATAATTTTTTTAAAATTCACAAATATTTAACTTTTTTGAAATGATTTTTTGAAATTCACAAATATTAATTAAATAATCAATAATCAATGATAATTATACTTTTACTTTACCTTTTAAGGTATTTTCTAAGTTATTACTTTTATTATAAAATGGATAATACTGATTGGATGACAAATAACTGATATTAGAATCAGATTTCAGAGTGGACAACCTCGATTCGATATCATATTTTATATATTTAAAAATTTTTATTAATTTGTTTTCTATATTTATGCATTTTTCTTGTATCTACAAAAAAAAAAAAAAAAATATTTAAAAATACAATACATAAATTTATATTCAATTAATTTTATTAGCTAATTTATAACTTAAAAAAATTTGTGGGAAAAAGTAATGAAGATATTATTATTATTGTATGGATTGTTTGATTATTAAATTATCTCTTATGTAATTTTAAAAAAATTTAAATTGGCCTAGCTTGATATACATATAAAAATTAAATTCGTACTTATTAGATTATCAAATTTAATTTTAACTAATTTATCATCATATTCGATAAAATAATATTAAGCTAATAATAAAACTTTAACAATTATCATGATAATATTATTATTATTACCTAACTAATTGTCTAATTATTAAATTATCACTTATATAATTAGTAGAAATTTAAATTTAACTAACATTAGTAATATCAGTTACATTATCACATAAACATTCCCAAGTGTTATCAGTAAAATTTTGAACTTTCTCTTCCCAATTCATTTTGTTTATTTGAAAATTAGCATTTCCAATTAAATCATTCATCATTTTCATTTCCATTTCCATTTCCATTTCCTGAGTGAAATATTTTATAATTCAATGAGTATATTTTGAAAATGAACAAGAAGAAGTAAATTAAAATCAATAAAATAAACTTTGTTATTATTTATCAAAGTTTTTGATTTGTACTTATTTCGAATAGAAATAAATTGTTTAAATTTTTTTTAATTACTATAAAAAAAACGAAGTAAAATATAATTAATAAGTAGAGAAATAAAAATTGATAAATTTCATCAAACATTTTGTTGTCAAAATTTTAATAAAATTTCAATTTTAATGGAAACCAGGTATGAATTCTATCGTTTGCCTAAGGTAACACTGCACAACCGTCTTTTGCTTATCTTTAAATTATCAATGACATATCACTGATAATAAATATTATTATCTAGCAATGTTAATCATTTCTCAATCGTCATTTCTTTCACTGCTAATGCTATTTCTTTTATTATTATTATTATCACTAATTGTTTCAGAAAAAAACGGTTGCCATCTCTGCATATACTAATGAAATTAAAATTGCAAATGAATTATGACTAAATAATATAAGAAGCATGCAGTTAATCAAAGTAGGAAAAATTTATGCATGAACAATAAGCAATCATAAACAATAGGCAGCAATAAACAATAAGCAGCAATAAACAATAAGCAACCATAAACAATAAACAATTATAAACAGTAAGCAGCAATAAACAACAAGCAACTATAGAAAATAAACAGTAAGCAACTATTCCTTCCAAAAAATATTATTTGTAAGAGCAGAGCTACTGAAATCAAGAAATAAGAGCGAACAGCTGAATTCAAAGTGAAATAAAAAACTTTCCTTCACAAATTGTCAACTTGTGAGCACAATGCTATCAACATGGCAGACATTAGAGTGTAAATAAGTCTTCCAAAGATGCACAAATTCTTCTAGTCCTTAGGGCATTTTTAAAATTCAATTATTTTCATTAACAGACATCAATTTAAAAATGCTAAAAATTAAGATTCACTGATTTTAAAAGCTATAAAATCATCTTTCTGTACATATATCTTATCCTAATTTATTTTCAAATTTCTCTTCATGAATTAGGCAAAAATTACTTCCTTAAAATGAAACTATAAAAATTCTTCAGGCATCAATCAAAAGTATAAAATTCCACGACCTATAAATGTGGAAAGCAGCCAGAAGTTATGGCCACTGCAAGCGTAGAAGTAAAAGACTAGAATCTATGCTATAAATGAATCAGCCAATTTATAGGTAAGTTTAATAAAAAATTAAATGAAAATTCCGTGGCGAAGCGCTTATAGCCTTTTTTGTATTTTTTAGAAGCATGAATGCGCCCATTGTTTTAGCCTTTTAAATTGCTTGTAGCAAATATGGCACAGAAAATAGAAAATTATTGCTTGCAAAGAAGTTTCTTAGTTGATTTCATTGATTAAAGTGAAAGTAAACTTTGATCGCAACGCTGCATTTGATCGTAATATCGCGTTTGATCGTAACGCTGCATTTGGTCGTAATACTTCATTTGATCGTAATATTTCATTTCGTCGTAATACTGCATTTGATCGCAACGCTGTAATTGATCGTAATATTCCATTTGGTCGTAATACTGCATTTGATCGCAACACTGTAATTGATCGTAATATTCCACTTCGTCGTAATACTGCATTTGATCGCAACGCTGTAATTGATCGTAATATTCCATTTCGTCGTAATACCGCATTTGATCGCAACGCTGTAATTGATCGTAATATTCCATTTCGTCGTAATACTGCATTTGATCGCAACGCTGTAATTGATCGTAATATTCCATTTCGTCGTAATACCGCATTTGATCGCAACGCTGTAATTGATCGTAATATTCCATTTCGTCGTAATACTGCATTTGATCGCAACGCTGTAATTGATCGTAATATTCCATTTCGTCGTAATACTGCATTTGATCGCAACGCTGTAATTGATCGTAATATTCCATTTCGTCGTAATACCGCATTTGATCGCAACGCTGTAATTGATCGTAATATTCCATTTCGTCGTAATACTGCATTTGATCGCAACGCTGTAATTGATCGTAATATTCCATTTCGTCGTAATACTGCATTTGATCGCAACGCTGTAATTGATCGTAATATTCCATTTCGTCGTAATACCGCATTTGATCGCAACGCTGTAATTGATCGTAATATTCCACTTCGTCGTAATACTGCATTTGATCGCAACGCTGCAATTGGTCGTAATATTCCATTTCGTCGTAATACCGCATTTGATCGCAACGCTGTAATTGATCGTAATATTCCATTTCGTCGTAATACTGCATTTGATCGCAACGCTGTAATTGATCGTAATATTCCATTTCGTCGTAATACTGCATTTGATCGCAACGCTGTAATTGATCGTAATATTCCATTTCGTCGTAATACTGCATTTGATCGCAACGCTGTAATTGATCGTAATATTCCATTTCGTCGTAATACCGCATTTGATCGCAACGCTGTAATTGATCGTAATATTCCATTTCGTCGTAATACTGCATTTGATCGCAACGCTGTAATTGATCGTAATATTCCATTTCGTCGTAATACTGCATTTGATCGCAACGCTGTAATTGATCGTAATATTCCATTTCGTCGTAATACTGCATTTGATCGCAACGCTGTAATTGATCGTAATATTCCATTTCGTCGTAATACTGCATTTGATCGCAACGCTGTAATTGATCGTAATATTCCATTTCGTCGTAATACTGCATTTGATCGCAACGCTGTAATTGATCGTAATATTCCATTTCGTCGTAATACCGCATTTGATCGCAACGCTGTAATTGATCGTAATATTCCATTTCGTCGTAATACCGCATTTGATCGCAACGCTGTAATTGATCGTAATATTCCATTTGGTCGTAATATTGCATTTGATCGCAACGCTGCATCTGGTCGTAATATTGCATTTTATCGCAAAACTGCATTTGATCGTAATATCGCAATTGATCGTAATATTGCATTTGGTAGCAACGCTGCATTTGGTCGTAATACTGCATTTGATCGTAATATCGCAATTGATCGTAATATTGCATTTGGTAGCAACGCTGCATTTGGTCGTAATACTGCATTTGATCGTAATATCGCAATTGATCGTAATATTGCATTTGGTAGCAACGCTGCATTTGGTCGTAATACTGCATTTGATCGTAATATCGCAATTGATCGTAATATTGCATTTGGTAAACGCTGCATTTGGTCGTAATACTGCATTTGATCGTAATATTGCAATTGATCGTAATATTGCATTTGGTAGCAACGCTGCATTTGGTCGTAATACTGCATTTGATCGTAATATCGCAATTGATCGTAATATTGCATTTGGTAGCAACGCTGCATTTGGTCGTAATACTGCATTTGATCGTAATATCGCGTTTGATCGTAACGCTGCATTTGGTCGTAATATTCCATTTCGTCGTAATACCGCATTTGATCGCAACGCTGTACTTGGTCGTAACATTCCATTTCGTCGTAATACCGCATTTGATCGCAACGCTGTACTTGGTCGTAATATTCCATTTGGTCGTAATACCGCATTTGATCGCAACGCTGTACTTGGTCGTAATATTCCATTTCGTCGTAATACCGCATTTGATCGCAACGCTGTATTTGGTCGTAATATTCCATTTCGTCGTAATACCGCATTTGATCGCAACGCTGTACTTGGTCGTAATATTGCATTTCGTCGTAATACCGCATTTGATCGCAACGCTGTACTTGGTCGTAACATTCCATTTCGTCGTAATACCGCATTTGATCGCAACGCTGTACTTGGTCGTAATATTCCATTTCGTCGTAATACCGCATTTGATCGCAACGCTGTACTTGGTCGTAATATTCCATTTGGTCGTAATATTGCATTTGATCGCAACGCTGTAATTGATCGTAATATTCCATTTCGTCGCAACGCTGCATTTGATCGCAACGCTGTAATTGATCGTAATATTCCATTTCGTCGCAACGCTGTGTTTGATCGTAATATTCCATTTGGTCGTAATACCGCATTTGATCGCAACGCTGTAATTGATCGTAATATTCCATTTGGTCGTAATATTGCATTTGATCGCAACGCTGCATTTGGTCGTAATATTGCATTTGATCGCAAAACTGCATTTGATCGTAATATCGCAATTGATCGTAATATTGCATTTGGTAGCAACGCTGCATTTGGTCGTAATACTGCATTTGATCGTAATATCGCAATTGATCGTAATATTGCATTTGGTAGCAACGCTGCATTTGGTCGTAATACTGCATTTGATCGTAATATCGCAATTGATCGTAATATTGCATTTGGTAGCAACGCTGCATTTGGTCGTAATACTGCATTTGATCGTAATATTGCAATTGATCGTAATATTGCATTTGGTAGCAACGCTGCATTTGGTCGTAATACTGCATTTGATCGTAATATCGCAATTGATCGTAATATTGCATTTGGTAGCAACGCTGCATTTGGTCGTAATACTGCATTTGATCGTAATATCGCGTTTGATCGTAACGCTGCATTTGGTCGTAATATTCCATTTCGTCGTAATACCGCATTTGATCGCAACGCTGTACTTGGTCGTAACATTCCATTTCGTCGTAATACCGCATTTGATCGCAACGCTGCACTTGGTCGTAATATTCCATTTGGTCGTAATACCGCATTTGATCGCAGCGCTGTACTTGGTCGTAACATTCCATTTCGTCGTAATACCGCATTTGATCGCAACGCTGTACTTGGTCGTAATATTCCATTTCGTCGTAATACCGCATTTGATCGCAACGCTGTACTTGGTCGTAATATTGCATTTCGTCGTAATACCGCATTTGATCGCAACGCTGTACTTGGTCGTAATATTCCATTTGGTCGTAATACCGCATTTGATCGCAACGCTGTACTTGGTCGTAATATTCCATTTCGTCGTAATACCGCATTTGATCGCAACGCTGTACTTGGTCGTAACATTCCATTTCGTCGTAATACCGCATTTGATCGCAACGCTGTACTTGGTCGTAATATTCCATTTGGTCGTAATATTGCATTTGATCGCAGCGCTGTAATTGATCGTAATATTCCATTTCGTCGCAACGCTGCATTTGATCGCAACGCTGTAATTGATCGTAATATTCCATTTCGTCGCAACGCTGTGTTTGATCGTAATATTCCATTTGGTCGTAATACCGCATTTGATCGCAACGCTGTACTTGGTCGTAACATTCCATTTCGTCGTAATACCGCATTTGATCGCAGCGCTGTGTTTGGTCGTAATATTCCATTTCGTCGTAATACCGCATTTGATCGCAACGCTGTACTTGGTCGTAACATTCCATTTCGTCGTAATACCGCATTTGATCGCAACGCTGTACTTGGTCGTAATATTCCATTTCGTCGTAATACCGCATTTGATCGCAACGCTGTACTTGGTCGTAATATTCCATTTCGTCGTAATACCGCATTTGATCGCAACGCTGTAACTGGTCGTAATATTCCATTTCGTCGTAATATTGCATTTGATCGCAACGCTGTACTTGATCGTAATATTCCATTTCGTCGCAACGCTGCATTTGATCGCAACGCTGTAATTGATCGTAATATTCCATTTCGTCGCAACGCTGTGTTTGATCGTAATATTCCATTTGGTCGTAATACCGCATTTGATCGCAACGCTGTACTTGGTCGTAATATTCCATTTCGTCGTAATACCGCATTTGATCGCAACGCTGTACTTGGTCGTAATATTGCATTTGGTCGCAACGCTGCATTTGGTCGCAATATTCCATTTGGTCGTAATACTGCGTTTGGTCGCAACGCTGCATTTGATCGTAATATTCCATTTCGTCGCAACGCTGTGTTTGATCGTAATATTCCATTTCGTCGTAATACCGCATTTGATCGCAACGCTGTACTTGGTCGTAATATTCCATTTCGTCGTAATACCGCATTTGATCGCAACGCTTTACTTGGTCGTAATATTGCATTTGGTCGCAACGCTGCATTTGGTCGCAATATTCCATTTGGTCGTAATATTGCATTTGGTCGCAACGCTGCATTTGGTCGCAACATTGCATTTGATCCATTCGATCGCAACACGCAAAAATTGAGAAAGGAAATCGATCAGTAAATTATTTCAATGAAAATAATATTTGTTCCGAATGATAAATTAATGTCAAATCTTTGCATACTATAAAATTCTTTAGTTTACTTAATAGGAAAAAGATGTTTTACAGTACTTTTTTTTTTTTAATTAAATTTTATTAGTTAACCTTCTGATTTTCATTTCGGCTAAATCCGTGTGCCATTTTAGCAAAATAAGTAATAACAAAAAAGAAAATTAATGTCAATTTTATAATTCGTTTGCATTGAATTCGGAACTGATTTCTAATAATATTTTCAAATGGCAGAGAAGAAAAGGACGAAGGAGAAGAAAGAGAAATTAGAGAGAGAAGAAAAGAAAAAAGAGAAGGAAAAATCAGTGAAAAAAGAAAAGGAAAATGGAAAAAGGGAGGAAAAATCGAGGACAAGAAAAGAGCAAGAGTCAGACAAAAAAGAAAAAGAACAGAAATTTGAGATTTTAACAGAGATGAAAAGTGGGAATTATTTCAGTTTTATCAATTATTCAATTTATCATTCAGTTTTATCAATTATTCAATTTATCATTCAATTTTATCAATTATTCAATTTATCATTCAATTTTATCAATTATTCAGTTTATCACCAATGGATTATAGACAAATCCATTATCTCCAGCTTACCACTCATTCGTTCATTAAGCTTATTTCTCTTCTAGATTTCATTATAAATTTCATTATAGACTTCTAGATTTCTAGACTTCTAGATTTCATTATAAAAAATAAGTTAATTTATAACTTGATAACCTTAATTTATACTTAATCAGTATTGATTTTACCTATCCAACACATACTTTACCTATTCTATTGATTTTACCTATCCAACACATACTTTACCTATTCTAAATATATATATTTAGCTCCACAATTAATTCAATTGATTAAAAAATGATCATAAATTGATTCAATTCATTCGTCTATTCATCTTACTTTTTTCTGACGATCTTTTCTTCATCCTTTCTTTATTTTTCTTCTGTCTAAATTTACTCTTTCCTTTGATCATTCCTTTTTTCTTCGGTGGTTTCAAAACTTTTCGTTTAACAACTTTATTATGCTTAAATCTCATTCGTCTTTTCCCACCAAATTTTTTCATTGCACCACCACCAGGTCTCATTTTTTAATTTTTACTCAAAAAAAGAGAAATAAACAATGATTAGATCAACTGATAACTGTCTCTTCTCAGTGTTATACTAACCGTCCAAGAAGTGAACATTACCAATAAATGAACTATTTCTTATATTTTTAAGTTTAATTAAAATTGAAAATTCTTAATTTTCATTTATGCGTCGAATACTAATATTAACATTGCAATTAATTTCTGTTAGTAACAAAGTTAATAATTTTGAGATATTTTTATTGTGGACAGTTTTAACT
Source organism: Brugia pahangi (assembly GCA_012070555.1). Taxonomy (NCBI): domain Eukaryota; kingdom Metazoa; phylum Nematoda; class Chromadorea; order Rhabditida; family Onchocercidae; genus Brugia; species Brugia pahangi. Next base: position 101,527 of record JAAVKF010000027.1, on the reverse strand, counting down.
TAGTTATTCATAACCAATCTGCAAAATTCAGCACAGAAAATGAATCGATAAGTCTAACAAGCACATGTATATATGTCATTCATTTATTTCTTTGCTAACTGTGATGTGATCCACTCAGATTCATAATCAGAGATCCACCATAGTAATATATATGAGCAGATGTATTACTGTATCAACAACATAGCACTATGGTGTATGGGTGTTTGTGCCGGGCGACTGTTTATTGCTCGCAAACTTATATGTGTTAAGAGTTCCACAGTGGTGTGGTAATTCGGAGGAAAAATTATCGAAAGTAATTGGAAGCAACTCGCAGTGGAAAAGAACAGTTAAATACTGAAGTAAGCATTTCGTTGATTATGTGGTATTGATCATATAAGTTGAAGTTGTTCCAAAGCTTGTTTACTCATAATTTGTTAATGAGAAGTTGTTGAAAGTTGATGAGAAAATTAGTGCTTTAAAAAAAGCAAAAAAAAAAACTTGGAGCATGAAAATGCGGAATATTTATCCATCATACAGGTGAATATTTACAGTAAGAGATTTAGTTTGCATAAAAACTGAAAAGAAAAGTTAGGAAGGTGAAATCAACATGTATAATAAAAATATAGTTCAGTTTAATTTAGTGCACGAAATGAGTTAAACTTTCAATTTTTAATTATTTAAGGATATGCGAAACAACTGTGCAAAACAGTTCGAGGAGCAAACGATTGAATTTATGACATTCTGTAAAATTGCGCCAAAATGGTGAAAGAATAATTGCATCGTTCAAATGAAACAATGGCAACACAACTTGAATTAATGATAAATGATTCATTCAGCTAAAGAGTTTCTTATAAATCGAAATTTAAAATTTCAGATGTACACTTGGTCATTCCATTTGCGCCTTATTACTTTCCGTGTTTGCATTACGTTGCTCACTTATTGACGTTGCATTTCAGCGGCGGGAAGCATGAATTTATGTTTGAAGTTAGGAAGTGCGCGTATGCTTACATTTTCTCTTTTTTTTTTCTTTTTGGTAGCGAATAGTTAGTAAATAATGAATATTTGATAATGAATTAAAGAATCTTCACGTAGTCGTGAAAGGCCATATGTTCTTCTGGAAGTCATTTGTCACCTGTTCTCATGATTAATTTATCTTTTCTCAAATGTATTGAAATGTTGGAACTATAAGTGAAACAAGTCTTTTTTTCCGACTCTAGGAACACATACTAATTGTGATAAAGATAAAGAAATAGTAATCAACTAATCAATTATTCAATAACAAAACGTTTTTTTACGAAAAACAAAACGTTTGTTGATTATTTTGTCTCTTGTTTTTTTAAAATTAATTACTGTCGTTTAGTATGTTTTAGGGTTTAGAAGAATGTCTGAATAAAATAAATTTGCAACAGTTGAATTTGTTGCTATTTGGCTGATGCAAACAAGGATTATGATTATGAATTACACAAATCATTCTTAAACGTTTTCAGGTATTTTGTGTTGTAGCCTGAACTTGTTCAAATATGGATGTATTGTATCATCAAAAAACTGAGTGTAGCACAAATCAGAAGTACTGGAAGACTGTTTAAATTAGCTGAAAACAATGGTGATGTTTATACTGAAGTAAGAGTTAAATTTAATAGATAATCTTTTTAAGGTAGCGTTTTTTAAAGTCAGAATTGTCTATACTGATAACAGCTGCATGAAATATATCTGATGATCAGAGAAATCTACTAACATTGTAACCATATCGTTTATAATCAAGCAGTCTGCATTATTATTATTATTAATTATTATTATTATAAATTATTATTTTAGTATTATTATTATTTTTTACATTTGAATTTTTTCATATCTAAAAATTCAAATTTTGATATCGGTAATTCACTTAATTTTTTAAAAGATAAAATTCAAATTTTTATATATATATATATATATATTTATATATATATATATATATATATATATATATATATATATGTTAAATACAATGTTTTTAAAATCAATCCAAATTCGTTAAATGAAACAAAAATTTGCTAAGAATTTGAATTATTTCGATTAATTTTCGCATTAGCATTAAATATTTTTTTCATTCAAAGAGATATTACTGCTTTTTTTTATACTTATTTAAGACTTTTTGATAGATACTTCTTCCCTTTCTTAAAATCTTTTCTTTATTTTATCGTAAATAATTTCTTCAAATTTTGATATTCTTTAAATCAATCTATGATTGTTCAATAGTTTCTTTCAGGAGAACAAAAGAAGTAAACGAATAAATTGCTATCAAATATTTAAGGTTATATCACAAAATGTTCCATTTAATCATAACAATATCAAATATCGATGTTGTTGCTATTCTGTTCATATTAAAGTAAATGCATTTCCATCAAATTTTTTTAAAAAAGAAATTAAAATTTTTTTTTGAACAAAAAAATGAAATTTAATTCAAACATGAATACAATGATAAAATAAATAAACATAATAAATAAGCATAACAAGATAAATAAACATAATAATAAATAAAAATAAACATACTAAAAATACATTCTATTATAAACAAACGAAGCCATTGCTATTAAAGGTAAAATTTGCTTGAATCATAATTAAATGAATCATTCATTTTTTAAATTTTCAAAATATTACAATTTAAATGTAAATAATTTATCACTTCTTAATCATCATTTCTCTCCGACAAAAACATTTCCAAAATTTTAATACTGTAATTAATGTTTTTGTTGATGCAGAAAAAAAAGAAATGATATCTAATTTGTTATTAATACTTTTTATATATTTCTAAGCAAATAAGACAAAAAATTTTTTATGCATAAAAAAAAATTTCCAAATTATTTTATTAATACAATAAAGCAAACCTTTTTAAAAAATAAATTTAGTAATTTGCTGAAAAAATAAAAAACTAAAAAACAAAAATAAATTTGTTAATCAAATTGTACAAAATGAATGAAAATGTCTAAGAATAGCTTCAAAAAAAGTAATTAAAACATTGAAAAATTTGTGTTTTAATTAAAGTTTGTATTAAAAAAAATTATCATTGAATAAATATTGGAATTTAAAAAATTGAATTTACTTAATTTTAAAACCTATAAAAAACGATAATTCTCGTTTTTTCTTTTTTTCGAAAGTAAACAAAACGAATGAAATTATAAATGATAAAGAATTTTACATAATTTAAGCATATATCATTTAAATAATTAACTTTTTTTTTTCTTAAACTAAAACCATATTTCATATGCTTATAAAATGATAAATTTATCTTTTATCATTTACTTATTTTACCCAAATTTCTTGGAGCAAAAAAAAAAAAATAATTAGCAACAAATTTGGGCAAGTTTTTTAGCAAAAGCACCAATCAAAATGCAAATAGTCATTAATGTTAAAGCAATCCAAGCTAAATAATAGCTATAGAAAAAATTAATATGATAAGCTTCTGATGCAATTTTTTCATTTTCATTTAATATCTCTGAAAAAATTTTTTTTAATTAATTTAAACAAAAAAAAATTATTGCTTTTAAAAAAAAAGATTTGAAAATAATATTTATGAAAATTTAATAAAAATTTGAAATAAAACTTTAAAAAAATGATTTAAAAACAATATTTATAAAAATTAATTGAAATAAAACTTTAAAAAAAATGATTTAAAAATAATACTTATAAAAATTAATTGAAATAAAACTCTAAAAAAAATGATTTAAAAGTAATATTTATAAAAATTAATTGAAATAAAACTTTTTAAAAAAAAATTACTTACCAAAAGCAGTGTTATTATTTCGAGTATATATAAACAAAGCAATAGCTAATGTCACTGTAGCAAGAAATGCTAACAATGGTAGAAGAAAAATCCAAAATTCACGACAACAACAAGCGCAAAATGTAATTGCAACCAAAATTAATGAGCTAATTTCGATGATTAATGTTGCAATCATTAATTTTGCTACATTTTCATCACATTTTGGCTTTTTCTAAAAATTTTTCATATATTTTTCTTTTTTTTTTTACAAAATTAATTATTATTTTATTATTATTATTAAATTTAATTAATATTTATTTGAATTAAAATTGATGGGCAATTCTTTTTAAATTTAATTCAAAGGTAAAAAAAATGATTAGATTAATTTTAAAGAAAATTTTTATTTTTTTTTTTTTTTTTTTTTTTTTTTTGTATGATAATTGATATGATAAAAGAATTTGTTATCATTATTTTATCATAGTTATGGTGAAATTTATACTGAAAATATTTCATATAGTTTTCTTTTTTTTGTATAGAAATAATTATTATTATTAAATTTAATTAATATTTATTTGAATTAAAATTGATGGGCAATTCCTTTTAAATTTAATTCAAAGGTTAAAAAAAAATGATTAGATTATATTTTAAAGATATGAAATTTTTTTTTATAAAATTAATTATTATTTATTATTATTATTAAATTTAATTAATATTTATTTCAATTAAAATTGATGGGCAATTCTTTTTAAATTTAATTCAAAGGTAAAAAAAAAATGATAAGATTATATTTTAAAGATATGAAATTTTTATTTATTTTTTTTTTTGTATGATAATTGATATGATAAAAGAATTTGTTATCATTGTTTTTTTTTTATCATAATTATAGCTTATCCTGAAAATATTTTATACATTTTTCGTTTTTTTTATAAAAATAATTATTATTTTTTTTTTATTATTATTAAATTGGTATTTTGAATTATTATTAAATTAAATTGGTAATTAAATTGATATCTTTTTAAATTTAATTCAAAGGAAAAAATGATTAGATTATATTTTAAAGATACGAAATTTTTATTATTCTTTTTCCTTTTTTTTTGTATGATATTTGATATGATAAAAGAATTTGTTATCATTGTTATCATAATTTTTATCAGTGTTTAATAAATGTTATAAAAAATGAAGAAAAAAAAAAGTGAGAAATTACATTGTGCCATAGATGACAGTAATCAATTTTGAAATTATTTTCAGGTATCGGTGAGGTACACCAGAGAAGACCCATTGTTTGTGGTACCAAATATTTCTCAGCTTCCTGTTCGTTATCTTTTATCACCGAAAATGACCTCCAACCTTAATATGATCAAATATTTATCAGTTAACTTTTTCAGATAACTTTCAAATTAATCAAGTAAAATTATTATCAAATGTTAGAAGCTTAGTTATTTATTTATTTATTTTTTTTTTGACTTGAAAAACAAACAAACAAACAATTATATGATAAAAAATTAACTTTAAATTTGAAATAGCATAATTTTAAATTTGTTTTTAATTTTTCTTTTAATAATTTATGAAATTATATTTGTACTTCAAAATGATGCAAAAAAAGAAAGTAGCAAGAATAATTTGCATTTTTTTGATCAAATCAAGAAAAATTATTAATTGATTTGAAATTTGTGCAAATTTTTCAGTTTCGTTTTTTTTTTCCATTTATTAATTTTTTTAGGCAAAATTAAATAAAATTTCGTTTTTTTTTTCCATTTATTAATTTTTTTAGGCAAAATTAAATAAAACATTATTGAAAAGAGGGGAGGAAAAAAAAATTAAAATTAAATTAAAATATTTTTTTTTTTGTTTATTACTTTACTTAGTAATTAACGATTGATTACTTTACTTAATAACGATTGATTATTTTACTTAATAATTAACAATTGATTACTTTACTTAATAATTAACAATTGATTACTTTACTTAGTAATTAACGATTGATTACTTTACTTAATAACAATTGATTATTTTACTTAACAATTAACAATTGATTACTTTACTTAATAATTAACGATTGATTACTTTACTTAATAATTAACAATTGATTACTTTACTAAATAATAACATATCTAAAATTATCAAAGATTTAGCATCATGGAGAAAATAAACAAAGATTTTTGCTAATGTTTTTATTTTTGTTAAAATAATTTAAATTTTAAAAAATTTTAACAAAAAAAAAAATTTAAATTTACCAGGAGTAAGAAATGCAGCAATAGTTAGCAATAATGTAATGGACATTATTATAGCAAACATTAGTTGACCAATCATTGAAACACACATTTTTTTTTTTTTTATTTTGCCACTAAACAAATTTTATAATCAAAAAAAAAATTTTTTTTTTTTTAACGGTTAATAAAAATTTGTTGATTATACTTTTCTGATTTTATAAAAAATATTTAATAACACTAAAATATTTCTGATAACAGTCAATTCAGTGATAAATTTATGATAGTTTATAATTCAGGAAAGTGTAATCAACGAAATTAATCGGATTAGATCAGATCAATCAATCAATCAATAAATCAATCATACATTGATATTCGCATTTTCAAGTAATAATAAAATATTTGTTGATTATACTTTACTGATTTTATAAAAAATATTTAATAACACTAAAATATTTCTGATAACAGTCTATTCAGTGATAAATTTATGATATTTTATAATTCAGGAAAGTGTAATCAACGGAATTAATCAGATCAGATCAGATCAGTCAATCAATCAATCATTGATCTTTTTGCATTTACAAGTAATATTGTTGATTATACTTTTCTGATTTTATAAAAAATATTTAATAACACTAAAATATTTCTGATAACAGTCTATTCAGTAATAAATTTATGATAGTGTATAATTCAGGAAAGTGTAATCAACGAAATTAATCGGATTAGATCAGATAAATCAATCAATAAATCATTGATCCATTCGCATTTAAAAGTAATATTGTTGATTATACTTTTCTGATTTTACAAAAAATATTTGATAACACTAAAATATTTCTGATAACAGTCTATTCAGTAATAAATTTATGATAGTTTATAATTCAGGAAAGTGTAATCAACAAAATTAATCGGATTAGATCAGATCAATCAATCAATAAATCAATCATACATTAATCCGTTCGTAAACAATATCTAAGCAGTAGAAAAGAGAAGAAAAACACGATTTATTTCACATAAAAACAACAATAAATATTGATAACAAATGATAAATTTCACTGATTATTCTACGCAACTAATTTGATTTAATTTAATTTAATTTTATTAAAATTATTTCATTTATTAAAAAATTTAATCCAATAAAAATTAAAAGTAAAAATTAGCAAAAAAAAAAAAAAAAACATTAGAAATGATAAAAGTGTAAGTTAGCTAGCAAAAGAATGAGAGTAATGGAAGAATGAGCTCAAAAATAGGAAAGATGAAGGAAGCATTGATTTTTGCGCCTAAAAGAATAATAGAGCCAATTGCACAAAATGTGCAGCAACTAGTAGTTTGTTGCAGTACTAGCAGTAATAGTAGCAGTAAGTAAGTAAGTAAGTAAATAAGTAATTGAGTAAATAAGTAGGTAAAAGTAAATTTATTGGTATATTATCTAAACGAAAATTTATATTGTTTTAATTAAAGAATTCCTGTGCAATTAATAATTTAAAAGAAATTTTTATTCATTAAATAATGAATGTATAGCAGTAATAATAGTAATAGTAAATAAGTAAGTGGGTAAGTAAGTAAGTAAATAAGTAATTGAGTAAATAAGTAGGTAAAAGTAAACTTATTGGTATATTATCTAAACGAAAATTTATGTTGTTTTAATTAAAGAATTCTCGCACAGTTAATAAATTGAAAAAATTAATTTATTAAATAAATGATGAATGTATAATAGCAGTAATTAGTAATAGTAAATAAGTAAGTGGGTAAATAAGTAAGTAAATGAGTAAGTAAGTAAGTGAGTAAGTAAAAGTAAACTTATTGGTATATTATCTAAACGAAAATTTATTTTGTTTCAATTGAAAATTCTTGCGCAACTAACAAATAAAAAAAGTTTTATTCAATAAATGATCAATTTATAGCAGTAATAGTAGTAAGTAAGTAAGTAAGTAAGTAAGTAAGTAAGTAAGTAACTAAATGAGTAAATAAGTAAGTAAGTAAAAGTAAACTTATTGATTTATTATCTAAACGAAATTTTATTTTGTTTTAATTAAAAATTCTTGCACAATTAATAATTTAAAAAGAATTTTTATTCATTAAATGATGAATGCATTTTAATTGCAAATCATTTTTCCTTTTTTTTTTCATTTTATTTCAAATTAATAAAATATTTGAAAGCAAAAAAAAAAAAAAAAAAAGAAAATTGCTTTTATGTGAAATAGTCAATTCATTAAAATTTATAGAAACGAATACATTTAATCGAATTTAAAATCAAATAATTCATTTCAAATAATCGATTTCATGTAATATACTCCATTTCAAGTAATCGATTTTAACATAAATAATATACAAAATATATTACATATTAAAATAAAAAAACTTAAAATATACAATTGAAATAAAAAAATATTTAATAAAAGAAATGTTTAAAATCTATCAGCGAAAAAAATATTATATATTTAAAAAAATTTTTTTTTTGTTTTAGCTATCAAAAAATTAAAATACAATAATAATAATAATACAAAAATTAAAAATTAAAAAAAATAATAATAAAAGAACAAAAAAAAAAAATTAAATACTTAAAAACTTAAATAAAAGTACACAAATATACTCTTTTGCTATTATTATTATATTAGCATTTATAAATTTTTTATTTTATTTTTTTTTTTTTAAATATCAATGAAAATTTGAAAATAAAATTTTTAGCAATTTCAATTTATAATAAGAAAAGGTCAAAAGTTATTTTTTAATTTTTGTATGATTAATTTTAGGAAAAAAAAAAGTATAATTGAATAAAATGTAAGAATAAATAAAGAAAAAATATATAAAAGAAAACATTTAAATAGCATTTGTTAAAGCAATAAAATAAAATAAAATCAAAAACATAAATGAATTCAAATAAAATAATAAAAAGAAAAAGAAAATTTTTTTTTTCAGACAAATAAACAGTTCAATGAATAAAACATATTTTTAAAAAAAAAAAAAAAAATTATTCAAATGGCACAAAATTTTAAAAAAAAAAAAGTTAAATGGAATGATCGATTACAAAAATTTAAAAAAAAAATATTTGATGTGAATTGTAGGCATTCTTGGCCACTGAATGTCTTTCATTCTAGAGCCTAGTTCTGGATTTGTGATTTGTTGGTCTAATATCAATGTATCTATAGCCTAATTTACATACCTTTGTATTTTCTTTTCTTTTTTTTTAACAACAAAATGATTAAAATTAAAAAATAGAAAATCATTTGATGTGAATTGTAGGCATTCTTGGCCACTGAATGTCTTTCATTCTAGAGCCTAGTTCTGGATTTGTGATTTGTTGGTCTAATATCAATGTATCTATAGCCTAATTTACACATCTTTCTATTTTTTTTTTTTTTAGCAACAAAATTTTAAAAAACATAAATTTAAACTGCCAACAAAAATATCAATAATTGCTACAGCCAATGCACTACACGCCAAATAGAACCTTCGAGCAGTTTCATTTTGAATTTTAATTTCAAGGCTTCTTGTTAAATTAGCAAAATCAATATTATCTGAAAATAAAATGAATGTAAGTATTTGTGAATACAAATTGAATTAAATATTAATTTAATTTCATAATTAATTAATTAATCATTTTTTTTTAAACAAATTAGGAAAGAATAAAAAATGAAATGTTTGATTAATTTAAAAGCTTTTTTTTTTCTGATTGATAATAGTTATAATTAAATTATATCAAATATTCTATCTTAATTTTAAATTTTATTCTAAAATTTTTAAATTTTAAATTTAAATTTCCTATTTTTAAAATTCAGTTTTCTTTTGCTTCTTTTTCCCCTCTTAAAAAGATTTAAAAGTAATAAAATAAATGATTAAAATTCATTCATATATAAAATGTTAAAGCATAAGAAAATTTCACTTCAAAAAAAAAAATTAGTATTTAAAATTTTTTAAGCATATTTTAATTATATTTTAAGTTTCATTTAATACATTAATTTAATTTACATATGAAAATACATTTTTCGATGAAATTTTTATTGCTGGCAAATATAATTTCATATGCAATAATTAAAATTAAAAATTAAATTGGCGCATTGATTTAATAAATTTATAATTTTTATTTTATTTATTTTACTTTAATTGAAAAATTGAATTTTTTTTTTTGTGAATCTGAAAAATTAGTGACGAGAAAAAAAAGTATTATAAATATTATCATCAAATAGCCATTTGTAATTTTTTAATTTTTTTTTGAATTAAATATTGAATTAAAAAAAAAATTATTATTGAACGAATTTTAATTATTGAAGGATGAAAATTTTTAATATTTTAAAAGTAAATATAAATTTAAAAAAAAGAAAAACAAATATTTGAAAATGTTAGAGAAAAATAAAAAAGGACAAAATACTGTAAACAAAAAAAAAAAGATAATAAATAAATAAATTTAATAAATAATTATAAATAAAAATAAATAATTATTAAACATTAAATATTTGCTTACTTTTTAAAATATATTATTTAAATATTCCATTATTTATTACTAAAAATAACTTTATTTTAAAAAAAAAGCATACTTTTTAGTACAAAAAAAAAGAATTTTTAAAATTTCAATTTAATATATTGGAATTGTTAAATTAGTATTTTTAAATTTAATTTATAATAAAATTAATTAATTAATTAAATAACTTTTTTTAAAAAAAGGCATACTATTTAGTACAAAAAAGAAGAATTTTTAAAATTTTAATTTAATATTAGAATTGTTAAATTAGTATTTTTAAATTTAATTTATAATAAAATTAATTAATTAATTAATTAAATAACTTTATTTTTAAAAAAAACATACTATTTAATACAAAAAGGAATTTTTAAAATTTCAATTTAATATTGGAATTGTTAGATTAGTATTTTTAAATTTAATTTATAATAGAATTAATTAATTAATTAAATAACTTTATTTTAAAAAAAAAGCATACCATTTAGTACAAAAAAAAAGAATTTTTAAAATTTCAATTTAATATTGGAATTGTTAGATTAGTATTTTTAAATTTAATTTATAATAAAATTAATTAATTAATTAATTAATAAACAAAAAAAAAAAACATACGTATAACTTTTTGATTGTTTATTGCAAAAAAAGTAATTGCTGCAGCAAGTAGCAATGCAATAATTAATGAAAACATTGGCAATAATTGCATGCAGACTTTTCGGCAGCAACAGCCAAAAAATGAAATTAATGTCCAACAAATAGTTATTATCTCCATAATCACTGATAAACACATTAATATTACCACTATCTTTTCCCAATCTTCTAATTGCTAAAAAAAAAAATTATTATAAATTAAATTAAAAATATTAAAATTTAAATTTAAATTTCAAAAAAAAATGATAATATAATTTAAAATTTTTAAAAAATATTAAATTTAAAAGAATTGATAAGAAAAGATAAGAAAAAAGATTTATTAAATTGCTTTTTTTTAGTTTTTAAATTAAATTTATTAAATTATGCAATTACTACCATAAACTAATTCTAATATATTTTTTTTAAAAAAAAAAATTTTTTTAATTTTAATTAAAAATATTGTAAATTAATAAATTTCAACAAAAAAAAAAAAAACTCCATGAAATATTATTCCAATTTCTATTTGTTATATAATGCATTTTAATTTAAAATTAAAATTTTCTAATTTAAAATATCAAAAAAAAAAAAATGAAATTAATGGAAAAAAGAAAAAAACAAACTAATTTAAAAATTTCAACATCAAAAGAATTTATTTTTTTAATTAATTAATTAATTAATTTTTTAAATTGTTAAAAAAAAAAATTACTTACATGAAACCAATGTTTGCAATAATTGATTGGATCAGTGTCATTATTAAAATTAAAATTGTCATTTGATGCAATTCGACAGAGCGATTCAAATGTGACAAATTTTTTTGGAATTTTAAAATGTCTTAAATCATCGCTTATATTTGCTGCTATTTGTTGAAATTCTTTTAAACCTAAAAATAAAAAATTATGATTGAAATGAATTTTTGAAAGTAATTAATTAAATTTTTGATCAAATTGATCTAATCATTTTTTTAAAAAATCAAATTTGATAATTTTATTGATAATTTTGATAAGACTTTTTTTTTGCTTTTTTCATGGTGTTAACAAGAAATTGATTTGATATATTGATCAAATCTATTACACAGAGAGAGAGAGAGAGAGAGGGAGAGACAGAGAGGAGAGAGAGAGAGAGAGAGAGAAGGAAAGGTAATAAAATTTGACCTAAAAATTATGATCGAAATGAATTATTGAAAGTAATTAATCAAATTTTTGATCAAATTGATGTAATCATTTTTTTAAAAATCAATTTTGATAATTTTATTGATAATTTTGATAAGACTTTTTTTTTACTCTTTTCATGGCGCTAACAGGAAATTGATCTAATATATTGATCAAATCTATTACACAGAGAGAGAGAGAGAAAGAGAGAGAGAGAGAGAGAGGGAGAGGGAAAGGTAATAAAATTTGAAAATTATAATTGGATTAAATTTTTTCTTTTGCTTAGATTTAAACAAGGAAATTTTATGAAATTACACAATTTTTTAAACATTAGTTTATAAAATATTTTTTTTTTATTTTTTTATTTTTAAAAAAAAATTAATAGAATAATTTATATATTTTAAAAATTTCTCGGTTTTAAAAAATAAAAAAAAAAAAATAAAATAAATAATTTTAAAAAATAATCACCAGGTAGAAACATTGAAATGATTGTTAATCCAAATGTAATAACCATTAAAATACCAAATAAAAATTGACCAATAAATGAAAGACACATTTGTTTTTTTAATTTTTATATCCGTTTGCAAATAACTAATAAACAATTTGAATTGAAAATTTTTAAATAATCAGAATAGAATTGATAGGAATTGAAAAAAAAGAATCAGAATTAATTTAATTCCAATATATCATTAATAAATCAAAATATTTCAGTAAGTTTTACCTGTAAAATAACACATTTAAATGAAAATTTAAACTTTTCACACAAATATTACAGTAGACAGTTAAATTGAAATAAATTAATTTAAAATTGATAGAAACTGAAAAAGAAATCGAATTAATTTAATTCCAATATATCATTAATAAATCAAACAATTTCAGTAAGTTTTACCTGTAAAATAACACATTTAAATATTTTAATGAAAAATTAAACTTTTCACACAAATATTACAGTAAACAGTTAAATTGAAATAAATTAATTTAAAATTGATAGAAATTGAAAAAGAAATCGAATTAATTTAATTCCAATATATCATTAATAAATCAAACAATTTCAGTAAGTTTTACCTGTAAAATAACACATTTAAATGAAAAATTTAATTTTTCACACAAATATTACAGTAGATAGTTAATTTGAAATAAATTAATTTAAAATTGATAGAAATTGAAAAAGAAATTGAATTAATTTAATTCTAATATATTATTAAATCAAACAATTTCAGTAAGTTTAACCTGTAAAATAACACATTTAAATGAAAAATTTAATTTTTCACACAAATATTACGATAGACAATTAATTTTGAAATAAATTAATTTAAAATTGATAGAAATTGAAAAAGAAATCGAATTAATTTAATTCCAATATATCATTAAATCAAACAATTTCAGTAAGTTTTACCTGTAAAATAACACATTTAAATGAAAAATTTAATTTTTCACACAAATATTACAGTAGATAGTTAATTTGAAATAAATTAATTTAAAATTGATAGAAATTGAAAAAGAAATTGAATTAATTTAATTCTAATATATTATTAAATCAAACAATTTCAGTAAGTTTAACCTGTAAAATAACACATTTAAATGAAAATTTAATTTTTCACACAAATATTACGATAGACAATTAATTTTGAAATAAATTAATTTAAAATTGATAGAAATTGAAAAAGAAATCGAATTAATTTAATTCCAATATATCATTAAATCAAACAATTTCAGTAAGTTTAACCTGTAAAATAACACATTTAAATGAAAAATTTAATTTTTCACACAAATATTACGATAGACAATTAATTTTGAAATAAATTAATTTAAAATTGATAGAAATTGAAAAAGAAATTGAATTAATTTAATTCTAATATATTATTAAATCAAACAATTTCAGTAAGTTTAACCTGTAAAATAACACATTTAAATGAAAAATTTAATTTTTCACACAAATATTACGATAGACAATTAATTTTGAAATAAATTAATTTAAAATTGATAGAAATTGAAAAAGAAATCGAATTAATTTAATTCCAATATATCATTAAATCAAACAATTTCAGTAAGTTTTACCTGTAAAATAACACATTTAAATGAAAAATTTAATTTTTCACACAAATATTACAGTAGATAGTTAATTTGAAATAAATTAATTTAAAATTGATAGAAATTGAAAAAGAAATTGAATTAATTTAATTCTAATATATTATTAAATCAAACAATTTCAGTAAGTTTAACCTGTAAAATAACACATTTAAATGAAAAATTTAATTTTTCACACAAATATTACGATAGACAATTAATTTTGAAATAAATTAATTTAAAATTGATAGAAATTGAAAAGAAATCGAATTAATTTAATTCCAATATATCATTAAATCAAACAATTTCAGTAAGTTTTACCTGTAAAATAACACATTTAAATGAAAATTTAATTTTTCACACAAATATTACAGTAGATAGTTAATTTGAAATAAATTAATTTAAAATTGATAGAAATTGAAAAGAAATTGAATTAATTTAATTCTAATATATTATTAAATCAAACAATTTCAGTAAGTTTAACCTGTAAAATAACACATTTAAATGAAAAATTTAATTTTTCACACAAATATTACGATAGACAATTAATTTTGAAATAAATTAATTTAAAATTGATAGAAATTGAAAAAGAAATCGAATTAATTTAATTCCAATATATCATTAAATCAAACAATTTCAGTAAGTTTTACCTGTAAAATAACACATTTAAATGAAAAATTTAATTTTTCACACAAATATTACAGTAGATAGTTAATTTGAAATAAATTAATTTAAAATTGATAGAAATTGAAAAAGAAATTGAATTAATTCAATTCTAATATATTATTAAATCAAACAATTTCAGTAAGTTTAACCTGTAAAATAACACATTTAAATGAAAAATTTAATTTTTCACAAATATTACGATAGACAATTAATTTTGAAATAAATTAATTTAAAATTGATAGAAATTGAAAAAGAAATCGAATTAATTTAATTCCAATATATCATTAAATCAAACAATTTCAGTAAGTTTTACCTGTAAAATAACACATTTAAATGAAAAATTTAATTTTTCACACAAATATTACAGTAGATAGTTAATTTGAAATAAATTAATTTAAAATTGATAGAAATTGAAAAAGAAATTGAATTAATTTAATTCTAATATATTATTAAATCAAACAATTTCAGTAAGTTTAACCTGTAAAATAACACATTTAAATGAAAAATTTAATTTTTCACACAAATATTACGATAGACAATTAATTTTGAAATAAATTAATTTAAAATTGATAGAAATTGAAAAAGAAATCGAATTAATTTAATTCCAATATATCATTAAATCAAACAATTTCAGTAAGTTTTACCTGTAAAATAACACATTTAAATGAAAATTTAATTTTCACACAAATATTACAGTAGATAGTTAATTTGAAATAAATTAATTTAAAATTGATAGAAATTGAAAAGAAATTGAATTAATTTAATTCTAATATATTATTAAATCAAACAATTTCAGTAAGTTTAACCTGTAAAATAACACATTTAAATGAAAAATTTAATTTTTCACACAAATATTACGATAGACAATTAATTTTGAAATAAATTAATTTAAAATATTGTATGAATAGAATGAATGATAATAAGAGAAGTATAGAATTTAAATAAATTTTAAATTTCAAAATTAAATTTAAAAATTTTAATATTATAAAATTTCATGATATAACTTTAAAAAAAAAAAACTGAATTAATGGATTAAAGTAATTTACTTCTATTACTGTCTTTCTTCCATTCTATTTATCTCTTTCTTTTCTCTCTCTCCCTCTCTCTCTCTCTCTCTCTCTCCTTCTTCATATTTTAATGATGAAAAAAATTCTTCAACAATTGATTAAATTTAAATATAAATTTGAAAATATTACAATGATAAAACCAAATATTTAACATTAATATTAATATGCATTAAACTTATATTTTAAAAATTTTAAAAAAAAAAAAAAAAACAAAAACAAAACTTAGATATAATCGTAAAATTTTTTAATAAATTCTATCAAATATCATTGAATGTTCGGTTATCAAATATTATTGAGTATTTAGTTATCAAATATTATTGAGTATTTAATTATCAAATATTATTGAGTATTTAGTTATCAAATATTATTGAGTATTTAATTATCAAATATTATTGAGTATTTAATTATTATTTTAAGTAAAACGATACAATCACCTATTTTTTTTTTTTTTGTGAGTATAATATTTTTTTTTTTTTTTTTTGTGAATAATTTGAATATAATTTTGATTACTGCTGTTCAATAATTTTGAAAGAATTCAATTTTTCAACCCAAAAATATATGTTTTTTTTTTTTTTAGAAGTTCTTATAAATTGAATATTAAAAATGAAAAAATGGATTTAAATAATTTTAAAAAATGGATGAAACATTGATAATTGCATTATTTAATGTTTTCATAAATTTATTTTTATTTTAATAAAAATAAAAAACTACTGTTTCAAATTAGTTAAAATAAAAAAATCACTATTTCAAATCAGTAAAATAAAAAAATTACTATTTCAAATCAGTTAAAATCAAAAAATTACTATTTGAAATTTAGTTAAATTTGAAACTAACTTACATTTCCAGAATTATTGTTGAATAAATGTTTCACATAGATTTATAATTTTTCAATTTTCCAATTTATTCTTTCTAATAATTTAGAAAAAGGAAGCAAATGAAATAAAAAAAAAAATACATATCAATAAAAAGTAAAATCAATTTTTTTTTTTTTTTGTTCGTATTATTTTTTTAAATTTTTAAAAATATAAAATTTAAAAAAAAAAAGTGAATAAAATTTTAATATTATCAAACAATAAAATGTTATGCTATTTAATAATAGTAGGAAAATTGATAAAGAACAAATTAATACGATTAGCTGATAATTTAATTAAAAATTAAAATGAAAACAAAAAAGAAAATTAAATTAAATTAAATTAAATTTAAAAAAAAACTGTCAATCATATTGTCAACAGAAAAATTCTTATAATTTTCTTTTTCTTCGTTTTTTTTTTTTAATAATTTTTTTAAACTTTTATAATTTAAAGCACAGTGAAATAAATATTTACAATAAGTCAATTTGATAGAAATAAACAAAAATGTTAACGTTGAACTTTGAACTTTGACCCGACACACAATGTATCTTATAGGAAAAGAATTGCCGATTAGATCTAAAATGATTATTTGCATAGGTCAGATATACGATCAATATTTTCATTTCTACTTTTTCATATCTATAAATGATTTAATTTCATTGTTTTGTAAATTCGACCGTTGAACTTTGAACTTTGACCGACATACAATGTATCTTATAGGAAAAGAATTGCCGATTAGATCTAAAATGATTGTTTGTATAGGTCAAATATGCGCACAATATTTTCATTTCTACTTTTTCATATTCAATTAGAAATGATTTAATTTTATTGTTTTGTAAATTCGATCGATAAATCGATAATAGTTTAATCGATAATAGGAAATTATTAAATTTCTAAAAACAATTAAAATTATTTTCAAAAAAAAAATATTTTATAATTTCAAAATTTTTCTCACTTCCTTTCTTTTTTTTCTTTTAAAAAATTTAAAATTTCCATTTGATTAGAATTTTTTTTTTTTTTAATTTTTACAATTTATTTTACTCAAAATAAAATGCATCGCATACATTTACAAATATTTAAAAAAAAAATAAAAAAAATGAAAAATTTATCAAGGCTTTCTTCTAATCTTTCAATAAAATAATAATTTAAATATTTAAAAAATGCAAAAAAACTTATCAAAGCTTTTTTCTAATCATCTAATAAAATAAAAATTAAAAAAGATTTAAAAAAAAAAAAAACAAATATGAAAAATGTTTTGTAAAAAAAAATCAGTAATAAATAGATGATGAGCCATTGGATCAGAAAAGATTATGCAAACAATCCCACCTGTTTTTTTTTCTTCCCCTTTCTTTTTACTCTCTCTCTCTCTCTCTCTCTCCCTCTCATACAACAATAAACTAATACACACTCTGTCTGTTATTTTCATTTTAAATCAAAAAAAAAAAAAAAAAATTTGAAAAGTTGAAAAATTCATCACTATAAATTGATATTTTAAATATTTAAAATCTTTTTTAAATATTAAAATATTAATTAAATTATAAAATCATTTGATAAACTTTTTTTTCATCAATTTGCAATAAAATTATTTATAATTTCTATAATTGTTAAAAATAAAAAATATATATTTATTAAATTACTGATAATATCAAGTAAATATGAAATTAAAATTAAAACTTCTAAACAATTTTAAATAAAATTGATTTTTTTTTAAAGTTTAAAAAAAAAAAAAGAAAAAATTAATGAATAGAATTTACTCATTAAATTCATATATACCTTTCAGCTACCATAGCAACTGCTCAGAATAGAAAAAAAATTTGATTTAAATTAAAAAAAAAAAAAAAAAAGTACTTCAATTTGAGAAAGTAAAATATTCCCGAAACGATCAAACATCACAATTTAATTTCACTATAAATTTATTTCTAAAATTTAAATTTAATTTATTTGCAAATTATTTTTTAGTTTAATTTATTTTATTTTATTTCATTTCAATAAAAATTAGCATAATTATTTAAATTTTAAAATCTTTGAATTATAATAGTGTTGTGATTATTATCACATTATAACTTCCTTATCATATCTGATATTAACTTTTAAAAATAAAAGTAAAAATTTTTTTTTTTTTTTGATTACTATTAAAATAACAATTTGTAATTGAAAAATATTTTTGCATAAAAAAAAAAAAAGTTTAAGCATTAATTATAAATGAGAAATTTTTTGAATGTA